>JAZKJV010010555.1:0-547760 GCA_037367405.1 Ottelia alismoides | reverse complement strand
TCCTTTTTTTACGGTTTTTCTTCTCTCTTTTTTTCAAAATATTTGCGTACGGCCCTTTTTTTTTGTACGCCTCCCCTTTTTTTAAAACAACCTTCATTTTTTTAAATAAATCTCCCCTCTCTTTTTTTATTGTTTTGCACTGCCGCAGCCCCCTTGGGCCCTTTTTTTTATCATTGCCCGCAGCCCCCTTGAACCCCCTCTCCAAATTTTTTTTTAAATGAGCCCACGGGCACATTTAGGGTTCCCCATCGTTTGGGAACCCCTCTCTTTTTTTTCTCTGCCGCCCCGACGGGGACCTGCATATTCGCGCGCACCGCCACAACGGAGGGACTGCGCGCATGGAGGTCGCCAGGCTAATGGGGCGCACGGAGGGTGCCGCCACGATGAAGGAGGGAGCGTCGCTGCCCCTTGAACAGGAGCGGGAGCTCCGTCTGGAGCTTGGGGCTCCTGCACGGTGAGGAAGACCGCCGCCAGGAAGATGCTGAGGAGAACGACATCTCGCGCTGGGGGTTAACGCGCGGGGAGAGAAGACCTCGCCTGGAGGTTTCACAGGAGGGAGAGCGCCTATTAGTAGTGCGCCTATTGAGTTGTAGATGGGTAAATGGATACCTCCAGGATCCATTTACCCCATCCAGTGGTTTAGTCACACATCGTCCAGTGGTGGGACTTGGAGGCCCTGTGGAGGCTATATAAGGAGCCCCAGGCCTCCTGTAACAGATGAGAAAAAGTAATGCATAGCATGTCCCGTTAAGGGCTTCTCTCGTGGTTTCATCCCGCTCCTCACGGAGTAGGGTTCCACGTAAAATCCCGCTGTTCTTTTCTGTTCTTTAGTTTATTCCATGTTTACGCTTCCGCTTCCGATTTCTAACATGGTATCAGAGCGGGTTTGATTCTCGGATTTTTTTTTAAGATCATCATGTTCGTGGTTGTTCAAGAGATCTAGGGTTTTGTGAAAACCCTAATTCTGTGAAGTTTTTTTTAAGACGAGTCGGCTCTATTGAAGATTTTTTTAAGGCCATTGGAGTGTTGTTCATGATCCATCCGATTGCTGGAGTTTTGTTCTGGAGATTTTTCAGCATGAGAAGCAAGTCACGCAAGGAAGGCATCAGCCCCTCTGCCCTTCAGATCCCAAACCTCCAGCGGCAAGTCCCTTCCAGATCATACCTCTCCCAACGCAACAGGCACAACTCCTCAACCAGATGCAGGGATCCAACAACTCCTCATCCTTGATCCCCGCACGAGCACCATCCAGGTCGAGCCCACGATGCCGCCCGCACCCATCTCGGCAACCCAACGCGCAGGCGGCACACCCTAAGCAGCATGCAAGTCCGCAGGCGGTGCTCCCAGTCCAAGATCGAGGCCCTCGGCAGCGCCCTAATCTCCAGGAGTCACACGCGCGGAGGCGACTCTGCCACCCTTCTCCAGCCATACAACCATGAGCCTTGTGCGCAGATAGCGCAGGCACGAGGCCGCAGACATATCCCGTGATGGCGCACGTGATGGTGATCTCCAGCGCCAGGCACGCAGTCAAGACGCGTGACTCCAGACAAAAATCAACTGACACGTGGCGGCTCTAGGAGCGTCACGTGTCAGCTCCAGAAAATTTGAAAACAAAAACAAAAAATCCAAAAGAAATATCAAACAACCTCGGATCAAAAAGTTACCAATATAAAAATTGCTCATCTCGATGAGATCTACAACTTTCATGAAGAGACCAAGAGCAAAAGAGGTCATCTGTGTAAAATGATATTTTTGGGGTACTCTATGTACATAGAATACCTTGATTTTAGGTTTTGTATTTTTTGGTGATTTTTAATTTAAGAGAAAAATTGAAAAAAATATGATAAAATCAAAGATAAATATTTACACATTAATATATTTTTTGGATTTTTAATATAGAAGAAAATCGGAAAATAAAATAAAGAAAAAAATGAGATAATTTTACAAACTCTCAAGGAACACTCGGACTCGGTTAGTTTTTTTGATTTCAGTCTTATTTTGAATTTAGAGTTTTATGGATTTTATTAAAATTTTCATTAAAGAAAAAGATTAAAAAGAAATAAGAGAAAAAGAGTTAATTATGTAAATAAAATATCAAGTCAAAATCATGGAAAACTCAAAACACGCAAGAGGCCCAAAACCCAACTTTCACATACGAGCTCTGATTATGAAATTGATCTTGTTTTGAAGGTCTTTGAATATGTATTACTTTAAAAGTGAGCAGACCTAAATAGGTCACTGTATGATGAAGATATGAGCATTTTAGTATGTTTGCCTGAAATAGGAGTTTTGTCTCACGGGCCAATTATTTGAGTTAGTAATTTTTTGTATTTTTTCTTTAATCTTGTTAGTAATATGTATACAATGGAGGTGATTTGAGGTCAATTGGAGTTATCATGAATTAGTTAAAAATGCATGAAATTGGGTGCAAATGTGAAGATGATTATGAATGCAATTATGAGTGTTAAAATGTAAATATAATTTTACATACATAAATGATTAAAAAATGCAGAATAAATGATGAAATGCAGCTAATTACCGGGAACGAAGCTCTATTTTCATCTTTTATTATGATGAATTGTGGATTGATCAGTTGTTCGAGCTTGAAAATCATGCTTCGTGCCCTCCTCTCGATCGGTCTCTTGCACAAAAAGCTTAAGGGAGTGAGGGCTATCTCCTCGTCCCTCTGCTGAAGTTGGGTACGCATGGTGGTGATGAGTCGAGGGTGCTCCGACAAAAGAGGCAGAGGGAGCTTCGACTCTCGCTTGATCCTTATGGGATCAAGAGGAAAATAAGGGGGAGTGTGGAGCAGCACATCGCACTTGAAGGTAGCTGGAGAATTGCACAGTCTGAAGGGCATTCTTCTTAAAAGCATAGGTGTTGAATGGCCAGGTGAAACTCGTCTTCTCTTGATCTTCAGGGCGATCACCACTTGGTTATACCTAGAGTACCCATCTAAGAAACAGAAGAATTCTTTCCTTGCAAGTCGCTCAATAACCTGATCAATGAATGGCAGAGGGAAATGGTCCTTCTTTTGCGCTAAATTCAGATGGTGGTAGTCAACATCCACCCATCAAGATGTCGGTACTCAGGTAGAGATATCCTCTCCTCGGTCATTCTTCACCATGTTGAGCCTTGAATTCTTGGGAACTACATGAAGGGGGCTCACCCACTTGGAGTCAGAGATGGGATAAATGAAGCATGCTTCACACCACTTCGTGATTTCTCTGTTACCACATCTCGTATGTTCGTATTCAATCTTCTTTAGAATTCTCGGGACAACTTGCAATCGTCTCAAGGTGTATATGGTGTGAGCGCATACTCGGATATCCCTCGGAGATCTAAGACTTTCCAACCAAGTGCATTGCGGTTCTTTTTTATAACCTCGAGAAGTCAAGATTCTTGATCCGAGGTCAGCCTGTTGTTGTTGATGATCTGATACATGTGTTCGTCACCTACAAGGAAGGCGTACTTCAGATCTATCGGGGGCGGTTTAAGTTCTGGTAGTTGTTGAGCTTGCTCCACGATCACTTCAGAAACATTTCGATAGATGGTTGATTTGCATGAATCAATGAGGTGTTGTCCACCTCCATCACCATTGGCTCTGAAATAAATGTGATGAACATATCTGCAATGAATTCTTCATATTCGATATGGTATGAATCTTCTTCGAACATGCTGATCAGTGACTCGGATTCAGACTCCCAATCGACAAGGAAGCATGGACTGAATGTGCTATCCAGGTCCTCCTCTGAAGAGAGCATTTCCTGTGTGACAATGTCATTCAGAGAGATTGACAGATCTTGGATGTCTATAATACACAGTCTGTTGTTTATTCTGCTCTCCCTGTATCAGATGCAGATTTCAACTCGCTGACCATGTCGATGGTAACTTTATCAATGCATGAGCAGAAGGTGACCTTCTCAGACCCGTAGTCAACAACCGCTTCAGCTATGCGAGGAATGGTAGACCTAGAATGATGAGTTCTGGAGTACGAAGTAGGCGACTCCATGTCTAAGACTACAAAATCAAGTGAAAATTTGATGTCCTGTACAGTTACGATAACGTCCTCCAACATACCTCCAGGTCGCTAATGGATTGATCTGTAAATTGCAGAATCATTCTTGTAGGCTTAAGCACTCCAAGCCCAAATTCTTGCAATAGTGAGGAGGGCATGAGATTTATTGAATATCTGCTATCAAGCAGAGTCCGCTCAAAAACATAGTCAAAAATCTAGCAACTGATGTCGGGTGCTCCCTTGTCTTTTTTTTCTGTAGGAGGTCACTAATTGCATTCACTGTGGCCATGGTCAATATGTGTTTCTCTCCTTTGTTGTGTCAATTCTTGCGATTCGGATGCTTGGAGGTACATGCCTCTTTTAATCCTTTATTGACATCTGGCATGTAGTTCATGGCCTTTATGAGTGGCATTTTCAAGAAAATACTTTTGATAATTTCAACTACTCTAGGGGCGGACAATGTAGTTTTCATTTTTTTTGCATTTTTCATAGCATCTGGAAATGGAATATTCACAGAAGAAAATTCAGTATTCCTAATTGCATACTTATTTACATATTATTGGCCAAAAGTGGGGCCATATTGCAAAATAAGCAAAAATCTATCAGCATGAGCTCATGCTTCATTGGGTTGCTCTGGATCGATTATTGGTGCTGGCTCCTCCATCGGTGATCCTTCTCGACTTTATCTCTTCATTCGTTTTTGTAAATTTTCTTTTAATGACTTTTGTATATTTTTCTCTTGATGGTGGTGGTGGACGGTGGCTGGTGCTGCTCCTCCATCATCTTCTTCCTTAATCGGCTTTGTTGTTGGACCGTCTGATGCAGAAGAAGACTCTCCATAAGAAGCTTTATTTTTTCCCTTGGTGGTGGCAGATGACTACAAAGTTATATCGCTCCTAAGAGTCGCTACATGAGACAAAACATAATATGAAATATCTGACTCTGACAGACCAATGAGATATCACAAACTACATGCTCTTGCCATTTAAATTAGTGGGGTTCGCCTCACCTACGATAGAATTGGAGTATTGGTGGTAGTGAGGTTGTCGAGCTTTGGAGACATCTCTACGAGGCCCTTGACAAGTTGGGCCAAGCAGTCCAAAGCTGGGTTAACCGGAGTGGCATCAGATGATTCAGTGTACTGGACACACTAAGAATGGTACTGTGGAGAACGGGAACTCTGAGAATTATGGTGAGGAGGAGGAATATCTTGCTAATGAATTGCGAAGGAGGTGGGTACTTGCTATGAGAAGCAGTCGTGTAATTCCGGTACGGCTGGTATTGATGGTATGACAGCTGTTGATACTGATGATTTTGCCTCCAGTTATGCTGATATTGCGGAGGCTGGTGTTGTAGAGGCTAGTTTGACTAGACAAACCTCCTACCCTGATGTTGGTGATACGACCAAATGACAAAAGATTAGCCATGCTGCTATCCGCCTGGACGGGCCAATTGGGCATCGTTGTTCCAGATGTCGTTCACCTCTTGGATGATAGGCGATGGTGGTGAGAATGGATCATAAGAAGGGGTCTGGAGCTCTAGCTGGTAAAGGACAACCTGCTGAGACGGCGACGGTGATTGTCCAGGTGCCTGCGCGTAGTATACGTGATGAACCGGAGGTTGACCTTCACTCAGGTGAAGCTACTATAGAGATGGTGGTTCCTTCTTCTCAGCAGAAGTGGTGGAGGCTGGGCTCAGAGATTGTACGGCATTTATGGTGTTCACAAGCAGCTCCAGTTGCTTTGTAATTTGATCCAGCTTGTCCAGGTGTCGGGTCCTCTCTTCGATCACGGACAATTTCTCCAGACCCTATGATTGCTTATCAAAAATATCTACTTTAGACAGGTGCCTCCCTATGATGTTGAGGTTGGAGCTCTCATCCATGTCCTGCTTACTAGATGTTGCCATATTGATGGGCTTGTGGTGAACTTGCGGCAGTCGTTGATAGGCTCGGGATGAGAATAGAGTGACCTCTCCTTCAGCCATCTCTTCAATAATATGCTGAACAATGTCCTCATCTTTGTTGAAGTACGAGCCACCACAAGCAGCATCTACTAACATCTAACTTTCAAGAGTGAGGCCCCCGAAGAAGTGTTGGACTAGGCTGGTTCGAGGAATGTCGTGGTGGGGCACTTCTACTTTAAATCACGGAAGCTCTCCTAGGTTTCATGTATTGATTTGTGTGGCCCTTGGGAGTAATTATTGATATGTGCCCGCATCTAATTCATACGCCCAATGGATAATACTTCTAGAGGAATGTAGACTTCAATTCCTCTCAGTTCATCACGACCTTCCCCAGATGGTTGATCAATAAAGATCCTTATCCTGAAGGCTGAAGGGGAACATCGTCATCTGACTATGTCCAACAGAATGTTGAGGTAGTGAGTTGTACGGCACATGAGAGAGAACTACTGAAGATGGATGTAGGACTCTTCATTGGTGTTCCTGTGTAATGAGGGCAGAAGAGCAAGAAACTAAGGCTTGAGCTCGAAATTTCCGTGAACTACAAGGATCTGCATCCACTCTATCAACTAGCCAGCATCAGGATTGTAGGTTTCTTTGAGAGTAGGCTTAGGCCTCTCTCCCCTCAGCTCATCTGTGGGCCCTCCATGGGGTCCATCTTCTGGTTCATCATCTCCTCCTCCTCCTCCTATGCTCTCTCTCTCTCTCCTCAGGTCATTCAACGTTTCTTAGAAAGCAACCTGGGTAAGGGTCTGATGAATCCACATTTCATCATCTTTATTCTATCATTTTGGCCTCAAAACCCCTAGCAAATGCCTGTAAATATCATTAAAACCAGCATCTTAGCACTCATGCATTTACATGTAATTAGTGCATAAATTACTGTAATTAAAGCCAAAATTATAGAATAAATAAAAGAAAAGAAAAAGAATAAAATATTGTAAATATTTTATGACCCAAAACCCCGAGATCTAGGCATCTTGATGAATAGGTCGACAAGGAATAAAGTAGGGGGAGATAAGGGTCAAAATACAGAAGAAATACCATTTCTTTTTATTCATTCTTTGTTCATTTTGGGACCTATTTCTGGTTCCACTTTTTATACATCAAATAAAGAAACTTTGTACATGAAAGTTGTAGATAATTTTATATAGAAAAATACAAAATTGATTTCATTCAAAAATAATGTACAGATAAAAAGTTATGGTCTGAATAGAATTCCAGAATCCCAACTTCCCAGACCCGTATCTCACAAACGAAAATTCCAAATGCAGCAAACTCACTTTAATTGTATATAGAATAAAATAAGCTATTTAATGGCGGTGGTTTAGCATTTGGCGGAACTACGGTTTGAAAGTTGAGTTTTGGATCCTCATTGTATACATGTACAGATTAAAATATTCAATCTATTATTTATTCATTATTTTTGGTATTTTTATATTTTTATAATTTTGTAAATATTATTTATAGTATATATGTACATTAAAATCAGAAGAAAAACCCAAAAGAAATACAAAATAAAAATACATATATATTACACATAGGTATTATACCTATCAATATACCTATATAATGTATACTTGTATTTTATTAAATATACAAAACAATTCTAAAAGTAAAATAAAAATATAATTAAGTGTATAAAAATATTTTATAAATTTATAAATTTATAAATTAATAAATAAAAATAAATAAATTAAATATACAAAATAAAAATAAAAGAATGAAATATATAGATATTATACCTATAAAGGGCATAAAAGTAAACTTATAAAATATACCTCTAAAAAATTAATTAAAAATCAGAATAAAATACTACATAAAATAATAAATAATTTTTATTTAATAACCAAAATTTAATTCGACCATTTACTATTTTAAAATGAATTAATAAAACTATTTTCCAGGGTTTTCCTGGGTTGGTCCACGTGGACCAACCAGGTGCAAACCCAAGTTGACCCCAGTCAACTAGGTGTCCTAGCCTCCTGTAGCTTCTGACAGCCTGCGTTTTGACGCCCTTTTCAACCATTTATCGAGATCAAATCTTCCACTCTTTCGCATCGATGTCTGAGGCATTTTTGCTCCTCGATTCCCAGCGATTCACGCCCAAGGGAAACCTAGGGCTTTGGATCGTTGCGCGAGGTGTTCTTCCTCGTTCTTTGGGGCGCTCCAATCTTCAAGTAAAACCTCATATATTGGACACCCGATTTCAATTTTGAATTTGAGTCCCTTCGGTCCACCCCTCCTCGCACCTTGCGTGCTCCACGAAGACCTGGAGGTGACAGCTCCATCTTCGGGCCATCAGCCAAGGCGAAGGAGGTCGGAGGCGTCTCCACAACCTCCCCCAACTCCGGCGGTCGAGGTATAACTTTTCCTCTGGCTCCGGCCATCGAGGCTGCCACATTTCACTTAATTTATGTTGCATTTTAATCGCCTTAGTCTTAGGAGTAAAAGCCCTCTCGAAATTTTATCATTCATCGATTCAACCACGCTACCAAATCACCTCGCCGGAGTGCTCCTCCAGCCGACCACCTCCTCGTCGATTCGCGCCGCTATTCCACCTCTGCGGGGTCCAGGCAACTTGCCCTGGACCCTCTCACTTTGTTTTGCAGGTCAACTCACTTTGACTCGTGCTTGGGTGCACTTTTGACTCTCGCCGGAGCTCGACCGAGCTCTCCAGCTCCGCCTCCCTCCTCCGCGAGCCTCGGCCACCGCCGAGGACTTTTGAAGCCCCAAGGAGATAGAGACGACCATCAGGAAGCTGCAGTTCCATTTTGAAGCCTAGAGAGCGACGAACCACCGAGATCGAGCTCAGGGAAGTTCGCCTCGCCGGCGTTCTTCCCTGTTCTTCCTCCGTGCTTCGCCACCGTCGGATCGAGCCGCACTTCCAGTTTGTACCTTGACCGTTGGATCAGCCGCACTCCTCCACCGTTAGATCTCGCTCTGAGATCTAATCTAATACATCGAAGCGAAGCGCTATCCGCCGCCCATCGGCCGCCACGCGTCAAGTAAATCAACCTCAGCCGTTGGATTGCGCAGTGAGGGGTATTTTGCATTTGACACCCCCGCGTTTTTGGTATTTCTATTTAGTCTTTAAATTTTTCATCTGTCGTTTAAAAATTTTGTAATATTTATGAATAGGCCCTTGAACTTCTAGTATTTGCAAGTAGGTCCTCAGCCACGTCACCTCACGTGACCTGTTCACATGAGGCGCGGGGTTTTTTGCAGCGAGGCCCTTGGCCGTTTGTGTATTTTGTTTCAGTACCCGGACTTTTAATTTCAGTGTAAAATTTTGGGGACAATTGCATGTAAGCCCTCGGGCATTTTGATATTTGCACCAAGGTCCTTCCCAGGCGCGTGCTAGGCACGCGCCCTGGTGGACATTTTGTAAGGATACCCATGCGGGTCCTATATTTTGTAGTTGGTCCAAAAACTATTTTATTCAGTGTATATTTTGTGGAAATTTTGCATGCGTGCCCCCTGGATGTTTGTGTATTTACAGATATACCCCTGCCAGGCCACAGATTTTTGCTTGCTATATTTATTTCATGCATCATTTTAACTCCAAAAATTACCAAAAAAATCATATAGGCTCCTGTTAACTTGCACTTCCACGCCATATTTTTGCATTTGACTTTTATTGCATTTTTATATTTATTAAAAATCAAAAACATGCATTTCATCTACTGTCTATCTTAGAAAATACCAAAAAAATATTAAAACACCTTAAAAAATCCCAAAACAATTACCTACTATCTATTTTATTGTCTTTTAGTGTTAGTCCAAAAACCATAAAAATTCAAAAGGAAAACCTTAAAAAATCGAAAATACCTAAAAACTTCAAAAAAAATCTAAAAAATAAAGAAAAATCAAAAAAATGCAAACTCAGTCCCTGTATGTTCCTTATTTTATTCCCTTTATTTTAAAATTAGTTTGGAAAAATTTTATGGTTGTTTGATATTTTTCATTCCTATTTTACCTTCAGCCAGAACATTAATTCACTGTTTCCTTTATTTTGACTTTTAAAAATACCAAAAAGATTCTGAAAAATACCCAAAAATCACAAAAATAGTAAAAAATCATAAAAAGACCAAAAATATTTTATTTCTGAATTTTTGAGCATTTTTACATATTTTTATAAATATTCTAGCACGTCTTTTGTTATATAGTTTATATATTCCAATATTGAAAAAGAAAATTAAAAAATATAAAATATAAATAAAATATAAAATCAGAAAATTAAAAATCAAAATACAGAATAAAAATTAAAAATACAAAAAAAAATAAAAAAATTAAAAACCCACAAAAACATTTACATTTGCATAGTGTAGACACTACATCACATTCACACACACACACACTTGTGGATCTATCCTGCCTTGCTCCCTGTGTTCGAACTCTCTACGTACTTGCTTCTATACATCATTTATGTAGAGTTAAAAATAAATTTTAACTTCACATTTGTTGTCACTTCTTGATATTTATAGTGTGGGTTAATTGTTGATTAAATACGAGGATCATTGAGGGTCGTCGCAGCGACACGGCTATCTACGCCTTGTGTGAGATAATTAGACCCCTTGATTTTCGTGTTTATCAAATGGCGCCGTTGCCGGGGAAGCAACAGCGAGTAGATCCTAGTTTTGATTGATTGTGATTAGTTATTTACATCATTGCTAGTTTTATCTCTCTTATTTTTGATATATATTGTTGAGCTTTTTGACCATCTCTTTTTGTCTTCTTGCGAGGGACCGCGGAGTGAGGCGGATCGCCTAGGGGATCCGGAGCAACCTTGGGAAGCAGAGCCGGCTTTTCTCAAGCCAAGCCGGCAGGAGAGAGCGGGAGACTTGAGAGAGAGAGCTAGAATAGTTTGCATTTTATTTCTGTGAGAGAGAGATTTATTAATTTGTAATAATACAGGGACTTGGACTATCAGACACTTCGGGCCCAATTTTCGGGTGTTTGTTCACCTGGGGGCTCACCGCGGATTTCATCGAGTTTCTCGCTGTCATTTGCTGGTTTTGTTTTCTTTTTCATTTCTTTTGTGGATTGAGCTCTTAGATCTAGGCTTTTGCTTGATCGATTAGATTAGGTCCAAACACACTAATAACCTTTGCATGTACCTATAGATCGTATTTGGACTTAGTTTAATTAAACAGTTAATCATTAGTCTTCGATCTGCCGCGCCGCGAGCTCATCCCTCCAAGCGCTTCTCCTGAACTTGATGTGTCAAGAGGAGGAGGGGTGAGCCTAGACCGGACCTTAGGATTGGAGATTGGTGATTGACTTGTGGTTCTTCACGTAGCAATTGCCTGCTTAGGATGATTTTCTCTTGCATATCGGCATGTAGTTTAGGTTTATAAATTTCTGCTTTGCATCCCGCATGGAGAGAGCTGGGATTCACTGTAAGTCTTCTATCTTTCCATCCATCATTTAGGCACAAAGGTGAGATTTCCATCTTGGTGCCGACTTGCATTGGCTTTTCCGACTCTCCTCCCTCTATTTTTGGATCAAGTAGGAATCAAAGAAAATACAAAACCGTTAGGCGCTTGTTTGAATCTACTCAAAAGAAGCGATAACACCAAAAAATTAAAAAAGGGACTGCTAAGAAAACTTTGACCTAAATAAAATTGGTAATTGGACTCGTTGATTGGGGGAGAGTCACACCCTCACTTGTCTTCAGGTTGCATGGGAAGGTCTCCTTCCAAGTGAGTTGAGTGCTTCGTAAGGATTAGAGCCAAAAACCCAGCTTGTGGATGCCTTGTGTATCGCATGGATTTCTGAAGTATTGGCGCTACTATCGTACGTAGGCGAGTAGGACTTGGTCATGATTGGTGACTCACTATTGTGTGAGCATCGACCTTGTCCGAAGTATCGAGCATAGGCCACGCCTTCACGGGTGTGTCTGTCTCACCGTCTGCGTCTGAGTAGGGTCTTGCACGCTCACGGGTGATTCCGTTGCGAGCGAGATCCGAAGTATTGGTTTCGCCTATCGGCTTCCTCCCTCTTCTTCTTTGGCTGAGTAGGGATCCAGGAAGGGTTACAAGGACCTTAAAAAGCGCAAGCTACAGGTTACACAGGAGGAGGACAAGTACGGGAATACTTTTTCGGCACTACTCTCTCTTATAGGCGTAGCGCTCTAAGGACTCATTATAAGATAAATTCCTGAATTCAAGCTAAAATTGACAAGATAAAAGCCGAACCTTCACGGCTTCATGTGTTGAGTTGGTGTATCCCCTTGATTTGTGTTTGATTGCTAGTTTATTTTAGGTCAATATCAAAAACACTGCACGCTTGTGCGCAATTTTGCTTCTCTCTTCTTTCTTCCTCATTTTGCAACCTTGCTCTTATCGAATAATCAAGATGATGGGACGGAGGTCTCTTAGGTTGACTTTGTCAGCACCGCTATCCAGCACTCCTCCTCATTCATCTAGGACAACCTCGGAGAGTCCAGACCCACTCTCCGAGCCTGAGTTCACATCCACCATGTTCCCCCTCGACCACCCTTCCCATTCTCCTTCCATCAGTCCAAGAATTTTAGAATTTAGTTCATCACAGAGCTCAGAGCATTTGACGGCACCTGAGATGGGTTCTTTTGCTTTTTCAGAGAACCCAGACATGGCTGACAGAGGAGAGCATCCAGATGATCATGAGCACCCTCCATTCTTATTTGATCAAGCCGCCATCAACAATTCACTTCTAGCATCCCTGGAGACCATGCAGAGGCAGATCTGGGACCAGGCAGTATTTATGGGTGATCTCATGAGAGAAATCGCGTAGATGCAAGAGAACAGACCTGGGGGCGGTGGCGATGGAGGTGACATTCCAGTTGTAGAGAACCAAGGAGGTGATCCCAACGTTGAGAGACCGCCACAGACTATCATGAGGGAATTGCACAATCCCGCAGCATCCCTTACTCATCGTTGGATCCGACTCCCTCCTATCCATGGAGATTTCGAGCTTCGGTCCCATACTATTCAGCTTCTGCCCAAATTCCATGGGTTGTCGACCGAAGAGCCACACCTCCATCTGCAAGAATTCGAGATGATCTGCAGTACCATTCATGACAGGCTGATGACCGAGGACACTATCAAGATGATAGCCTTCCCTTTCTCCTTGGTTGACAGAGCCGCATATTGGCTCAAACATTTGGGTGATTCATCGACACTTGGGCAGATCTCCGGACCGCATACTTGAAGAAGTATTACCCTCTCGGCCGGATGAACGCAGCAAGAGCAATGATCAGCAACTTCGTAATGATCACTAATGAACAGTTCCATGAAGCTTGGGATCGATTCCGAGAGCTCATCGACCGGTGTCCACACCATGACATATCTAAGCCCAATCTAGTTCAAAGTTCCTTCTGTGGGCTGACACCGGAGCTGCAAGGGCTTGTGAACGCCTCTTGTGGTGGGTCCTACTTTTCCAAAGGCGAAGATGATGTTTGGGCCATCTATGAAGGCATGGCAGAGAACTCAACCGTCATGGCCCAAGCCCGCGTCTACACGCAACATAAACCATCATGGCCATCTATAAAGGCATGGCAGAGATCTCCGGACCGCATACTTAAAGAAGTATTACCCTCTCGGCCGGACAAACGCAGCTAGAGCTATGATCAGCAACTTTGTCATGATCCCTAATGAACAGTTTCATGAAGCCTGGGATCGATTCAGAGAGCTCATTGACCGGTGTCCACATCACGATATATCAAAGCCCAATTTGGTTCAGAGTTTCTTCTGTGGGCTGACACCGGAGCTGCAGGGGCTTGTGAACGCCTCTTGTGGTGGGTCCTACTTTTCCAAAGGCGAAGACGATGTTTGGGCCATCTATGAAGGGATGGTAGAAAACTCAACTGTTATGGCCCAAGCCCGCATCTACACGCCGCAGAAGCCCCCGCAAGGAGCTGGATCATTTCAGAGGATCGCCCACATCGATGCCGGTCCTAACACTTTGTCGGTAGCCGCAACTCAAGTCGAATCAGCCGCAACCGACATGGGAATTATCAGTGAGAAACTGGACCGTCTCGAGATTCTCGAGAAGAAGCAAATGCAAGGCATGGCCCAGATGGACCAGATTGCCAAGACGATGAGTGATATGAAGACGCAGATCCTTTGCGTCCAGGAGGCACAGACTTCTTTCCAGCAGCCTCCCAGGTCATGAGCTGACCTGAGCAGTAGCAGCTCATCCCAACCCTCTGCCTCATACCGCCATGTTAACTACATCCAGGCAGAGCCGGTCCCGCTGCTACAGCACTACATGCCAGATGTCAAGAAAGGATCAAAAAGTTACCAACATAAAAATTGCTCATCTCGATGAGATCTACAACTTCCATGAAGAGACCAAGAGCAAAAGAGGTCATCTGTGCAAAACGATATTTTTGGGGTACTCTATGTACATGGAATACCTTGATTTTAGGTTTTGTATTTTTTTGGTGATTTTTAATTTAAGAGAAAAATTGAAAAAAATATGATAAAATCAAAGATAAATATTTACACATTAATATATTTTTTCGGATTTTAAATATAGAAGAAAATCGGAAAATAAAATAAAGAATAAAAAGTGAGATAGTTTTACAGACTCTCAAGGAACACTCGGACTTGGTCAGTTTTTTGATTTAAATCTTATTTTGAATTTAAATTTTTGTGGATTTTATTAAAATTTTCGTTAAAAAAAAGATTAAAAAGAAATAATAGAAAAAGATTTAATTATGTAAATAAAATATCAAGTCAAAATCATGGAAAACTCAAAACACGCAAGAGGCCCAAAACCCAACTTTCACATACGAGCTCTGATTATGAAATTGATCTTGTTTTGAAGGTCTTTGAACATGTATTACTTTAAAGGTGAGCAGACCAAAATAGGTCACTGTATGATGAAGATATGAGCATTTTAGTCTGTCTGGTCTGAAATTGGAGTTTTGTCTCACGGGCCAATTATTTGAGTTAGTAATTTTTTGTATTTTTTTTCTTTAATCTTGTTAGTAATATGTATACAATGGAGGTGATTTGAGGTCAATTGAAGTTATCATGAATTAGTTAAAAATGCATGAAATTGGGTGCAAATGTGAAGATGATTATGAATGCAATTATGAGTGTTAAAATGCAAATATTAATTTTACATGCATAAATGATAAAAATGCAGAATAAATGATGAAATGCAGCTAATTACTCGGGAACGAAGCTCTATTTTCATCTTTTATTATGATGAATTGTGGATTGATCAGTTGTTCGAGCTTGAAAATCATGCTTCATGCCCTCCTCTCGATCGGACTCTTGCACAAAAAACTTAAGGAAGCGAGGGCTATCTCCTCGTCCCTCTGTTGAAGTTGGGTACGCATGGTAGTGATGAGTCGAGGGTGCTCCGACAAAAGAGGCAGAGGGAGATTCGACTCCCACTTGATCCTTATGGGATCAAGGGGAAAATAAGGGGGGAGTGTGGAGCAGCACAACGCACTTGAAGGTAGCTGGAGAATTGCAGAGTCTGAAGGGCATCCTTCTTAAAAGCATAGGTGTTGAATGGCCAGGTGAAACTCGTCTTCTCTTGATCTTCAGGGCGATCACCACTTGGTTATACCTGGAGTACCCATCTAAGAAACAGAAGAATTCTTTCCTTGCAAGTCACTCAATAACCCGATCAATGAATGGCAGAGGGAAATGGTCCTTCTTTTGCGCTAAATTCAGATGGTGGTAGTCAACACCCACCCACCAAGATGTCTGTACTCAGGTAGAGATATCCATCCTCGGTCATTCTTCACCATGTTGAGCCTTGAATTCTTGGGAACTACATGAAGGGGGCTCACCCACTTGGAGTCAGAGATGGGATAAATGAAGCATGCTTCACACCACTTCGTGATTTCTCTGTTACGACATCCCGTTTGTTCGTATTCAATCTTCTTTAGAATTCTCGGGACAACTTGCAATCGTCTTCAAGGTGTATATGGTGTGAGCGCATACTCGGATATCCCTCGGAGATCTAAGACTTTCCAACCAAGTGCATTGCGGTTCCTTTTTATAACCTCGAGAAGTCGAGATTCTTGATCCGAGATCAGCCTGCTGTTGTTGATGATCTGATACATGTGTTCGTCACCTACAAGGAAGGTGTACTTCAGATCTATCGGGGGCGTAAGTTCTGGTAGTTGTTGAGCTTGCTCCACGGTCACTTCAGAAACATTTCGATAGATGGTTGATTTGCATGAATCAATGAGGTGTTGTCCACCTCATTCACCATTGGCTCTGAAATAAATGTGACGAACATATCTGCAATAAATTCTTCATATTCAATATGGTATGAATCTTCTTCGAACATGCTGATCAGTGACTCGGATTCAGACTCCCAATCAACAAGGAAGCATGGACTGAATGTGCTATCCAGGTCCTCCTCTGAAGAGAGCATTTCCTGTGTGACAATGTCATTCAGAGAGATTGACAGATCTTGGATGTCTATAATACACAGTCTGTTGTTTATTCTGCTCTCCCTGTATCAGATGCGGATTTGAACTCGCTGACCATGTCGATAGTAACTTTATCAATGCATGAGCACAAGGTGACCTTCTCAGACCCGTAGTCGACAACCGCTTCAGCTGTGCGAAGGAATGGTAGACCTAGAATGATGGGTTCGGGAGTACGATGTAGGCGACTCCATGTCTAAGACTACAAAATCAAGTGAAAATTTGATGTCCTGTACAGTTTCGATAACGTCCTCCAACATACCTCCAGGTCGCTTAATGGATTGATCTGTAAATTGCAGAATCATTCTTGTAGGCTTAAGCACTCCAAGCCCAAATTCTTGCAATAGTGAGGAGGGCATGAGATTTATTGAATATCTGCTATCAGCAGAATCCGCTCAAAATTATAGTCAAAAATCTAGCAACTGATGTCGGGTGCTCCCTTGTCTTTCTTTTTCTGCAGGAGGTCACTAATTGCATTCACTGTGGCCATGGTCAATATGTGTTTCTCTCCTTTGTTGTGTTAATTCTTGCGATTCAGATGCTTGGAGGTACATGCCTCTTTTAATCCTTTCTTGACATCTGGCATGTAGTTCATGGCCTTTATGAATGGCATTTTCAAGACAATACTTTTGATAATTTCAACTACTCTAGGGGCGGACAATGTAGTTTTCATTTTTTTTTGCATTTTTCATAGCATCTGGAAATGGAATATTCACAGAAGAAAATTCAGTATTCTTAATTGCATACTTATTTACATATTATTGGCCAAAAGTGGGGCCATATTGCAAAATAAGCAAAAATCTATCAGCATGAGCTCATGCTTCATGGGTTGCTCTGGATCGATTATTGGTGCTGGCTCCTCCATCGGTGATCCTTCTCGGCTTTAGCTCTTCATTCGTTTTTGTAAAATTTTCTTTTAATGACTTTTGTATATTTTTCTCTTGATGGTGGTGGTGGACGGTGGCTGGTGCCGCTCCTCCATCATCTTCTTCCTAAATCGGCTTTTTTGTTGGACCATCTGATGCAGAAGAAGACTCTCCATAAGAAGCTTTATTTTTTCCCTTGGCGGTGGCAGATGACTACAAAGTTATGCCGCTCCTAAGAGTCACTACATGAGACAAAACATAATATGAAATATCTGACTCTGACAGACCGATGAGATATCACAAACTACATGCTCTTGCCATTTAAATTAGTGGGTTTCGCCTCAACCTACGATAGAATTGGAGTATTGGTGGTAGTGAGGTTGTCGAGTTTCGGAGACATCTCTACGAGGCCTTTGACAAGTTGGGTCAAGCAGTCCAAAGCTAGGTTAACCGGAGTGGCATATGATGATTCAATGTACTGGCCACACTAAGAATGGTATTGTGGAGGATGGGAACTCTGAGAATTACGGTGAGGAGGAGGAATATCTTGCTAATGAAATTGCGAAGGAGGAGGGTACTTGCTATGAGAAGCAGTCGTGTAATTCTAGTACGGCTGGTATTGATGGTACGACAGCTGTTGATACTGATGATTTTGCCTCCAGTTATGCTGATATTGCGGAGGCTGGTGTTGTAGAGGCTAGTTTGACTAGACAAACCTCCTACCCTGATGTTGGTGATACGACCAATTGACAAAAGATTAGCCCTGCTGCTATCCGCCTGGACGGGCCAATTAGGCATCGTTGTTCCAGATGTCGTTCACCTCTTGGATGATAGGCGATGGTGGTGAGAATGGATCATAAGAAGGGGTCTGGAGCTCTAGCTGGTAAAGGACGACCTGCTGAGATGGAGACGATGATTGTTCAGGTGCCTGTGCGTAGTATACTTGATGAACCGGAGGTTGACCTTCACTCAGTTGAAGCTACTATAGAGATGGTGGTTCCTTCTTCTCAGCAGAAGTGGTGGAGGCTGGGCTCAAAGATTGTACGGCATTTATGGTGTTCACAAGCATCTCTAGTTGCTTTGTAATTTGATCCAGCTTGTCCAGGTGTCGGGTCCTCTCTTCGATCATGGACAATTTCTCCAGATCCTATGATCGCATATCAACAATATCTACTTTAGACAGTTGGCTCCCGATGATGTTGAGGTTGGAGCTCTCGTCCATGTCCTGCTTACTAGATGTTGCCATATTGATGGGCTTGTGGTGGACTTGTGGCAGTCGTTGATAGGCTCGGGATGAGAATAGAGTGACCTCTCCTTCAGCTATCTCTTCAATAATATGCTGAACAATGTCCTCATCTTTGTTGAAGTACGAGCCACCACAAGAAGCATCTACTAACATCTAACTTTCAAGAGTGAGGCCCCCGAAGAAGTGTTGGACTAGGATGGTTCGAGGAATGTTGTGGTCGGGGCACTTCTACTTTAAATCATGGAATCTCTCCTAGGTTTCATGTATTGATTTGTGTAGCCCTTGAGAGAAATTGTCGATATGTGCACGCATCTAATTCATATGCCCAATGGATAATACTTCTAGAGGAATGCAGACTTCAATTCCTCCCAGTTCATCACGACCTTCCCCAGATGGTTGATCCAATAAAGATCCTTATCCTGAAGGCTGAAGGGGAACACCATCATCTGGACTATGTCCAACAGAATGTTGAGGTAGTGAGTAGTACGGCACATGAGAGAGAACTACTGAAGATGGATGTAGGACTCTTCATTGGTGTTCCTGTGTAATGAGGGCAGAAGAGCAAGAAACTAAGGCTTGAGCTCGAAATTTCCGTGAACAACAAGGATCTGCATCCACTCTATCATCTAGCCAGCATCAGGATTGTAGGTTTCTTTGAGAGGAGGCTTAGGCCTCTCTCCCCTCAGCTCATCTTTGGGCCCTCCATGGGGTCCATCTTCTGGTTCATCATCTCCTCCTCCTCCTCTTATGCTCTCTCTCTCTCCCCCCTCAGGTCATTCAACGTTTCTTAGAAAGCAACCTGGGTAAGAGCTTGATGAATCCACATTTCATCAACTTTATTCTATCATTTTGGCCTCAAAAACCCTGGCAAATGCCTGTAAATAGCATTAAAACTAGCATCTTAGCACTCATGCATGTACATGTAATTAGTGTATAAATTACTGTAATTAAAGCCAAAATTATAGAATAAATAAAAGAAAAGAAAACGAATAAATATTGTAAATATTTTATGACCCAAAACCCCGAGACCTAGGCATCTTGATGAATAGGTCGACAAGGAATAAAGTAGGGGGAGATAAGGGTCAAAATACAGAAGAAATACCTTTTCTTTTTATTCATTCTTTATTCATTTTGGGACCTATTTCTGGTTCCACTTTTTATACATCAAATAAAGAAACTTTGTACATGAAAGTTGTAGATAATTTTATATAGAAAAATACAAAATTGATTTCATTCAAAAATAATTTAAAGATAAAAAGTTATGGTCTGAATAGAATTCTAAAATCCCAACTTCCCAGACCCGTATCTCACAAACGAAAACTCCAAATGCAGCAAACTCACCTTTACTTGTATATAGAATAAAATAAGCTATTTAATGGCGGTGGTTTCGCATTTGGTGGATCTACGATTTGAAAGTTGCGTTTTGGATCCTCATTGTATACCTGTACAGATTAAAATATTCAATTTATTATTTGTTCGTTATTTTTGGTATTTTTATATTTTTATAATTTTGTAAATATTATTTATAGTATATATGTACATTAAAATCAGAAGAAAAACCCAAAAGAAATAAAAAATAAAAATACCTATATATTACACATAGGTATTATACCTATCAATATACCTATATAATGTATACTTGTATTTTATTAAATATACAAAAAAATTCAGAAAAGTAAAATAAAAATATAATTAAGTGTATAAAAATATTTTATAAATTTATAAATTAATAAATAAAAATAAATAAATTAAATATACAAAATAAAAATAAAAGAATAAAATATATAGATATTATACCTATAAAGGGCATAAAAGTAAACTTATAAAATATACCTCATAAAAATAATTAAAAATCAGAATAAAATACTACATAAAATAATAAATAATTTTTATTTAATAACCAAAAATTAATTCGGCCATTTACTATTTTAAAATGAATTAATAAAACTATTTTCCAGGGTTTTTCTTGGTTGGTCCACGTGGACCAACCAGGTGCAAACCCTAGTTGACCCCGGTCAACTAGGTGTCCTAGCCCCCTGTAGCTTCTGACAGCCTACGTTTTGACGCCCTTTTCAACCATTTATCAAGATCGAATCTTCCACTCTTTCACATCGATGTCTGAGGCATTTTTGCTCCTCGATTCCCAGCGATTCACGCCCAAGGGAAACCTAGGGCTTTGGATCGCTGCGCGAGGCGTTCTTCCTCGTTCTTTGAGGCGCTCCAGTCTTCAAGTCAAACCTCATATATTGGACATACAATTTCAATTTTGAATTTGAGTCCCTTCGGTCCACCCCTCCCCGCCCCTTGCGTGCTCCACGAAGACCTGGAGGTGACAGCTCCATCTTCGGGCCATCAGCCAAGGCGAAGGAGGTCGGAGGCGTCTCCACAACCTCCCCCAACTCCGGCGGTCGAGGTATAACTTTCCCTCTAGCTCCGGCCATCGAGGCTGCTCCATTTCACTTAATTTCTGTTGCATTTTAATCGCCTTAGTCTTAGGAGTAAAAGCCCTCTCGAAATTTTGTCATTCATCGATTCAACCACGCTACCAAATCACCTCGCCGGAGTGCTCCTCCGGCCGACCACCTCCTCGTCGATTCGCACCGCTATTCCACCTCTGCGGGATCCAGGCAACTTGCCCTGGACCCTCTCACTTTGTTTTGCAGGTCAACTCACTTTGACTCGCGCCTGGGTGCACTTTTGACTCTCGACGGAGCTTGGCCGAGATCTCCAGCTCCGCCTCCCTCCTCCGCGAGCCTCGGCCACCGCAGAGGTCTTTTGAAGCCCCAAGGAGATAGAGACGACCATCAGGAAGCTGCAGCTCCATTTTGAAGCCTGGAGAGCGACGAACCACCGAGATCGAGCTCGGGGAAGTTCGCCTCACCGGCGTTCTTCCTCCGTGCTTTGCCACCGTCGGATCGAGCCGCGCTTCCAGTTCGCACCTAGACCGTGGATCAGTCGCACTCCTCCACCGTTAGATCTCGCTCTGAGATCTAATCTCAGACGTCGAAGCGAAGCTCTATCTGCCGCCCATCGGCCGCCATGCGTCAAGTGAATCAACCTCAGCCGTTGGATTGCGCGGTGAGGAGTATTTTGCATTCGACTCCCCCCGCATTTTTGGTATTTCTATTTAGTCTTTAAATTTTCATCTTCCGTTTAAAAATTTTGTAATATTTATGAATAGGCCCTTGAACTTCGAGTATTTGCAAGTAGGTCCTCAGCCACGTCACCTCATGTGACCTGTTCAGATGAGGTGCGGGGCTTTTTGCAGTGAGGCCCTTGGCCGTTTGTGTATTTTTGTTTCAGTACCTGAACTTTTAATTTTAGTGTAAAATTTTGGGGACAATTGCATGTAAGCCCTCGGGCATTTTGATATTTGCACCAAGGTCCTTCCCAGGCGCGTGCTAGTCACGCGCCCTGGTGGACATTTTGTAAGGATACCCCTGCGGGTCCAATATTTTGTAATTGGTCCAGAAACTACTTTATTCAGTGTATATTTTGCAGAAAATTTGCATGCGTGCCCCCTGGATGTTTGTGTATTTACAGATATACCCCTGCCAGGCCACAGATTTTTGCTTGCTATATTTATTTCATGCATCATTTTAACTCCAAAAATTACAAAAAAAATCACATAGGCTCCTATTAACGTGCACTTCCACACCATATTTTTGCATTTGACTTTTATTGCATTTTTATATTTATTAAAAATAAAAAACATGCATTTCAGCTACTGTCTATCTTAGAAAATACCAAAAAACTATTAAAACACCTTAAAAAAATCCCAAAAAAACTACCTACTATCTATTTTATTGTCTTTTAATGTCAGTCCAAAAACCATTAAAAATTTCAAAAGGAAAACCTTAAAAATTCGAAAATACCTAAAAACTTCGAAAAATCTAAAAAATTAAAGAAAAAACAAAAAAATGCAAACTCAGTCACTGTAGGTTCCTTATTTTATTCTCTTTATTTTAAAATTAGTTTGGAAAAATTTTGTGGCTGTTTGATATTTTTCATTCCTATTTTACCTTCAGTCAGAACATTAATTCATTATTTCTTTTATTTTAACTTTTAAAAATACCAAAAATATTCCGAAAAATACCCAAAAATCACAAAAATAGTAAAAAATCATAAAAAGATCAAAAATATTTTATTTCTAAATTTTTGAGCATTTTTACATATTTTTATAAATATTCTAACACATCTTTTGTTATATAGTTTATATATTCCAATATTGAAAAAGAAAATTAAAAAAATATAAAATATAAAAAGAAAATATAAAATCAGAAAATTAAAAATCAAAATACAAAATTAAAAATTAAAAATACAAAAAATTTAAAAAAATTTAAAACCCACAAAAACATTTACATTTGCATAGTGTAGACATTACATCCCATTCAAACACACACACACACACACACACACTTGTGGATCTATCCTGCCTTGCTCCCTGTGTTCGAACTCTCTACGTACTTGCTTCTATACATCATTTATGTAGAGCTAAAAATAAATTTTAACTTCACATTTGTTATCACTTCTTGATATTTATAGTGTGGGTTAATTGTTGATTAAATACGAGGATCATTGAGGGTTGCCGCAGCGACACGGTTATCTCCGCCTTGTGTGAGATAATTAGACCCCTTGATTTTCGTATTTATCAAATGGCGCCATTGCCGGGGAAGCAACAGCTAGTAGATCCTAGTTTTGATTGATTGTGATTAGTTGTTTACATCATTGCTAGTTTTATCTCTCTTATTTTTGATATATATTGTTGAGCTTTCTGACCATCTCTTTTTGTCTTCTTGCGAGGGACCGCGGAGCAAGGCGGATCACCTAGGGGATCCGGAGCAACCTTGGGAAGCAGAGCCGGCTTTTCTTAAGCCAAGCCGGCAAGAGAGAGCGGGAGACTTGAGAGAGAGAGTGCTAGAATAGTTTGCATTTTATTTCTGTGAGAGAGAGATTTATTAATTTGTAATATTACAGGGACTTGGACTCTCAGACACTTCGGGCCCAATTTCCGGGTGTTTGTTCACCCGGGGGCTCACCGCGGATTTCATCGAGTTTCTCGCTGTCATTTGCCGGTTTTGTTTTCTTTTTTATTTCTTTTGTGGATTGAGCCCTTAGATCTAGGCTTTTGCTTGATCGATTAGATTAGGTCCAAACACACTAATAACCTTTGCATGCACCTATAGATCGTATTTGGACTTATTTTAATTAAACAGTTAATCATTAGTCTTCGATCCGCCGCGCCGCGAGCTCATCCCGCCAAGCGCTTCTCCTAAACTCGATGTGTCGAGAGGAGGGGTGAGCCTAGACCGGACCTTAGGGTTGGAGATTGGTGGTTGACTTGTGGTTCTTCACGTAGCAATTGCCTACTTAAGATGATTTCCTCTTGCATATCGGCATGTAGTTTAGGTTTATAAATTTCTGCTTTGCATCCCGCATGGAGAGAGCTGGGATTCACTGTAAGTCTTCTATCTTTGCATCCATCATTTAGGCACAAAGGTGAGATTTCCATCTTGGTGCCGACTTGCATTGGCTTTTCCGACTCTCCTCCCTCTGTTTTTGGATCAAGTATGAATCAAAGAAAATACAAAACCGTTAGGCGCTTGTTTGAATCTACTCAAAAGAAGCGATAACACCAAAAAATTTAAAAAAGGGACTGTTAAGAAAACTTTGACCTAAATAAAATTAGTAATTGGACTCATTGATTGGGGAGAGTCACACCCTCACTTGTCTTCAGGTTGCATGGGAAGGTCTCCTTCCAAGTGAGTTGAGTGCTTCGTAAGGATTAGAGCCAAAAACCCAGCTTGTGGCTGCCTTGTGTATCGCCTGGATTTCTGAAGTATTGGCGCTACTATCGTACGTAGGCGAGTAGGACTTGGTCATCATTGGTGACTCACTATTGTGTGAGCATCGACCTTTTCTGAAGTACCGAGCATAGGCCACGCCTTCACGGGTGTGTCTGTCTCACCGTCTGCGTCCGAGTATGGTCTTGCACGCTCACGGGTGATTCGTTGCGAGCGAGATCCGAAGTATCGGTTTCGCCTATCGGCTTCCTCCCTCTTCTTCTTTGGCTGAGTAGGGGTCCAGGAAGGGTTACAATGACCTTAAAAAGCACAAGCTACAGGTTACACAGGAGGAGGACAAGTACGGGAACACTTTTTCGGCAATACTCTCTCTCCTATAGGCGTAGCGCTCTAAGGACTCGTTATACGATAAATTCCTGAATTCAAGCTAAATATGATAAGATAAAAGCCAAACCTTCACGGCTTCATGTGTTGAGTTGGTGAATCCCCTTGATTTGTGTTTGATTGCTAGTTTATTTTAGGTCAAGATCAAAAACACTGCACGCTTGTGCGCAATTTTGCTTCTCTCTTCTTTCTTCCCCATTTTGCAACCTTGCTCTTATCGAATAATCAAGATGATGGGTTGGAGGTCTCTTAGGTCGACTTTGTCGGCACCGCTATCCAGCACTCCTCCTCATTCATCTAGGACAGCCTCGGAGAGTCCAGACCCACTCTCCGAGCCTGAGTTCACTTCCACTCTGTTCCCCCTTGACCACGCTTCCCATTCTCCTTCCATCAGTCCAAGAATTTCAGAATTTAGTGCATCACAGAGCTCAGAGTATTTTGACGGCACCTGAGATGGGTTCTTTTGCTTTTTTAGAGAATCCAGACATGGCTGACAGAGGAGAGCATCCAGATGATCATGAGCACCCTCCATTCTTATTTGATCAAGCCACCATCAACAATTCACTTCTAGCATCCCTGGAGACCATGCAGAGGCAGATCTGAGACGAGGGAGTATTTATGGGTGATCTCATGAGAGAAATCGCGCAGATGTGAGAGAACAGACCTGGGGGCGGTGGCGGTGGAGGTGACATTCCAGTTGTAGAGAACCAAGGAGGTGATCCCAACGCTAAGAGACCGCCACAGACTATCATGAGGGAATTGCACAATCCCGCAGCATCCCCCACTCATCGTTGGATCCGGCTCCCTCCTATCCATGGAGATTTCGAGCTTCGGCCCCACACTATTCAGCTTCTGCCCAAATTCCATGGGTTGCCGACCGAAGAGCCACACCTCCATCTGCAAGAATTCGAGATGATCTGCAGTACCATTCATGACAGGCTGATGACCGAGGACACTATCAAGATGATAGCCTTCCCTTTCTCCTTGGTTGACAGAGCCGCATACTGGCTCAAACATTTGGCTGATTCATCGACACTTGGGCAGATCTCCGGATCGCATACTTGAAGAGGTATTACCCTCTCGGCCGGACGAACGCAGCAAGAGCAATGATCAGCAACTTCGTAATGGTCCCTAATGAACAGTTCCATGAAGCTTGGGATTGATTTCGAGAGCTCATCGACCGGTGTCCACACCATGACATATCTAAGCCCAATCTAGTTCAAAGTTTCTTCTGTGGGCTGACACCGGAGCTGTAAGGGCTTGTGAACGCCTCTTGAGGTGGGTCCTACTTTTCCAAAAGCAAAGATGATGTTTGGGCCATCTATAAAGGCATGGTAGAGAACTCAACCGTCATGGCCCAAGCCCGCGTCTACACGCAACAGAAACCGTCTTGGCCATCTATGAAGGCATGGCAGAGATCTCCGGACTGCATACTTAAAGAAGTATTACCCTCTCGGCCGGACAAACGCAACTAGAGCTATGATCAGCATCTTCGTCATGATCCCTAATGAACGGTTTCATGAAGCCTGGGATCGATTCAGAGATCTTGTTGACCGGTGTCCACATCACGATATATTAAAGCCCAATTTGATTCAGAGTTTCTTCTGTGGGCTGACACCGGAGCTGCAGGGGCTTGTGAACGCCTCTTGTGGTGGGTCCTACTTTTCCAAAGGCGAAGATGATGTTTGGGCCATCTATGAAGGGATGGCAGAAAACTCAACTGTTATGGCCCAAGCCCACGTCTACACGCAGCAGAAGCCCCCGCAAGGAGCGGGATCATTTCAGAGGATCGCCCGCATCGATGCCGGTCCTAACACTTCGTCGGTAGCCGCAGCTCAAGCCGAATCAGCCGCAGCCGACATGGGAATTATCAGTGAGAAACTGGACCGTCTCGAGATCCTCGAGAAGAAGCAAATGCAAGGCATGGCCCAGATGGACCAAATTGCCAAGACAATGAGTGATCTGAAGACGCAGATCCTTTGCGTCCAGGAGGCACAGACTTCTTTCCAGCAGCCTCCCAGGTCACGAGCTGATCCGAGCATTAGCAGCTCATCCCAACCCTTTGACTCGTACCACCATGTTAACCACATCCAGGCAGAGCCGGTCCCGCTACTACAGTACTACCCAGCACAACCGCCATCTCAGGACACTCAGATGGTGGTCTATCAGCCGGAGCAACCACTAGCAGTTCTACCTCCACCATCCTTCGAGCAGGAGCCATTGATGGAAGTCAATGGTATTTGGTACGACCGGTACCCTTAGCCCAGGATTCGTCGCGATCACCCCGGATTCCGTTGGGGAAACGGTGGCTCCTTATCTCAGCAGCAGCCTCCAGCTCAGGGACAGCAGAGTAGCCAACAGTCACAACAGCAGCAGCCCCAGTATGCCCAGCAGCAATACCAGCAGGGTTCTCGTCCCGCCTATCAGGGACAACAGTGGAGGCAGCATCAGCAGCCTCATCAGTCTTACCCCCATCCTCCACAGTACCAGCAGCAGCAACAACCTCATTTCCAGCAGGGAAACCCGTTCGGTTCTCAGGCCCCCGCTTTTGAGAACCCAGCTCTCGATGACCTTGTCCGCTTGCTCTCCAAACAACAAGCATCCTTCCGACAAGAAATGGATGAGTTCCGGTAGGAGATGAGGGAGATCATCAAAGGCAAGGCCGCCATACCAGCTCAGATTGAACTGAATCCGAACAATCTGAAAAGAAAGTCTGAGCAGGTAGAGTTTATAGAGGATACCTCTCCTAGTGATTATTTGAGTGACACACCTTTTTTCTTTGTATGATGCTGATTTTGTGACAACTAGGAGCGGTAGGATGCCAGTCGTCGACGCCTCTTCTGAGAGACAACCACATGTTGAATCAGGAGCGCCAGATGAGCAGAGTAGCGGTGCTGATGCCGCTAATGATGATGTTGAAGATGGTGGTGCTGATGCCACCATTGATGGAGAGCCAGACGACGGTATTGAGGCCGTCGTGATACCAGATGCAGACGGTGGTGCTGATGCCACCATTTTGGATGCAGAGCCAGAGCGCGGTGCTGATGCCAAGAAGACAGGTGTCGGTTGTGGTACTGAGGCCACCACATCTACTTTTGTAGAGCTTCCTTCTGTGGTGTTACCACCTTTTGTATCTATGGATTGTGGTAACAAGAAAAACAAAAATATGAATTAAGGAAAGGTTTCTGTTCACATTTCGGATCCATGTGTGTTGAATGATGATCATGGTATGGATTCTATTCCTTCACAGGCGCAGGAACCTCTTCCTAGTCCTCCATCTGAGGAGGCCCCTAACATCCCCTTCCCTGAGGCACTCCGCCGGGTGAAGGGGAATAAAAAAGAAAATCCAAAAAAGAACCAGCAGGTAGAGTTCAGCAACCAAATGATTGACAGATTCCACATTCAGCTGACTCTACAGAAAGCAATTGAGCATATCCCCTTCTTCAAAAAGAACTTGAAAGAGACAACTACTGTCCGCAGGAAGAAGAGGTACAGAGATCAGATACATATGCTCACCCATAACACTTGCTTCCCCATTCAGAACAAACTGCCAGCCAAGAGACCAGACGCAGGAGCTCCCTATGTCAGATCGAGATTCAGGAGCAGCAGTTTGATCGTACTCTGTTAGACAACAGCTCTTCGATTAACCTTCTTCCGGCAGCCTTACTCGACCGATTCGAGTTTGGTCTTCTTCTTAGAGCAGGACAGTCCTTCAGTTTGTTGATAGGTCGACTAAGAGGCCGATGGGGTTATTGAAAGACGTGGTCGTTACCATTCATGGCCTGAAATTCCCCGTGGACTTCGTTGTGTTGGACATGGAGATCCCTGAGTCGGTAACTGATGCACCCATCATACTTGGACGCCCATTCCTGGCCACAGCCAAGGCGGTGACCGATCATGATTGTGGGAGGGTATGTTTTCACGTAGAGGGCGAAACCATACAAATAGAGACCACCGAAGAAACAAAAGCCAGAGAACTAGAATGCTCGGAGCAGTCCAGCGAAGCTGCGCAGATAACAGAGGAAGAGCTAGACATCCACCAGGAGTGTGATTTTGTGATGACAGATGATGAATCCAACTGGACAGACCCTGTAGCACAGACCCTCACCTTGCCTACAGATTCACCATACTTAAGGCTTATGGCGGTCGAGAGCCTGGAGAGCACATCCCTGGACGAGGATACCATTGAGGCTGACAGTGTTGGGATGAGTGGTGCTGATGATTTTCAGTCATATTCTTCTACTTCAGATCCCTGAATTCAGACAATGATTGGGATGATTTTGATGACTATTTACCTTGTCTGATTCCTTCTAAGCCAACAACCATGACAGAGTGCGAGCCAGTGCAGTGTATTGATGATTCAGCAGGCCGCCCTTCGTCAGAGATTCATGCAGAGCGAGAGTTCTCACATGCAGACCTGGTCGCCTTCACACAGACATATCAGAAGCCAGATCTGCCACATCCAAGTTGTCTAGAACTGAAACCTCTGCCGCAATCGCCGAAGTATAGATTCCTTGCGGGTGAGCCAGATATGCACCCAGTCATTATCTCAGCAGGTTTGACTGGATAACAAGAATCTCGTCTGATGGAGGTTCTTGAAAGAAACCGCAAGGCGATAGGATGGAGTATAGCTGATCTCCAGGGGACTAGTCCGGCCCTGTGCTCCCACCACATCTATCTTGAGGATGACGCTAGGTCGTCGCGTGAGTTCCAACGACGGTTGAACCCGAATATTCGAGATGTAGTCGTGAAAGAAATATCGAGGTGGTGGAGCACAGATTTTATCTACCCCATCTCCGACTCCAAGTGGGTTAGTCCATTACATGTGGTACCCAAGAAGACGAGTATCACTACAGTTGTGAATGAGTCTGGAGAGGAGATCGCTACCCGAGTACCCACTTCTTGGAGGGTCTGTGTGGACTACAGACGATTGAATGAGGCCACCAAGAAGGATCATTTCCCGCTGCCATTCATTGATCAGATTATCGAGCGGCTAGCTGAGAAGAGTCATTACTGCTTCCTTGACAGGTACTCCGGATATAATCAAGTGTCCATTGCGCTCGAAGACCAAGAGAAAACAACATTCACCTGTCCGTTTGGGACTTATGCTTTCAGACGGATGCCCTATGATCTATGTAACGCGCCGACGACATTCCAAAGGTGCATGTTGTCCATTTTCTCGGACATGGTGGGTGACTATTTAGAGGTCTTCATGGATGACTTCTCGGTCTATGGCGACGAGTTTGATGCTTGTCTTGACTGCCTAGACCGTGTGCTTCAGCGTTGCATTGAGGTCAACCTTGTATTGTCTTGGAGAAGAGTCACTTCATGGTGACGCAAGGGACGGTCCTTGGTCATATCGTCTCCAACAGGGGCATGGAGGTCGATTCGGCCAAGGTGGATATCATTAGAAAACTCAATCCACCGTCCAATTTGCGTCAATTGCGGTCTTTTCTGGGGCATGTCGGTTTCTACCGACGGTTTATTCAGGATTTCAGTCGAATTGCCTGACCGCTTACTGATCTGCTGACGAAAGACACCGAGTTCATTGTCAATGATAAGTGTCTCGCGTCATTTGAGACTCTCAAGAGTATGGTTGTTTCGGCTCCTGTCCTTCACCCACCCGATTGGTCTCTCCCATTCGAGATCATGACGGACGCTTCCGATTTTGCCGTTGGGGTTGTGCTTGGACAGAGGAGGGATGGATTGCAGTTTGCCATTCACTACGCCAGCCAGACTTTGGATGTCGCGCAGCGGAATTATACTGTGACTAAGAAAGAGATGTTGGCCGTAGTCTTTGCTTTGGATAAGTGTATATCTTATATTCTCGGATCTAGAGTGACAATTTACACAGATCACACCACCATCAGGTACTTAATGGCCAAGAAGGATGCCAAAGCACACCTTACCAGATGGATCCTTCTGCTCCAGGAGTTTAATATTGAGATTAAGGATAAGCCTGGAGTCAAAAATGTGGTGGCGGATCATCTTTCCTGTTTAGAAAACCTTGAGGAATCTGAGCCCAGCGCACCTATCACAGAGACGTTTCCAGATGAGGCGATATTGGCTATCACCTCGCTCCCATGTACGTTGACATTGTGAACTATCTTGTTGCCAAGACAGTCCCACAATGTTGGCCCAGGCAGAAGCTTGAGACCTTCCTGGCGAAGGCCAAGCTTTATCATTGGGAGGATCCCGTCCTTTATCATGAAGGAGGGGACAACATCTGGAGAAGGTGCATTCCTCAAGAAGAGCGGCATAGCGTCCTCACATACTGCCACAAGCTTGAGGCAGGAGGACATCATTTTGGAAAACGAACAGCACAGAAGGTGCTTCAATTCGACCTTTGGTGGCCTACTCTCTTCAAGGATTCAGATGAGTTCGTGAAGAGATGTACTGACTGTCAGAAGATGGGAACCTGCGGACAGAGAGACATGATGCCCATGCAACCCATTCACTTTTGTGAGGTTTTTGATGCATGAGGGATTGATTTCATGGGTCCATTTCCTAAAAGTTAGGGATTCGAGCATATTTTGCTCGCTGTAGATTATGTCAGCCGATGGGTTGAGGCCATCCCCGCCCGAGCCGCAGATGCTAAAACCGTGTGTAAATTTTTGAGGAAAAATATCATTTCACGGTTCGGGGTACCTAGAGTCTTGATTTCAGATGGGGAGTCTCACTTCATCAATGACAAGGTTAGGGCCCTTGCAGACGAGTCCGGCATTGACCATCGGGTTGCCACGCCATATCACCCTCAGACTGATGGTCTTGCCGAAGTATCGAACAAGGAGATAAAAACTATCTTACAGAAGGTTGTCCGCCCAGACCAAAAGGACTGGTCACAGCTCTTGGACTCGGTCTTGTGGGCCTATTGGACATCCTTCAAGAATCCATTAGGGACATCTCCCTTTCGTCTCGTCTATGGCAAGCCGTGCCATCTTCCTGTGGAAATCAAGCATAAGTCACTTTGGGCAGTCACTGAGCTATTATTGGATCTCGAGAGTATAGGAGACTAGAGGAGAGCAGAGTTGGCAGCCCTGGAGGAACTGAGAGATACAGCTTTTCGAGCAGCCTATAGTACAAGGAAAAAGTGAAAACATGGCACGATTCTCACATCAGCCATAAACAGTTTGAGCCAGATCAGCGCATATGGTTGTTTGATTCCAGACTGAAATTATTTCCAGGGAAATTACAGAGCAAGTGGAAAGGTCCCTATGTGGTCAGGAAGGTACATGACAATGGCAGTATTGATATATCCGAATCGTCATCTTCGTCCACCTTCCGTGTCAATGGTCAACGCCTGAAACTAGGCGGAAGGGGGGGCCTCTGGCTGGAATCTCGCCGGTGGTGATCCTGGAGCGGCCGGTGGCGAGGAGAGGCGAGATGCTTCTGGGTGGTGCAGCTTCGTCGGTGCCTAGAGCTTATCGAGGGCTCGGTCAAGGCAGAGGGGGGCTGAGCTGCTATTGCGTCGTGCAAAGAGGAGGTTGATGAGGAGTCCTAGCAGCGTAGGATCGTTGTTGATCGAAGTTTGTTGATCGTCGATGAAGTCGTAGGCGGTGAAGTCGAACGGAGAAGATAGTTGAGGGAAATGATTGAAGTCGGAGTTGAGCGTCGTTGAAGGCGGTGGCGTGACGGTCGTTGATAGCGGTGGCTCGACGGCGTGAAGTAACCGGAGCTGGGCAGTACGTCGGGGGTGGTGGCGCTACAACGAGTCCTGATGGACTTGGACCTCGCCGGGGAAGTCGAGGGCACCGGGCTGTCACCACCGGTGTCCTCTGCTCGTGCAAACGGTGGATGCATCTCCGAGGAAGGGTGGCGGAGCTTTTATAGCCGGAGGTGCTTTTCCTGCTATGGAAGGGGATTTGGGCGGCGATCGATTTGGGAATCGTCGGGATTCGATGGGGAGAAGACGCGAGGAGATCTGAGATTTTATGAGATCGCGATTGAAGATCGGATTTGAGGGTTGGTTGAAGATCTGAGATACGGCCGGCGGCGCCAAATTGCAGCGGATAAATCAGAACTACGGTGGGCGGATTGGGAAAGGTGGGGAGGTTGACGAGGGACGGTGGCCGTCTGATCGGCCGAGATCGGACGGCCACGAAGGCGATACATGGCAATGGATAAGGGGCATACGTGGCACGTGAGAGGGAGGCACGTGCCCCGCACGTGCAAGGATTTTTATTTATTTTTTAATTATTTTTTATAAATGAATAAATAAATAATCGAAAAATGACTGACACGTGGTGGCTCCAGGAGCTGCCATGTATCAGCACCACAAAAATCAAAGATAAATACTTGTAACATCGAAAATAAATAGCAAATGGCCTCAGATCGAAAAAGTTTCTTCATGGAAATTGCTCGTCTCGATGAGATCTACAACTTTCATGAAGAATCAAAACCAAAATCGATCAATTGCACAAAGTGCTATTTTTGAGGCATTCCATGTACATAGAATACCTTGATTTTTGGGTTTTCTAATTTTTTTGACATTTTTATACCATATAAAAATCCGAAACAAAATATGGTAAAATCAAAGATAAATATTTACACATTAATCTATTTTTTGGATTTTTATTAATTAAGAAAAAGAAGAAATAAAATATGAAAACGACCAATTTTGTACAGACCGTTAGTGAAGAATTGGACTCAACTTGTTTCTTTGATTTCAAGCTCAGTTTGGATTTGGAATTTAGCGCATTTTAATAAAACATTTATCAAAAAAGATAAAAGAAAACGAAATAAATGAAAATAGGTTAATTTTGTACATAAAATAATAGGTCAAAAACCGCTAAAATACATAATGTATAAAAGAGGCCCAAAACCCAACTTTCACATACGAGCTCCGATTCACTTGAACTTGGTCTTGTTTCGAAGATAATTGAATGTACAATAGTTCAAAAATGAGTAGGATCAAAATGAACACTGAATGAGGAAGATATGAGGGTTTTAGTCCGGAAATCCTAGATCTAGGGTTTGGGTTTTTGATCCACTTATTTGGGTTAGTGATTTTTTTGTATTTTTCATTTATTCTTGTTAGTGATATGTACACAGTGGAAGTAGTTTTGGGTCATTTAGAGTTAGCATGAATGAGTTAAAAATCCAGGAAGTTAGGCTATTTACAGGTCAATTTTAGCTGGAATATTTTGCTTCTTATTTTGTGCAGAAATTAGTGCTAAAATGCAATTCTTATGAAAACATGCATGAACGCTAATTATGCAGAATAAATGCAGAAATGCTGATGATTTTGAGGGATTTGAGCTTAATTGATGAGATTTAGAGTGATGAATATAGGATTCATCAGTAGCCAAGTCTCCAGTTGCAGGCTTCCTTGGTATGAGACTTTCAAGCATATGCTTTGCTTATTCATATTTATCTCCGACGGGAATTTTTATTTATGTATATTTTGCTTGTCTAACTTTTTTGTAGATTTTTTTTGAATATTTATACAAATGTGCCGCATGTACCTAAGGAGTTTTTCTTTTTGAACCAGTAGACTATCCCTCTTTTGAAGCCTTATTGTAACCTACATCATCCTATCTTTAGACGCCCATGCCACTAACCAAGTTGGGATGCACTACCCTCCCTAAACGAGGATGGATGTTTCCACCCGTATGCTATTCCAAGGCAAAGGATTCTGCCCTTCACACCTCATTCATAAAGATCTATGTGTAGAGTGCTCGTCCATTTTAAGTCACTGTCTAAAAGGGTCATGCATGTGTTGTGAAATATTCTACTTAGACCAATCAAGATGACATGTGAACATAGTTTTGCGGACTCAAAGAGTTAAGTCGCTATAACTGGAAAAATCTCAACTCTAGTTCCTATAAGTCTCCTCTGAAATTAAGTGGATTAAAGTCTTAACCAAGCTCCATTCTTCGATTTTACCATTCTGAAAAATGCAAACGTGCATGCAGGAAAATATATACAAAACACAATTTTTAAAAAAAATAAAAGAAAAATCTTTTAAGAGGTTTTTAGAAAGCTTTTGCATATTTTTATGAATTTTATCTTTTTCAATTTTTATGGTATCTTTAATAGAGAATTATAATATTTACAAGAATTTACAAAGATTTTATGCACATTTTACAAGGAATTTTACATAAACTATATACAAGATTATACACATTTTATACAAGATTTTACAAAGAAAATATTTAAAAGTTTTATATACAATTTTTACAATAGATTTTATCTATAAAAGAATTTTATGTATAAATTTTGATTAAAGGATTTTATACAAGAATTTTATTTACAACATTTAAACAAAGATTTTATTTACACATTTTAAATACAAATAATTATGGCTTTTATACACATGGACTTTATAAGTTTACAAATAATTTTTATACCCATATTCGATATCCCACAGGACAAAATATTTTACGAAAATTTTACAAACCATTTAAAAACATTTACAAAATATTTTACAATGGATTTTCAAAACTAATTTCACAAACATTTTTAGAAATTAATTTACAAAAAAATTATTAACTAGTTTTTGCAAACATTTTATTTTAAACATTTTACAAATATTTGTATGATATAAATAATTTTGATGCAAAATAATTTACCCACATTTTACAAACAAAACAATTTTACAAATGTCTTACAAAAATTTGTACAAAAATAATTTTACAAAGGTTTTTACATATAAGTTTTTAGAAAGGTTTTTGTAAACATTTTATTTTCAAACATTTTACAAATATTTGTACAATATACATAATTTTGATACAAAATAAGTAACAATTATTTTACAAACCAGATAATTTTACAAATGTTTTACAACAATTTATATAAAAATAATTTTATAAAGTTTTTACAAAAATTTTTTACAAATAATTTTACAAATCATTTTATAAATATTTTTTCAAAAAGGTTTTTGCAAGCATTCTATTTTACAAACATTTGTACAATATACATAATTTTTATTCAAAATGAGTTTCAAACATTTTACAAATAAAACAATTTTACAAATGTTTTACAACAATTTGTACAAAAATAATTTTACAAAGGTTTCTACAAAAGATTTTTACAAATAATTTTACAAAATATTTTACAAAAATATTTACAAACAATTTAACAAAAGAGTTTACAAACTATTTTTACAAATCATTTTCAAAACATTTTTATTCTAATTTTATAAATAATAGCCATATTATTAATCACAAAAATACGAGTTGTTGTTGAATTATATATACAATATATACGACACCCCCTCATACTTAGCTCGAACTATGTCCTCCTAGTGAAAGAAGTGGCAAAGGAAGACATTATTCATGCTAAGTATTGAAAAGTGAAAAGAATCGTATACTACAATGACTCAAAATAAAAGATCAGAATGAAATAGAAGTCGATAATCCCCCTAAATTATGATTAAATAATCCTAAGTATAAAAGATTGTACAAGCAAAGAAGACCAAGGAAGAGAATGTACATGAAATCAATGACTCGACCTGTCCCCCCTATACTTAGGGTAAAAGATCCCTAAGTATAGAAGAGGATATCAATAGTTGAGGGGACAAGCGAGAGAACAGAAGAAACTTAGACAGAAATATCAAAAAGAAAAGAAATAACATTACTCTCCCATACTTAAGGTAAAAGGTCCCTAAGTATAGGCACAACATGAGTAATGAAACGAAGTGAAAATGAACAACTCAGTATCTACACCCCCTATACTTAGGATAAAGTACATCCTAAGTATAGAGAAAATCCTAAGTGAGACCTGGGTATAAATCAAAAATAGAAGAAACAAGGAACAAATCAAGACGAAACATGTATATACAAAGTAGACAATGTTGAGGTGCCTCTCAACAAGCACTAGAGTTTACGCCTCTAGCTGGGTGCAAAGGCTAGGACAAAATAATATCGAGGTTCAGGATAGCATTTGTAATGCGAATGCCATAATGTCGTTGTAGTCTCGATGTGAGAAGAACGAGGACAATAGTGAAAACACAGACATCAAATAAACAATTTGGGTCAAGAAAATCAAACGTGGAGAAAGAATGATCAATAATATAATCTTCCACACTGATCACCATCTTAAGAAGTTATGGAAAGTCAAGATCAGAAGACTCACTAGGAGAAATGATATCCGATGCACATAATGTAGATAAATCATATGATCTATGATGGTGGTAAAATCTTTACAAAAACAATGCATGTAAGTCACTGAATGTAGCAATCTTCCTTCTGTGCCATCTCATGGCTCTACCTTGAAGTAAGAATGGGAAGGTCTTCAGCATCAGCTCCTAGGAAGTGATGTCCAAATATGCACGGGTTGCACAAAGCTCCTCATACTCAACCATATGTAAATATGTCTCCTCGTGCACTTCCTCTGAAAACTTCGGCAGTAGCTGAATGAACTATAAATCTAAAATGAAAGGACTCAATGTAGAATCTGACTTCGCTCCATAATCCATCTGCTCATCCATCGTCCCAGCATAGAAGTTTTCTGAAGCTCGCAACTGCTCAATGTGATCTCCTATGGAATGCAATGTCATCTCAATAAAGAAATCGCCTAGGTCTCGCATCTGCTCAATCTGATCTCTACGGGCGTCAACTTGTAGCAAATCATGCCTAGTGGAAATAGGGAATGGGGAAGAGGAAGAAAGAGAAAGAGACGAGAGGTCGATCGAAGTTCTTACCTCACAAGAAGGTAGACGAGAATGGGAAAGAGATGAGAGGTTGGTCGGAGTTCCAACCTCAAGACACTGTAGACGATGATGATGGGGATGAAAAAATGGAGCTGCTAGATCCGACTGAAGCGAACATCAATCCATCATCACGACTCAAGAAAACGGAAAGAATGGCGATAGAAGAAGATAGATAAGGGAGTGAGGGAGGGATAAAACAGAAGAAAACAGAGGGTGACTGCTAATGACCTAGAAAAGATGGCGTGACCAACTCAACACCAATCACATACAAATGCAAAGTAAACCCCAGATTCATCTACTCACCTCGGTGATGACCGTAAAAGATCGGTCATTAATCTGTTAAATTTTAGAGTTAAGTGATAATGTAGTTACTTAGTCAGACTCATGGGTGTAGTCACCTAGGGTAGAACTTGACTAAGCTGATGGAACACACCAAACTTAGACAAGACTACTTTTGATAAGGGCCGAAGGCAAGTACTTGCATCTCAACCGTACACCGATGAGTAATGTATAGGAGCATAGGGCACAAGTCCAGGGAATTGGCTCTAGTCCTTAGCGGCTACGTCCTCACCCGCTCTATCTGTAAATACCCGCAAATAATGAAGTTGTTGCTCTCCCCAAATCAAGGAATGAACTAATTACATTTGATTTTAATGATTAAGTTCAATTAGCAGTCCCAACTTTTTATTTTTTGTTCTCTTTTTTTGGATATTTTTGAATGAAACTTCTAACAAAATTTCCGATTTCCTTTTTATTCCTAAGTCTAGAAAACAAAGGGAGGACAATGGAAAAGTTGATGTATGATGAAATTTATGAATGCATGCACGAGATAGAAGGCATACCTTGCTCCAATAGTAATCATCTATATCTCAAAGATCGGCTCATCCTTATGAGGGTCGTTGAGGAAGGACAACTTAGACTCAGAAGAAGACAACTCTGTCTCGTGATCCGACATATCGGATGCACAGCCAAGAAATGAAATCAAGTACAAAGAACATATCATCCACAGATAACCCTTGGGGAGATGGGAAAAAAATAACTCAAGGAAGAGAACGAATGATCAAACTCAAATAACATGTTTTCTCTCGAAGTTAGAGAAAAGCCATCCAACATATCAGAAAGGTCAAGCTCAAAGAAATCTAGGTCAAAATCAAAGAGATCATTGAATTGCTAGAGTGAAGGGATCTGAGCTAGGGAAATGCTGACAATCATCTTGTCCTCAGAAGTTGTATCAATCTCGCCACACAGAAGGATGGACGACTCATATATGGGACTATCAATGTCTGACAAATCAAATTGGCTCCCCTCATCTAGCTCTAACTGCTGGAATGGATCTGAACATCCATATGAATATGAAAAATACCTCTGTGGAAAGAAATATAGCTTCTCCTAACATGGAAACTGGAATGCCTGAACGAACGACTGAAACAACGCGGGCTTGTTCTCTATCTCTTGAAATACCGGAAGGGCTAGTATCCAAGACTCAGTGACTGTCTCATTGTCCATCGGTCTGTGTGGCATCGATTTCCATGTCTTCTGACTGGTGTGTGTGTTTTTAATCCTCATGAAGTATATACACATGACTGGTTCTGCATGTCTTTCATGTGTTGTCTCGACTAAATATTCTCGTGAAGACTGGGAAGTCAATGAGATGTCAGAAAGCTCCCCAAAGATGGTCCAAAGTAAATCAACATCGAGATTGTGGTGTGAATCACCACACGAGGCATCGATCAATGTCGTTGCTCGGCGGTCATCCCCCTATAGAAGATATGTACAAGGTCAGTCTTTGAGAGTTCATGATATGGAGATCTCCTCAAAAGGTTAAGAAACCTCAGCTATGAATCATGCAATGGCTCATGAAATATGATCCGTACATAAAAATTAAACTAATCTAAATGAATGAAATGCGAGAACCATCCTAAACAAAAATTTCTATTATCGTGTAGCACAAATTTATTTGACTATGTCCAAACGATGCCTATAGAAACATATATTCTTTTAGGGATGTGGACCTATTGCTACCTAGCTCAATCAAATAGAAACCTAAATATAGGAGACTCAAGTACAAAAAAAAATTCATTCTAAATAAAAAAAATAAAGGCAATAAAAAATAAAACATGACGAGGTACCCCAAGTGCATTGGCACTTGGTAAAACAGACCCCGAAAAATGTTAAGTGTCCAGAGTCTCTAAAAAACAGAAAAAGAGGCAAATGCCAGGAAATATTATTACAAATTATTTACAAAAATAAAATAAAAATAAAATACTAAAAATAAAAAGTGCTCCAAGCGGTCCTACAAATCTTTTGTTCCTCCTCTCCTACACTCTCATGTCGCTCGATTAAGAAACGAGCCGCCTCCACTTCGCTTAGGTCTGTCGACGCTCCTAAGAATGTCACCCTAGCTCGTCGGGCCCTTGGAAGAAAGAGAGAAATAAGAGATATGTCAGATAACCAATTATGAAAAATATGAGCAACAAAAATAAATAAAATAAAGAAGAAAAATCAATCAAGCAAACAAAGAGATGAACATGTGGATAAATGGCTAAATGAGAAGAGCAAGTAAAATAGATCTTAGTCAAGTAACCGAGTCTGATCTTTGTGGGCTTTCGGTGTCTAACATGTCAGATCCTGCAAGCATTGTATAAGCCCCCTCGCGGCATGCGGTACTCAACCAAGTGCTCACTTCTCAACAAGAAGCAATCCACAGATTATGGCTAACAGAAATAAATGACATAAAATAAAGAAAAACACCAAGAATAGTCAAATAAAGAGACCTAGCTACCCTAGCCGTGCCTCCCCGGCAATGGCGCCATTTTGATCAACATATTTCTGAAGGGTTTTAATTATTAAATCACAAATGTCGTTGTAACCAAAGAAAAACCAATTGAATCGAATAATTTTATTATAATCCAAATAAAAGAAAATAAAAGATGGAATGGTTATTCTTTTATTAACCTGATATAGCTCCCAACGTCAAACACAAGGAGGAAACATATATTAAGCAAGGGTTATTCAATTCCAAGAAAAATCAAAGAAAGGAAAAAGAAAAGTCAAAGCAAACTACTCTTGAATTTTTTATCTTTTTATGTTTTATGGGTTTTTAGTTTTTAAATTTTTATGTTTTCTGATTTTAAATTTTTGGGCGATTTTTAATTTTTCATTTTTATAATTTTTCAAATAAAGTAAATAAAAGAAATGAGAAAAAGAAGAAACAATCATTATATTTGTAATTTTCAAATTTAGTAAATATATCCAGAGATATAAAATAAAGTAATTTTTGTATTTTTCATAATTTTTACTATTTTTGTGATTTTTCATATACTTTTAGATTTTTTAGGATTTTGAAATCAATTAAAACCAGGAAGCAATGTAAACAGTGAAATAAACCTACTATTTTGGACTTTTAAAATTTAAAATCAACTCAAAAGACTTGGAAATCAATTTTATGAAAAGTATTTTTATTAGTTTTCAAACATAGACCAAAAATGTAATTTTCTAATTTTTTAATGGTTTTATAAGTTTTTTTAGTGTTTTTTGTATTATGCATTTTTGTTTTTACAAATAATTTTCAGACAAATTTTGGATAGAAAATCAAACAACTCGAAAGACACTAACACTAATTTTTTTGGAATTTTCGGAGCATTTTTCAAATTTTTATAATTTTTATAAAGCAAACAACGAGAGTTTTTGTTGTTTTTGAGTTATTTAGAATAGCAAGTCAATATGTAAATAAAAATTACTGAATACAAAGCACACTAGCAGAAGCCTATCCTAATTTTTAGGGAATTTTTGGATGGACTTATGACATTTATTTCATGCAAATCAAGGCACAATATTAAATCTAGAAAAACAAGACTAAATTGTAATTTCTTAAAAATGTTTAAGAAAGTGATAACAGAGCAATAAACTAGGGAATAATGTGCAATTTTCACAAGATACACGTGCATATCACATGCTATCAGCTGAATAAGGATCTGTTTTCCAATTCAAAGAAATCCATGGAGGTTTTTGTAATTTACCAAATATATAACCACTTGTGCATGAGATACACGTGACATCCTTAAGCGGCTGGGCACAGAGTCTTTGGAATTGACATGTGGTTGGATTATGGTCCTGCGATCAGATATTGATCGACGGTATGGGACATGTGGTCGTTCTTCTCAATCTCTCAAATCGGGCGACGATGCGGTGAACGGATCTCTAGTAGGCTCTAGGTGAGAAAAGGCAGTGTCGATCGAGCTCGTGGAGGATGGTGGAAGGAGGTTCTCGCGACGGCAGTGGCTTTGATATCTGTTGTGATGCTTATTCTACAGGTGGTGCTCGTCTACGGATTGAAGGGCAGCGGTGCTTCGTCGACTAATCGATTGTGTAGAAGCGACCCTCGGTGATTATGTTCGATAACTCTGATCTTAGATAGTTTGTGATTTTGATCAAGGATGATGTGCCAGTATAGATTCATTGATGCAATATGTGCTCAGATGCGAGGGTCTGAGGTTCTCGATGTTGATCGCACCGATGCTTCAGAGGATCAGATGGTGTTCAGCCTAGATGATGCTCCAGATCTGCAAGTAGATAATACATGCTCGAAGAGTTTGATCCTCGGCCAGGCATTAAGTCTGCAACTTTTTGGGAGAAAGAATGTATGTTCCCAACGGAGATGGAGGATAGGATCAGGATCTTAAATCCTACTCGGATCTGAGGTGAACAGGTGATGAAACAAGGATGGAGAACTGGATGTGGATTGATATGATGGAATGGGCGATCGGAAGTCAGTTTGAAGTCAAACAAGGAACATGATGAAGGGCTAATGCTATCGAATCGCAAAATAAAAATTACTGAAACTAAAATAAAATTGAAGATCTAAAGTTGCCAAAATGAAGAAAATACCTAGGTTGAAGCTCGGAGGAGCTCTGATGTTGTTGCCTTGATCGATCGATGATCTAGAGGCTAGGCTCTCCTGATGGCGAAGCATGGCTGAGTTACCGCCAAATCAGAGGAGATTCGATTGAAATCCTCACCATGAGGTTACTCACGCTTGATGTTACTCTCAGGGTGCGTTTGGTTGGCGGGTTAAGGCAGGTTAAACTAGTAGAGGGTAACACGTTTTTGTGTTTTGGTATTTAGATAGAGGGTTAAACTGGGGGTAGGTTAGAAGTGGGTTTGGGGTGATATGATTGTATTGGAGTTTGAAAAAGTGAGTAGTTATTGTGATGTGATTGTATTGTTTTTATATGATATGATGGTATAATATATTATTTTTTGATACGATTGATGATGTAAAATTGATTTATTTATTTTTTAAAAAAAGGAATAAAGTGAGGCCCACGGGGAGAGAGGGGGATGTGGATTAAGGGGGATAAACTCCCCTAACCCGCAGGTAAGCCGTGAACCAAACGTTACCTCAGAGATCAGGAGCTCACCAGAGGGGAAGGAGGTGCCAAAGATGGAAGAAGGTTTGAGCTCCAAGCTTACTTAAAGGACAAGAAACGCCAAATTTTAAACAAATTTCAGCACGTAAACAGGGCAAAAAATTTGAACGCTTATTGCGCGAAATGAGGGTTGTTTGATCATCAATTTGGCAAAAAATCAAGTCAATCGGATTAAAGACTCGATCTAGAAAATTGGGAGGAAATGGCTCGATTGAACAAATTATTTGGGTTGAGGAGGAAGACAAAATAAGGAAAAGACAAATTTTCATATTAAATAAAGAATAAAAAATAAATAAGCAAATGATTTTAAATTATAAAATTATGAAATAAATACTTTAATAATTTAATAAATTTTTTATGGTGAATTTTAATAAATAAAATAAATTACTTGAATAAGGTAAAATAAAAATAAACCTTTATTCATAGGTATAAAATACATATATATATATCCAATTTTAAATAAATTATTTTTTACAAATAATTACGCAATTTAATAATTTATTTATACAATGAATTAAGGATTTTAGATGTATTTTTCTTTTATTTTAAAAGCTAAATAAATGGTACAAATAAATAGGAGTATGTACATAATAGGTACATTATACCTATGTAATAAATACATTATTTTATTTTTTATTATTTTTCTTTCATTTTTTTATTTTCATTTTATATGACTAAAATAAATATATATACAAAATGTTTAAAGTACAATATGTGCAAAAATACGCAAATAAATAAATAAATATGTACAATATATACATATATACAAGTATAACGATATGGTCCGAAAATCTACTTTTTGCATATTAACTCTGATTTTAGTGAAAACACTCTTATTTGGTAGATAGTTTTACAAAACGAACTTTAAAAGTACACCCAAATCGGAGTTCATACAATGGAGTTATGATGTACAGAAGTTAGGCTTTACGTCTTTTAGATTTTAAGATTTGTTGGTATTTATTCAAAATTACTTTTAAGTTATAATTTTACATTTTTGTATAGATTTTTATGAACCATTTAAAGAAATAATTAAGTTAATTAGATTTAGGAATAATTAAGTAAAAAATAAAGAAGTTTTAAATAAATAATGTATATATAAAGGGGTCCAAATGCCAAAACTCACACGATTTATTCCATGATTGTTTGGTATTTAAAATAAATAATATTGGTTACAAAACAGAATTTAAAATTAAGTTTGGTCAATTTGGAATTTTCTATAAATACTTATGAACATGAGAAGTTGGATTTTATGACTTTTTAGGTTCATTGTAACTATTTATTTATTGGTTAAATAATTTTTCTGATATTTTTATAAAGTATTATACATTATTACAAACAAATTTCAAGAAGGAAATATTTTTATTTGAGGTTGTTTTATTGATAAATAAAATAGGTGACAATATGTACAAGGTGAAAAATGATGAATATGTACAAGTGAGAATTGGTTTTCTTGATTTTTAAAAGTTATGAACCCTATCTCCCCCTACTTTATTCCTAGTTGATCGGGTCAAGTCTTGACCTTCTCTCAAGGTTCGGGTCAGTCTGCATTTATTCCATAACACATCCTTCTTTATTTCTTTTCTTTTTCTTTTCTTATTTATTCTTTTATTTTGATATAAAAGAAGGATAAAAATATAATATTAATAAATCAAGGTTGAATGATAAATAATGATAATTAATGAATATATACATGTGTTCTACCAAGAATTTTAGCCAAAATAAAAGAATAAATATGTTGAATCATGGATTCAGCAACTACGAAGATCTGGGACATATATGGCTATGATTTTGAATGACTGATGTGAAATCTAAGTTTGAATCGAGCTGATGTTTCACGTGGAGACCTTACATGCCTCTACTTCTTCAGGTGTTCTGATTGCGCAACAGGTGAAGCTCCTCACTCCTGCAAGTTGTTTGAGAAGTCTCAAAGCCTTATAGACCTCGACCAACTGTTGTTTGAAGCAAGAACAAAGGCAAACAGAGGTGGGGGTTATTGGGGATCTCCTGCGGAAATGATGGATGGAGACCATGCTTAGATCCGTAGATTTGAGGTAATTAGGGTTCGGATTGGAAGGATGGAGAAGCGAAATGGATTTGGTGTGAAATAGCCGATGACCAGAGATGAAAATGTGAGAAATTGGAACTGTGTTCGATTAGGTCGGAGATCTGGAAATGATCCTACATCTGCAGAATTCAAACTGGTTAAAATGTAGCGAAATCAAAATTGAATAGAACATGATTTACCTACAGTAAAAAGGGGGATCGATGGAGATCTTCACCTCAATTCAGCGGTGGGAGCTTGAGGAGGCTCGTCGAGGCGGCGGTGCTCCGACTAGCGATTGGATCTCATCCAAATGGGCCACTCTCATGCTCCAGATCGAAGAAAATGCTTCCTATCACGAATCTTTACTCAGGTGTGTTGCTCTTAGGGAGAATTTGATGGTTTAAGACAGATCAGATTGAAGAGGAGGAGCTGGAGAGGTGAATACAGGCGAAGAGGGGGAGAAATTTGAATGAGGCCAAGCTCGTTAACCGAGGCAACATCTGGGAAAATTCAACTCGAGCATGGATCCTGATCTGAGGGACTCTAATCAGGTGAAGAAACTAATTGAAATAAAAAAAGAATCGGGTCAGAAAAAATGGGAGAAGGATTCGAGTTGGCTGGGTATTCGGGTCAAAGAGGAGAGGGGGGAGAGTTGACCAGGCGATCAACAATCCCCCGTGGACCAGTAGAAATTCAGAAATTTAATAAATCAAAATAAATTAAAAATGAGCCTTAAATTAAAAGTTATTAAAATAATTTTTTTAAATTAATAACATGAGTAGAAATGTAAAACTTTAATGTTTTATTAACACAAGAATACTTCAGGGAAAATATAGCAAAATCGTCAGATAACACGTGGGGATGTAAACGAATACAAATTCGAGGGACTTAATCGTAAATAAACAAAGCATAATGTATGGTGTGCAATTATTTCAACATTAATATGTACATTAGAAAGAAGATAACAAAAACAAAAGAAGATAAGATGTAAAGTTAAATGTGCTCCTCACGTTCAAAGGGAGAAGGCATCAAACGATTGAGATCTTCACCCTTAGATCTGATCAGATGGACTAGAATTGGGCACGAAACTTTGGTTGAGATCAGATCTGATGTTCTCAATTCTTGATCCTATGGTCTTGTGGGCTGATGGAAGAACAACGATGAATTTCCCCTCCTCCGAGCTTCAATCGCTCAGATCTCTCTCGATCTGAGGTGGATGAGTGCTACAAAGGTCTAGGATGTATACGGCTATAATATTGCGGTGATCTGATGCAAAATCCAAATATGAATCGAACTGATGTAAAACATGGAGATCTTACGTGTTGTTGTTGCTTCAGGTGTTGTGATTGCATTCCAGGTGAAGCTCCTCACTTCTGCAAATTGTTTGATAAGGCTTGAAGCCTTATAGACCTCGACCAACAGTTATTTAAAGCAAGAATAAAGGCAAACAGAGGTGGGGGCGACTGGGGATCTCCTGCAGAAGTAAAGGATGGAGACCAAGCTTAGATCTATAGATATAAGGTAATTAGGGTCTGGATTGGAAGGATGGAGAAGCGAAATGGATCTTGCGTGAAATGATTGATGATCAGAGATGAAAAACTTGAGAAATGGAACTCTGGTCGATCATCGGAGATCTTGAAATGGTCCTACATCTACAGAATTCAAATCAGGAAAACATAACAAAATCAAAAGGAATAGAAAACTATTTTACCTACAGTAAAAAGGGGTGGATCAATGGAGATCTTCGCCTCAATTCAGCTACTGGAGCCTGAAGATGCTCGTCGAGACAGCAGTGCTCCGGCTAATGACTGGATCTCATCCAAATGGACCCCTCTCGTGCTCCTGATCAAAGAAAATGCTCCCTATCATGAAGCTTTACTCAGATGCGTTATAGGGAGAATTTGAGGGTTTAAGATGGATCAGATTTAAGAGGATGAATTGGAGAGGTGCATATAGGCGGGGAGAGGGTAAAATTTGAATGAGGCCAAGATTGTTAACCGAGGCAACATCTGGGCAAATTCAACTCGGGTTGGATCCTGATCTAAGGGACTCCAATCGGGTAGTGAAGAAATTAATCGAAATATTAGGTCGGAAAAATGGGAGAATGAGTCAAGTTGGTTGGGTATTCTGGTCAAAGAGGAAAGGGGGAGAGTTGTCCAGGCGGTCAACAATCCCCCGTGGACCAGTATAAATTTAGAAAAATTAATAAATCAAAATAAATTAAAATGAACATTAAATTAAAATTTATTAAAAAATGTTTATAATTTAATAAACTATTTTTAAATGATTTTTAATGAATCAAATAAATTAATTTATAAGGTTAAATTATTAAAATAAAAGTATTTAAGTTAAATAAATATATTATGTAAAATGTATACTTAATTTTAATTATTAAATTATACAATTATACATATAATTTTATATTTTATTTATTTAAGCAATAATTCAAAGATTATAAATACATTTTTATTTTATTTTTAAGAATTAAGTTAATGGCATGAATAAAAATAGATATATGCACTACACAAACATTATATCTATATAATAAATACAATAATTTATTTTGGTTATTGCTATTTTTAACTTTTTGTTATTTTTATTTGTATTTTCTAAATAATATACGTTGTTTACAAAATATTAAAAATATAATATGTACAAAATTTTAAAGAAAGAAATAAATAAATCAATCAAATACACGTGTACAAGTATACATACACTCTCAAAAAGCTGACTACTACATCTTAAGGTCCAAATTTTATGAACCCACTTTTGTTTTGAGTCATATTTTATTTTAAATACAACGAAAGTAAGTTTGATTCATTTTAAGTTCATATAGAGAAGATATTGAGCTTTCAATTCTTATTTTATGGTTTTCTTGAATGTTGTATCTTTTATTCTATACAAGGTTGATTTTTGAAAATATTTTTAGTATTTAGAATATATTTTTTACATATAAGTTTGATGAAGAAACTATTTTTGTTTGGGTATAAACAAAATAATACAAGAAATGTGCATGGTAAATAGAATAAAAATGAACATTTGTGAATTGATTTTCTAATATATTTAATAATTTAAGGATCATATCTCTCCCTACTTTATTCCTTGTCGAATAGGTCATAATTGACCTACTCTTGGGGTTAGGATCAGTCTGTATGTATATACAACCATCTTTATTTCTTTTCTTTTCTTCTTTATTCTTTTATTTGAGTTAAAATAAATACTAAATATACAATATTAACAAATGATGAATAAGAGTTGATTAATGAGAATTAATTATTATTTATATGTATTTTACTAAGGATTTGAATCCAAAATGAAAGAATAAAAATGATGAATTTGTGATCTATCAATAACCAAGCTATCACATAAAATCACAATTAATATGACAATACGTGATACATTAATTTCTAGTTAGGTAATTAAAACTAGGTTAAAACACTAACTATATGTCAAAATTGCATAAAACAAATCAGACATCGTGTGTCCCTTCCACATCGAGTTTGTGTGTCTCTGCATGACGGATAGTGTGTGCAATATATTGGAAGATTTCATCACTTCCAATTGTGTTATACTTTTTTTTATTTTTGCTTAAAACTATATCTTGGTCTAATGCTCGTATTTGATGTGTATAGGTGGAAGATATATTTTTTGTAGGTACATCCCTAAAATGGTCATATAATTTCACATTAATTATACACAAACTTAGGGACATGTAGCTCCATATCCCTATCGTTAATGAGTCAAATCTACGTAAATGATTGTTCAACATAAATGAATAAATATTATACAAACTTCTTGTCGTTCTCATATATGGCATGTATTTATGACGATACAAGATGTCTATGTTATGGTACATTTATGTTGGCTTTATTTAGTTCGAAGGTCTTGAACTAAGGGTGTTCATGAAGATTCAATCCTAAATATAAGGTGGTCGTTGTTACAAGCAAAAAAGTATATTTGAGCACACATTTTGATGGCATAACTCCTCTACTCCTTGGCATACCAAATCAATCTTGATCAACATTAGCTATTATCACTTCGGTGATAATTTTAATAGTCGATCATGATTGATTTATGAAGTATATTGTGGGGATGTATGGTTTTGCTGCTGAAATTTGTTCAGATATAAACTAGCATGTGACAAAGATCGGGGCTCAAGTGATAACATTAATAAATATAATTCTCCTCTCATCTCCTACTGTTGGTAAAATAGGTTCAGGCCCACGATGTATCATTTGTTCGATTTAGGATTTAGTAAAGAAGTTGCTAGTCATGGATAAATCATAGTTTGAAACGTATTTTAAGGTTTTTAGGTTGAATAATGTTTCTTTTTATGGTGAAGATACTAGTCATGGATAACTCAAGGTTAACAAAGCATTGGACATAATATCCATCTTACAAAGATGGTGTTTTAAATGGTTAACGTAGGCTTTCGACAATGACCGAAAATGTTTTCAAAGAGAGGTGAACCAGTAGAAAATTCATTGTCCATGCAAGAAGTGCTTAAATGGACGGATGAGAGAGAGAGGTTGTTTTCGAGCATGTTATCGTTAATGGATGTGGGACTTCTATGTTACGTGGACAGTTCTTGGCGAGTAGCCTTTAGAGACTACATGTGCAATGGATTTTGAGCCTTCTTTCAATTATAGTGCACAAGTAGATGAACTGTAATTCGAACATGGTGTTCTTGATCGTGATGAAGATCTAGTTGAGTTGATAGAGGCCAGTAGTCAGTTCTTCACATTTCTAAAAGACGTGAAGTTCTTATCGGAACTATTAAGAATAAAGTCTAGGAATAAGATATCCTCAGTTTTCAATTTTTAGATAAACTATTGGCTTTCATTTCATCAAAAAGAAACCAAAATCACAAATCAAAGTTCAGCCCGAGCCGAAGTTACGAGGGCAGGGGTTCACTTTTCATGATCGATGTGCTTTCCTTGATAAGGTTACTTTGGATGTGAATGATGGGTTCCCAAATAGTTGTCATGATGCAAAGACGAAGTTTCAAAAGTTGGGCCTTAAGTCCTAGAAGATTGATGCTTGTCCAAATGATTGCATTCTGTTCCAGAACATGTACAAAGATATAGATACTTGTACCCAATGTGGAGCATCCATATACAAATGTGACAAAGCGGATGGCTATAACAAATATTTTTATTACCATTTTAAAAAAAATTAAAAATTATTACAGTTATTTATATTATATAACATTTTCCCTCTCTTTTTTCTTTTCAAAAAAAAATAAAATTATAATTTGCAAAATTAAAATATTTTAACATAAATAAGTCAGAAAACAAAAAATCATTTGCTTTTCAATTTATTCCCAAATTTATTTTCAAAATAATTGACATCCTAAATTGCATCACATTCATGTGTAAACTCAAATAGCATATTCACATCACATAAACATATTTCGCATTAATTCGAAGTATATTAATTGACTAGAATCATGCATCTAAAGTTAATGTGCTTCCTTTTTCGACCTTGGTAATAAAAATTGGCCACACTTAATTGATTAAATTTTTATTTTTTGGTCACTGCTTTCTAGTTGACTATACTACAAAACTTCGATTTTATCTAGGGTAGAATGCATTTCATATAGAGGATTAATCAAAGTTCTTATGGTTATTATAATATCACATGACAATGGTCATTTATGATATGGGAAGGAGAAAATTCAAATATTTACATGGTAAAGATGACTAGAACAAATAGAAAAGCTGCCATTGTTTCCAAATGGATTTCCATAATTTCCATATCTGCTATAAAAAAGGAAAAAAGATCAAAATCTCTTCAGTTCCTACAAGATTGCAAGAGGCGATCATATTACATCGTTTTATGAATCGACAACTACAATCAGTGTACTGCATACCCCGGACAATACATAAGTCTTTGTGATGCAATCGTTGTTATTTTGCTTTATCCTCTGCTTCTGCATGGAATTATACCAACAAAAGAATATTAGAATCGTAGAAAAAAATATTATATCATTTTCTCGCTAGAGCTTATTGGGTAGTAGTAGAGTAGCTTCTATCATTTATTGACGTCACATAAACATGCACCTGTTATTTATATGTGGAATGGAATATAATATATATGCCAAAAACGTATTAAAAATTATATATATATACGGTGAAGTGACAGTGTCTTTAATATTTAGTAGAATACATATATATATTATATTACAATGTGCAGTTTTAATATTTGTATTATAACGTATAGTTTTGTATGCGGTTTTGTATTTATAATGTGCAATTATAATACAAATTGTATACACATTCTACTAAAGTGCTCGTATTTTCTACAAAAAGATGGTGGCCTTCCTTAAGTAAGGAAGGATGCATCCTATTTGAAATGCCCCTATATATAGGATTTCTTTCAAATAGGACTTGATCCTTCCTGAGTTCAGGAAGGCCAACCCCTTTTTTGTAGAAAACATGACGACTTTAGTAGATACATATACAAATTATATTACACTGTGCAGTTTTAATATTTGTATTATAATATGTAGTTTTGTATATGGTTTTGTATTTATAATGTGCAGTTATAATACAAATTTTATACACATTCTACTAAAGTGCTCGTGTTTTCTACAGAAAGATGGTGGCCTTCCTTAAGTCAAGAAGGATTCATCCTATTTGAAAGGCCCCCTATAAAAGCGGTGAGACTCCGCCTCATTTGAAGTTTCTCCTATATATATATATATATATATATATATATATATATAGGGTGGGTGCAGGGAGTTTCCTACATCCCAGGGTGCAGGCTCCCTGCCCCCTATATGGTAAAAAGAACCATATAGCGGCGAGTGCAGGAAACTCCCTACATCCAGCCTAATTTTTCATTATTTTTTGATTTTTTTGAAATGAAATCTTGGAGGATTTAGATCACCATGTATCACCATGTTGTCATTCCAAATTCAACTTAATTTGAGACTTCTATCATCTCCATCAAGACTACCAACTTTTAACGATATCAGAATTGCTAAAATTGACCCCTTTTAGATGAATGTGTTAGGAATGTTTATTTTGCATGAAACTTGAAACACTTATTCCCCTCAATATATTAAGTAAATCCCCCAACTTTTAATTCAAAAAAATTTAAAAAAAAAATAATCGAAAAATTGAGTGGGTGCAGGAAGTTTCCTACATCCCAGGGTGCAGGCTCCATGCCTCCTATATATATATATATATATATATATATATATGAGTGATCCTATGAGATGAGATTTGGTGAGATTGTGAGATGAGAGATTCTGGACCACTAATGTCAACGTTCTCTCTCCTGACTGAAACTAGTGGTCCAGACTCTCCCATCTCACCATCTCACAGAAATCTCATCTCATAGGATCGGCCCTCTCTCTCTCTCTTTATATATATATATATATATATATCCGACTGAAACACATGTTGTAATCTATAGAATGTTCAAACTCATTCTATACATACATATATAAAGGGTCCTTCCAATAGGATGCAGTCCGTCCCGAGTTCAGGAAAATCACTCTTTTTGTAGAAAACACGAGCACTTTAGTAGAATACATATACAATTTATCATATAGCTGCACCATTGTAAATACAACATCGCACACAAAAATTCACATTATAATACAAACATTAAAACTGCACATTATAATACAAGCTATCTACGTATTCTACTAAAATCGTGGTTTTTTTTACAAAAAGAGGTCGGTCTTCCTGAACTCAAGAAGAAATGCGTCCTATTGGAAGGAAATCCCATGTTCTAAAATATTGTTATATTCAAATTAATGCTATAAATGTATTGCATATTTCAACTCTTATATAAACAGTGTAAGTTGAAAATCTTACGAAAAATATATAACATGTTCAGTGGCTTCCTATAAATATATAGTGGGTTTACAATAAATACAATACAAATATATAGTATGTTCAAACATGTGCTATAAATCAGAAAATATTTTATACATTTATAACATGAGTTTGAATATATTGTTGATGATGGTTGTATGAGTGAAGACAAGAAATCCCTTTCAAGTTACGCTAGGCAAAAATTTTCAAGAATCATAGCTTACAATTCTATTCGGATAACAACATAGGATATGAACAATCTCAGGTACTTTAAGTTAAAGATCAGTTTTCATGTAGAATAACATGTCCACTTCAATACAATGTGCATATGCAAATATAAAGATGAATGCTTTCCAATGAGATGCAGCTATGTGGATTGTAAAAAAGTTGTACCATCTCCATTATTATATTACCAACCTTCCTCTTATGTGAAAAGGTAGTAATTTACCATCTACTAGGATCAAATAATAAATATATCTTTTTGGCATAAGATTTTATATTTTTTCTCTATAAAATTACAAAACAATTTTTTACACTATGTTGTGCAAGATAAATGGTTGAAATTTGTTTAGAAAAAACATGAATTTCATTAGAAAGTTCTCACGCATACAACATACTGATTGTAGGACAATCTCCTCTAACATATATCCGCGATCGAGACGAAAAAACAATACGCATAGATGACGTTGCAAGCCACTAAAATGATAGATTTTGAAGCACTTACCAAGTCCTACCTCGGATAGATGCTTTGTCTTAGGGAGGCATTGCCCCTAAACTAGTGGTGGACATATGATATGTTATGCAGTGCATTATGATAGATAAGATTGCACAATGATAATTAACAACTTATGCATGTGATACTTACCAGTGAAAAGAAATATATTACATCCAAATCAAGAAAAAAATCCCTACATGTACGTAGAGAAACACTTTTATGATAAATTTGTCGATTACTCCATGCAATATTAAGTGTATTTGGCAAATCGATAATACTAGTAGATCAATACATCCATCCATTTTCTTTCCTTTTGTTTATTAAGGGATAATTGCACTAATCGAGGTGTGAAATTATGAATAAAAATTCTCTATGAAGCATGGAAGAGTAAGAAGGGAAGAATGATGAAGCCATTTTGCTTGACTCTAATATTTTATGAGCGCATATATGAGTACTCCCCTAAGCTATTGTCACAAAAAGAGAAAGGAGAATTATAGGAACTATAATCATGTTGGGCAGTAGAAGAAGGTTTGTTATTCCCTTGAAAGCTCAACAAAAGATTACAAAAGGGTGTAAGTGAATATGATAACTAAGGGGATCATGGTTAGAGAGAGGCATTTCTCTCTAAAATCTAAACTATTTACCATATTCATGATCCAAATAAGTGGTTCTTGGATACGATAGCAAATGTACATATTTATATTGATAGATCTCTCTATTCTCATTACAAGACTTGTACCAGTATGATTCTGAAGATGGAAATGACTCTACAGCCAGGGTGCCATGTTTTGGAAAAGTCGAGTTAATTGTCTCCCTCTTACAAGTATGGAAAAAAGGTGATGTAATGAATCTGTGATTCATCACCTTTATTCTTTCATTTTGGCTAAAATCCTTGGTAAAATGCATGTAAATAATCACTAATTTCCATTAATTAACATTCTAATCACAAATGCTAATACTATATATTTAGGGATTTTTACCTGGCAGACCCTATAATCTTTGTCAATGACCACCTCTACGACATTTAAAACATCTTAATTCATCCCTCACCCCCCGTAAACTTTTTAAACTTTATCGTAAAGACCCTGTGGTTAACCCTCATCTATTTAACTGTTAAAAATAATCGGTTTCTGTTATCTTTTTTACATGATACCCATTTTATTTATCAAATTTACTATAAGTGCTACTCCCTCCCACCCACCACCTCTAGTTGAAAACGTCCGGGTCGCCGCCACCCGAAGGCCCCCACCCGTGCTCGACCCCCCGACGTTGCTTGAAGCCCCTCCGCCGCCCACCACACACTTGCTCGAAGCCCCCCCCACCCCCTGTCGCCAATCGAAGTCCCCTGCTCGACCCCCCTAACGTCGGTCGAAGTCCTCCCCCCCCCCCACCCCCACCCCACCCACCACCATGCTCGAAGTCGTCCGTCGCCGCTCCCTCTCTTGCTCGAAGCCACACTCCCCCCGTCGATCGAAGCCCCCCCCCCTGCTACCTCTATTGCTCGAAGCCGTACTCCCCCCATCGATCGAAGCCCCCCCTCCCCCCCGGCCCGCCTCGTCCCCTGCGAAACCCTTCCACCCCCTGCCAGCTGGACCTCCCCCCGCCGGTGGGACCTCCCCCCGCCCCCGGCCAACCGCCTCCCTCCCCTCCCCCAGCTCGAAGCCCCCCGCCTCCACCTGCGAAGCCCTCCCCCCCGCCACTTGCGAAGTCCCCCCACCACTCGAAGCCCCTCATGCTCACCGCTTCCCTGTGCTTGAAGGCCCTAGCCCTTCTCCAGCGTAGGCTGTTGATGAGCTGAATTATCCTCTCACAGATCCGTATCAGGTATGAAATCAATCAAGGGTCGTTGCGACCCAGATCTCGAGACTCATCTCAATCAAGATAAATCAAGGAACCACCGAACTCAAAGATAAAATCAATAAAACACGAAGCGGTCCTCGCTATTTTATTAACCTGGTATAGCGACCAGGATCGAACTCAGTGAGCACGAGATGGCCGAGACGGCCTACGAAGTAGTCTAAAAACAAAATAAAATAAACAAAAATCTTTTTGGTGGATTTTTAAAGTTTTAAATTTTTTTATATTTTTAATTATAAGGGAAAATATAAAACAAATGAAAAAGACAACAAATAAGTATTTATAAAACACTCCAAAAAAGGTCAAAAAATAAAATAAAAATTACTTTTGTGTGTTTTTATCTTTTTAAGTGTTTTTTGTGAATTTTTCAGAATTTTCCAATTTTTAGTTAATTTTATAAAAATCAAGAAAGAGGAAAACAGTAACAATATATTTAGTCAGATTTGAAAGGCCAATTAAAAATGTATAATTGGCTATAAAAATCTGATGGTAATTTTTATGAAAAGTAAATACAAAAACTAAATTTCAGAAAAAGAGTTTGTATTTTTTTGAATTTTATAGAATTTTTAAGAATTTTTATAAGGTTTTTAGTGTTTTTTATTTTTTTGGGTTTTATAAATACAAATGAGATAAAAATTGGATAGAAACTAACAAACAACAAAATAAACAAACATAAATGTTTTTGGAATTTTTATATTTTTCTTTGATTTTCTATGCTAGACAGTAACAAAAATTAGTGTTTTTGATTTTTTAAAAATAACAAAAGGCCTCGAAAATGTCCCAAAAATTTAAGGAAATTATTACACAGTGGCAAGAGCCAGTGTCCAAATTTCACCTAATTTGGGTTTGATTTGATATTTTATTCAATCAATGCAAGCCACACAGCATACAAAGACCTATTTGCAAAGAAACATAGTTTCACGGGTTAAAGTATAACACGTATGAAAACTAGGAGGGTAACAGTGCAAAAATCACAACAATTTCACACATGTTCGAATAAATCCACGCACAGGGGCATAAGTGCAAATATCAGAAACAAACTCTCATTTCATAACATAGGTAAACCCCCAAAGCCCATACATGCAAAAAGTCTAAGATCTCACGTGACGAATGAAAAACACCTATCTCGATCACTTCTTTATTCCTGCAAAAAGAGACAGAAATAATTTTACGGTCGTTGTATCGACCGAGTGGGTTTTGTCAGAAAAGATTGAAGTAAATTAATCTTTTAATTTTATTTATACTCCTAAACAAATGTGTATAGTGGATTCGTACGGGAGTGTCGAATTTAGGGAGGCAAACTGTATTAAACTAGGGGAAATTGGTAGAAAAGCTTAGGCAAGGGGGTTTCCTAATTTTTATTTTATTTTTAGGAATTTTTCTGGATTTTTATTTGAATTTTATGAATTTTATATTCTTTTTGTAATTTTTAATTATTTTATGAATTTTTTTATTATTAGAAAATATTTAAATTTTTATTTGATTTTAATTTTGTTATTTTTATATTTTTAGTGTGTTTTACTGTTTTTATGGAGTTTTAGAGGGTTTTTATGATTTTTATGGTGTTTGGTTCACTTTTAAGGTAAAAAGTTAGGTTTTATTGAAAACTGTGATGTATTTTTGATTTTTGGGATTGAAAATAGTAAGGAAATCTTTTTCCTGTATTTTCTGTACAATGTAGATGAAAATCTCTTTGAAACGGTATATTGTGCGTTTTGAGGGGATTTTTCTTGAGTTAGTTATGAATTTTGCAAGTTTTATGTGTTTTGTATTTTTTTTGTATTTTTTATTGTTTTTATATTCGATTTTTTTTTTGTTTTTGGGTTTATGTGAAGTATATGGTAAAATATACTATAGGTACTTTTTATAGGATTCTTACAAGTGTTTTACTTTTTTTTATGTTTTTAAAATGTGTATGATATATGTGGTACTTATATACAGTTTCAAGGGTATGAGTGTAAAGGTATAGAAAGTATAGGGACGTGTATGAAAATGTAGGAATCCGAGGAGGACTTTGCACAAAAGAATCCAGATGCACGTGTAATATGAAAAATCTGCTGGGCCTATTCTTGTAAATAGCAAGAATGCGGAGGTGTTTCTGCGCGAATTACCCAACACGCGCGCTGTCACGTGATCTGGAGTGTGTGATCACTCGCTTGAGTAGCAGTTCGGAAGACCTGTTCACAAATTTAAACACGTACGAGGGTGAACTCGCAATATGTCCAAAAATATCAGTCGCTCACATGCTTCGCACGTAAGGACGTTAGCAGTAGACAGTGGGGCGGCAAATTCGATCTGCTATCGACATGTGGCTAAATCTCGAGCGTCCAATCGATAGATGATCCTGCGGCTTTTATACAATCTGGAGAACGGTATGTTCTTTCACAGATCTACCCTGGCGGTGGAAATTTGTTTAGGAACAGAAGTGCTCAGATTGTCAAGCGCTTATTCTCGATCTACAGCTCCTCGATCCTGCTTTGTGCGAGCTAACAGAAGGACTCTACTGCTCGGTGCCCGCCTTATCAGAGAACAACATAAGATGCGGCTTTGGATTGTTCGTCACGATCTGATCGAAGTCAACCTGCAATAATATTGTAGTCTTCTCGATTCGGATGAATCGGATCTCAACTTTAAATTTCAGTTAAACAAAATTGCAGGAGATCTATATCTAAAGCTGGAAACAACTCTGAACTTCAATCTCTTCACATTTCGAATGTGTGTCTAGCTCCGTCATCTCGACAAAGGGTATTCAATAATCATAATTTACGGAACACGCTCTTCGAGCATACAACAATCAAATTTCAAATCGGATTGAACTTAAAACATGCAATTTTACGAACGAACAGAACACACATTCAAATTCTCCAGAATTACGCGAATATTATAATGAGTGGATGGATGAGAAAAATGTAGAAAAATGCGTATGCGTGATGGTGTGACAAAGTGGAGAAAATGTGAACAGTTGACTCCGAGCTGGAAATGATAGAGAGAAGCTTGTGCGCAACATGCAAAAACTGGAGATGGAATGGATTGAGGAGGCTCGATAGGTGAAGGAGGAGCCTCAAACTCCGGATTCGAGCTCCGGAGGGGATTAGAGATGAATAGGAGACGAAGAAGTGATGCCTCGAAATGCAGATGGAGAATGGCTTCGAATCGAAGTAGATTTGGGTATATGTTTTCGGATGTGCGATTAAACTATAGAATGGAGGATTAGAGGAGAGAACGGAGGGAATGAGAAGAGAATAGAGGAATGAGGGAGGAGAAGAGAAGCTAGAGGACTAACCTGGAAAGTTGAGGTGCGCCTGTAGATGAGTCGTGGCCTGCAATGTGACGGCGACTCACGGAGGCTTCTCGCGGCGGAGCGGAAGCTCACGACGCCGGCTGATGATCACGCCGAACCTCAACCTCGATCTCGCTCAACGTCAGAGCGAAGGAGCTGTCACCTCTCTCGCGTCTCTCGGAGCTCACGGATTGAAGGAGGAGCAATAATGGCGGATACCGAACTCCGGCGGGGGTGGAGCCCTATTTATAGAAGAAGAAGGGGATGAACCTGGACGGAAAATTGGGGAAGATGAGGTTTCTTGGGTAGCACGTAGGTCGGTGTGGTCACCTGGCGGTGGATATGGTCACCGGAGTTTGTTGGTCGAACGGCCTAACGGCCGGAGAAGAAGAGAAGATGTGGGAGGAAGAAGAAGAAGAAGGAAAAAGAAGAGGAAGAAGAGATGTGGGGAAGAAGAAGAGAGAGAGAGGGAGAGAAAAAAAAGAAAAGATGGCGAATGAGAGCCCGCCACGTGTCAAAGAGATATTAAGAGGAGAAAAAGACAAAATAGGGATGAAGACAAAAAAAGTTATATATAAAGTATAATTACCTTATGTATAATATATTAAATAAATAAATAATGTAGGTATAAATTGTAATTAATTAAATTAATAAAATAAATAAATAAATAAAGTATTATATACATAAAAGATTAATGTATTAAATAATAATATAAATTACAGTTTATTGTACAAATAAACCAATACGGACCCCGGAAACCGCGTTTTTCGCATTAACTCCGATTTTAGCGAAACTAGTGTCATTTTGTAGATAATTGAAAAATATGATTTTAGGAACCGAGTTTGCTTAATTCGGAGTTCATACGGCCGAGTTATGAGGCCCGGGCGAAAAAAGTAGCGGCTTCGGGCCTCCGGATTTTTTTGGTATTTTGGCTTTATTATTATTTTTATATTTTTATATACAATTTTAGATGATTTTAGGAAAAAGAATTAAATTAATACAGTTTACGGCTATTTAATTAAAAATCCCGGAAGTTTCTACATATATTACATATAGACAACGGGTCCAAAAAGCCGAAACTCACCGGTTTTATCCGATTATTTCTCTGATTTTTTTAATAAATAGTATTATATACAAAACGGATTTTAAAAGTGAGTTTGGTCAATTTAGAATTTTCTATAAATAGATATGAACCTCAGAAGTCAGCTTTTACGGCTTGTCCGGTTCATTATGGTTATTTTATTTTTACGTCGAAATATTTTTCTAATATTTTTGTAAAATATTAAATATTTTTATGAACAATTTTTATAAAAGGAGTGTTTTGATTTGAGGTTGTTTTGATGATAAATAAAATAGGTGAAGTATTTACATTATGAAAAATGGGTAAATTACATTTTTGACCTTTATTTTCTGAATATTTTTATAAGTTATGATCCTTATCTCCCCCTACTTATTTCTTTGTCGACCTGGTCAATATTGACCTGGTCTCGGGGTTAGGATCAGTTTGTATATTACATATACAACCTTCTTTTTATTTTTATTTTCTTTTTTCTCTTTATTCTTTTATTTTGGTGAAAATAAGTGTTAAATATATAATATTAATATTTATGGTTAGAATGTTAATTAAATGGAATTAGTAGATATGTACATGTACTTTACCAAGGATTTTAGCCAAAAAGAAAGAATAAAGGCAATGAATCACGGATTCATCATTCCCCTATACTTTACCTTTGCTAGTCCCTTAGCAAACACTTATTCTATAAATAAGTGCAAGCAAAAAGAAAAAGAAAAAGGAAAATAAAAGAACTTAGAACATGATCGTTTCTTTAAACTGAATATCACTTCATCCGAAATCTGGAGCCTGGATTTAAACCTTTGGATTAATAGTGTGTCAGGACTCTATTAGAATTAGGATTTAAGCCTCGACAGCCCTCAAGTTCCACAAATCCTTATCCAGATTCACCTCAACAACCAGCTCAGATCCACCTATCAATCACGCAAACTTTCCATCTTTGAAAGCAATTTGTATTGTGTGTGAGAAGTTTTAGCTCTTCCTGTTTAGACAAGCGAAGAAACCACCCATACAGCTACACACTTCCATTGGGCACTTATCCAGCAGCTCAGTCCTCGAGGAGGGAGGTATTTCCTTCTGAGGTCAGATCGTGTTGTGTCCACAATCGAGTAAGAAAGAAGGTAGAAGATGGAGAAGAGAACTAGAGTGTGATCAGTGTAATCACATCTCCGGTGAATCCTGACCAGTTTAGCCAAGTCTCCACGAAGACATGCAGGCTTTTCTGAAGCTCGGACCATTGTGGTCATTTTTGGAATTTGGTGTATTTGGCTTCTTTGGTAGTAATGATTGTTGCACTGCATCGGTCTTTTGTGCCCCGACGGATATAGCATCTTTTCATTCCGCCCATTTTTTGGGGTCTTGGAAAAATTGTGCCAGCAGATCCTTCCCTCATCCGAAGCTTTATTTCAACCCCAATATCTCCCGTCTTTAGACATCACCACCACCAGATAAGGATGGAAACGCACCACCGAAATGGATTTCCCTTCGCAACCCCAGGCAGGTCGAGCTAAGTGCAGAGTGCTTGAGTTCAAAATTGATTCAAATGGAGAAGAGTTCAACGGATGACACCAGGTGTCCTACTTAGGCACTTTCAAGTTGAATTCCGAACACGGTCTCATGGAACCCAAAGAATTAAGTCTGAAAGACCTGAAGAGTCTCAATTCTCGTTCCTAATAAAGTCCCTTTAGAATTAAGTGGATTAAGGCCTAAACCAAGCTCCATCTCTCAGACTTAGATCCATGCGATTCAAGAATCAAACTTGTTCTGAAAAATGCTAATGAATGCAACAATTTTTTTACGAAGTGAATTTTTTCGGCTTAAATGCTTTAAGTGATTTTTAAAGAATTTTGCAAATTTTTATTGGATTTTAAAACTTTTCAATTTTTAGGGGTCTTTACGTAAAAGTTAATGGATTAATTCGATTTACACAAATTTTACATGGATTTTGTGTATTTTACAAAGGATTTTATACAAGTTTTATATACAAAATTATACGGCTTTTATACAAAAATTTTATAAGGATTTTATTTTTGAAATTTTTAAGGATTTTATCCAAGAATTTTACAACTTTTTTTATCTATAATTTTTAAGTTTTTTTATAAAACATTTTTACGGTTTTCTTGCGGCTTTTAAATATCCAAAATATAAACCCATACTTTTAAGAAGCCTTATTATTAAAAATACGAGAAAGTACGAGTTATGGCTTCTAAAGTATATATAGTATATATATACGATACCCCCCTATACTTAGTGTGAACTATGTCCTCATAGTGACCAAAGAAGCGGCAAAGGAAGACATAACTCGGGCTAAGTATAGATCGGTGAAAAGAACCTATACTACAATGACTCAAAAAAAATAACGAATGAATGAATAGAAATTGATCGTCTCCTCTATACCTAGGATCAAGTGATCCTAAGGATAGCAGACTCAAAACCGAAGATGACCGAGGTCAAGAGAATGTACACAGCTCAATGGCTCGGCTTGTCCCCCCTATACTTAGGGTAAAATATCCCTAAGTATAGAGACGAAAATCAAAAGATGGGGGACAAGCGAGAGAGCAGACAAAACAAAAGCGACGACGATCAAAAGGGAAATGAGCGAGATCACCCCCCCCCCATACTTAGGGAAAAGCACACCCTAAGTATAAGCAACAACAGAGGTGATTGAACAGGACGACGAACAACACTGTGTCTACACCCCCCTATACTTAGGATAAAGCACATCCTAAGTATAGCAAAATCTAGATCAACCTAAGGGTGCAAGACAAATGAAAAGAAGAAAGAATGAAATCGAAAATATATACAAGATCTGGTAAATCAGGTATGAGATGCAGAGTATAAGAATGAGAAGAGCATCTCATACAAAATGAATTGGGGCAACTTCAACGGTCGGCGGTTCATGATCGAGAAAGGGTTTCAACCGCTGACCGTTGACTCGAAAGGTGGACTCAGATGACAACTCAGATATATAGATGCTACCGTTGTCGTACACCTTTCTGACAATGTATGGGCCTTTCCATTTACTCTGAAGTTTCCCTGGAAATAGTTTCAATCTCGCATCGAATAGCCAGACTTTCTGATCAGGCTCAAACTGCTTGTGGCTGATGTGAGAATCATGCCACTCTTTCATCCGCTCCTTGTAATGTAGGCTACTCGTGAAGGCTTTGTCTCTCAACTCTTCCATGGCTACCAGTTCAATCTGCCTCTGATTTCCTGAATCATCTAGTCCAAAGATCACTTCTTTCACTGCCCACCAAGATTTGTGCTTGATCTCAACAGGTAAGTGGCATGGCTTGCCATAAACGAGCCGAAAGGGAGATGTGCCTAATGGAGTCTTGAAGGATGTTCAATATGCCCAAAGAATCGAGTCCAAAAGTTGCGACCAATCCTTTCGGTCTGGGCGAACAACCTTCTGCAAGATCGTCTTGATCTCCCTATTCGAAACCTCGACTAGACCATTCGTCTGAGGATGAGGAGTAGCAACCCGATGGTCTATACCGAACTCGTTAGCAAGTGCTCTTACCTTGTCGTTGATGAAGTGGCTACCCCTGTCAGATATCAGAACTCGAGGGACTCCAAACCGCGTAATGATATGCTTTCTCAAGAACTTGCAAACCGTGTTTGCATCTGCGGCTCGGGCAGGAATAGCCTCCACCCAACGACTCACATAATCCACAGCTAAAAGGATATACTCGAACCCTTGACTTTTCGGAAATGGGCCCATAAAGTCGATACCCCATGCATCGAACACTTCACAGAAGTGGATCGGCTGCATCGGCATCATGTCTCTATGCCCACAAGTGCCCATCTTCTGGCAGTCAGTACATCTCTTCACGAATGCATGAGCATCCGCAACGAGCGTAGGCCACCAAAGGCCAGATTGGAGTACCTTTTGTGTTGTTCTCTTCCCTGAATGGTGTCCTTCAGCTTCTAATCGATGACAATACATGAGGACACTCTGGTATTCCTTCTGAGGAATACACCGACGCCAGACGGAATCCGCTCCTTCATGATAAAGGATCGGATCCTCCCAATGGTAAGACTTGACTTTCGCGAGGAAAGTCTCAAGTCTCTGTCTGGACCAACCTTGCGGAACTTTCTTAGCAACAAGAAAGTTCACAATGTCGACATACCATGGCAGCGAGGCGACAGCAAGAATCGCCTCGTTGGGGAAGGTCTCGGTGATTGGTGTATCAAAATCAGAAGTCTCGGGTAGTTCTAGTCGGGAGAGGTGATCCACCACCACATTATTGACTCCAGGCTTATCCTTAATTTCGATGTCGAATTCCTGGAGTAGAAGGATCCATCTGGTCAAAGGCGGCTTCGAATCCTTCTTATCCATTAAATACCGGATGGCAGTATGATCAGTGAAGATTGTGACCTTCGAGCCTAAGATGTGGGATCTAAACTTGTCTAAGGCAAATACTATGGCTAGCATTTCTTTCTCTGTAACAGTGTAATTCCGCTGCGCGGAATCCAAAGTCTTGCTAGCGTAGTGTATGGCATAAGGCAGGCCATCCCTCCTCTGTCCCAGCACAGCCCCAACGGCAAAATCAGAGGCATCCGTCACGATCTCGAATGGAAGAGACCAATCGGGTGGCTGAAGGACAGGAGCCTCTACAACCATGTTCTTAAGAGTACTGAACGCTGAAAGACACTTATCATCGACAACAAACTCGGTTTCTTTCGCGAGAAGATCAGATAACGGTCGGGCAATTTTACTGAAGTCATGAATGAACCGTCGGTAGAAACCGACATGCCCTAGAAAAGACCGTAACTGCTTCAAGCTAGACGGTGGATTGAGCTTCTTAATGATGTCCACCTTGGCCGGATCGACCTCCATGCCCCTGCTGGAGATGATGTGACCAAGGACCATCCCCTGAGTCATCATGAAATGACTCTTCTCCCAAGAAAGAACGAGGTTTACCTCAATGCATCTCTGAAGCACTCGATCTAGGCTAGAAAGACAGGAGTCGAAATCATCGTCGTAGACCGAAAAATCATCCATGAAGACCTCTAAAAAGTCGCCTACCATGTCCGCGAAGATCGAGAGCATACACCTCTGGAATGTAGCCGGAGCATTACATAATCCAAAGGGCATACGTCGGAAGGCGTAAGTTCCGAACGGACAAGTAAACGTCGTCTTTTCCTGATCTTCAGGCGTGATTGCCACTTGGTTGTATCCCGAGTACCCATCAAGAAAACAATAATGGCTCTTCCCGGCTACTCTCGATAATCTGATCGATAAATGGTAGCGGGAAGTGATCCTTCTTGGTGGCCTGATTCAAACGTCTGTAGTCCACACAGACGCGCCAAGAAGTCGGTACTCGGGTAGCGATCTCCTCTCCGTCCTCATTGATCACTGTAGTGATACCCGTCTTCTTGGGTACCACATGTAAAGGACTAACCCATTTTGAGTCGGAGATGGGATAGATAAAATCGGCGCTCCACCACTTGGATATTTCCTTCATAACCACTTCTCGAAGATTCGGGTTCAGTCTGCGTTGAAACTCACGAGATGGTTTGGTGTCATCCTCGAGAAAGATGTGGTGGGAGCACAGAGCCGGACTAATCCCATGGAGATCCGCTACGGTCCACCCGATTGCCTTGCGGTTCTTCTCAAGAATCGTCATCAGACGGGATTCTTGATCTTCGGTCAGATTGGAAGAGATGATGACCGGAAACATTTTAGATTCTCCAGCAAGGAATCGGTATTTCATTGACTGAGGTAATGGTTTAAGTTCAGGGGGAGAAGGAACAGGGAGGGCGGGTTTGACTAGGGCCTGGGTATAGGCTACTAGATCAGTATGCGAAATCTCAGCCTGTTCTGACTCAGAAAGATCTGGAGACGGCTTTTCTGATTGCTGACTTTGCTGCGCGGGCTCGGTCTCCAAGTTGGTTGTAGGCTTATCTGAGATTAAACGCGGAACATATTCATCAAAACTTTGCCAATCAAAATCCGCGTCTATATCAGAGGGATCAGAATCAGAATGACAAGATCGAAAATCTGAATGATCATCATCAGAATCGTCGGCCTCAGCTTGTGATTGTGTCTGCTCTAAGACTATGCTATCGAATTTGTCTTCATCTAGTATCTGCAACTCAGACTCTCCTGAAGGCATAATGAAGGAATGGATGCTCGATTCGGCCCAAACGGCTTCATCGTCTGTCTGCACGAAGTCAAAGTCTTGATGACTATCGGGTTCGTCATCAGATGCTCTCTCTGACTCTTCTGATTTGGCTTTTAGATCTTGGATCGTCTCTATATGTATACTCTCGCCTTGGACGCGAAAGTACACCTTCCCTGTACCATAGTCAGAAACGGCCTTCGATGTGGCCAGAAAAGGTCGTCCTAATATGATCGGGGTATCGATCACACATTCAGGGACTGTCATGTCTAACACGACAAAGTCTACAGGGAATTGCAAACCCTGAATGGTGACGATAACGTCTTTGGTTAATCCCTTTGGCCTCTTGACCGATCTACCAGCAAACTTCAAGACCGTTCTGCTTGGTCTAAGAGGTCCGAACTCGAACTTATCGAGTAAGGAAGAGGGAAGAATATTAATCGATGATCCGCTATCTAAGAGAGTATGATCGAAAGTTTGATCGAGGATTTTGCATCTGACATACGGTGCTCCCGTGTCTGATCTTTTGGCTGGGAGACGATTCTGGATGGCGTGACAAGTCTCCTTGGTCAACACATGGATTTCAGAACAGTGATTACGCTGCCTCTTCTTTCTGCGAACGGTGGTTCTCTCTTTGAGACCTTTCTGCAGAAGAGGGATGTGTGCCAAGGCTTCCGAAAGAGTGAGCTGAATAGTGAATTTATCAAGCATCTCTTTCGTCAGATCCAACATTTGATTCTTTTTGGTGTTTTCTTTTTTATCGCCTTTTCCTAAGCAGAGTGCTTTGGGAAAAGGAATCTTTATATCCTCCTGGTTAGTCTGTACAATCAGAGGATCAGTTGAAGCAGAAGTAAATGTTTTTGCAAAAGAAGGATTTGTTTTTCGAGAATCATCAGAAGAAGAAGATCCCAGATCTCGAGATTGATCAACTGTCTTATTTTTATTTCTCTTCCGATTTCTTCTCTTTTGTACATTTTTATAAGATTTTCTTTCATCATCACTATTTATAAAGAAAGGTAAACCAGTTGATTCGGCATTCGGCTCTGGCTGCATCTCTCCAGATTTGGTGGCTTCAGCACCACCATCCATATCGTCAAAGGGTGCGGCTTCAGTACCGCCATCGATGTCTTCTATTGGCTCGCTTGTGTTGTCCAAAATGTAATCTTCAGGCCTAGTAGAGTCTCCGCCTACTGGTATCCTACCGCTCCTAAGAGAGATAAAATCAGCATTATCACGATAAAGAGATTCGTCTGAAAATACCAGTGACTGGAGGGAGGGCGTGCTCAAGTCTACCTGCTCTAACTTTCTCTTCAGATTATTTGGATTCGGCTCTATCTGAGCAGGTATGGCGGGCTTTCCTTTGACTAAGTCAGTAACATGAGTCTTGAACTCATCCATTTCTGGCCTAAAAGATGCATGTTGATCAGTAATCAAGTTACCGAGGTATTCTAGAGCTGGGTTATCATGGAAGGGACCATGAGACCCGGATGAGTCGCCTCGGTGGTACTGAGGCTGCTGCTGAGCTGAGTGCTGATGTGGATGCTGCTGATACTGAGACTGATAAGAGTTCTGCCTCCACTGAGTTTGCTGAAACTGACGAGGACCTGCATGCTGCTGAAACTCTCTAGTCTGCCCCATTGGTGCCTGCGGTGGCGGCTGGGAAGAGGCATCTCCTGTCGACCAACGAAAGCCTGGATGATCACGACGGATTCCTGGTTGCTGCAGTCGATCATACCAAATCCCATTGACCTCAGTCAATGGCTCAGGCATCTCAGAATATGCTGGGGCATAGATGCCAATGGTTGATCACTCTGATATACGACCATCTGAGTATCAGATGATGGTGTCTGTGGGCTCTGATAATAAGCCGGAGATTGGTAAGTAGGCTCAGAATGCACATGGTATATGTGCTGAACTGGTGGTCGCGGAAGTATGCCTCGGTCTCGGCTTTTCGAGTCAGCCTGTGATCTCGAAGACTTCGCAGATTCAGTATGAATCTCTTGAAGGCACATGATTTGTGTCTTCAGATCACTTAGTCATCTCTCAAGCTCGTCGATTTTATCGATCTTGTCCAGCTTCTGGCACTTTTTCTCAATTATTTCCATCTGATCCAGCTTCTGACAAATGATCCCCATATCAGCTGATGAGGATTCGATCGGAATTGAAACCGCAGAAGGTGGATTCCCTTCAATGTGTGCCACTCGGGAGTGCTGGTGATATGTAGGTGGCTTCGTCTGGTTGTATACTCGAGTCTGAGACATAGTGGTGTAGTTCTCTGCCATTTTTTCATAAATGGCCCAGACTCGATCTTCGTGCATCGAAAAATATGATCCACCACAAGCTGCGTTCACCAGTCCCTGTAACTCCGGTGTCAGCCCGCTAAAGAAACTCTGTACAAGAGTGGGCTTAGAAAGGTCATGATGGGGACATCGGTCAATGAGCTCTCTGAAACGATCCCATGCCTTGTGGAACTGCTCGTTCCCGATCATGGTGAAATTACTTATCATGGCTCTAGCAGCATTTGTTCGACCGAGAGGGTAATATTTGTTCAGATAAGCGGTTCTCAGCTCCTCCCAAGTCGAAACATATCTCCCTAAGTGTTTCAGCCAGTAGGCTGCTCGATCAACAAGGGAGAACAGAAATGCGATCAATTTGATTGTGTCCTCGTTGACTTCTGCATCGTGCACCGTACTACAGATAAGCTCGAACTCCTGTAGGTGCAGGTGCGGTTCCTCAGTAGAAAGCCCGTGAAACTTGGGCAGCAGTTGTATCGTTTGAGGACGGAACTCAAAGTTCCCACGAATCACAGGGAGACGGATCCACCTATGAGTGGTAGTGGCTCCAGGGTTGTAGAGCAGCTGCATCGTTCGATTCGGATCTTCTCCATCTGGTTGATTCTGGTCCTCAGGTCTTGGATGATCAACTCTTGGATTTTCAGCATCAGGATTGTTGAGTTGGGCTCGCAACTGGGTCAACTCAGCTCTGACATCATTCATTAATCTCCCTTGCTCCCTAATCTGATTTTGCATATTCTCAAGGGAAGCAAGTAGACCGCTATTGATTGCAGCCTGATCAATCACGATCGAAGTGGATTGCGGTCCTTTTCCAGCCATAGTCCCTGGAAAGGAAAATGAATTTAGGTCAGAAAAGTTCATATCAATGTTCAACTGCTGAAAGATTTTAGGTTCGCGGTCAGAGTTCTCGTGAACCTCATGTGATGATGATAAAGAATGATTAAGAGAAGGAATCTGAGAAGAGTTTCCAGGGTCAGAGTCAAACCTTGAAGGAGAATGTTGTTCTGATTTTGGCTCGAATAGGAGGTTATCGCGAACCGAGCCAGGAGACAGGATCTCAGAGGGAAGCGGATAGATCTCTGGTTCAAGGAGGGGGTTCTCTTGAACCAATCCAGATAGATGGGCATGAGTGTGTGAGAGCGGTGCCGTAAGAGTCGGCCGAAGTGATCGTCTGCCCATCATCTTAAGAGTCAGATGACAATTGATCGATGAGATTAAGATCTGGAAGATATAGGACTCACACCACAAATCAAACGCAAAGCAAACACCAAATTCACCAACACAACCCTGGTGATGACCGTAAGAGTTCGGTCGTTTATATTTTCGATTTTAGGTTGTTTGGCAAATAACGTTCTCTCAGATTGGCGAGATTAGATAGGTGCCTGAAACTTCAACGTCGTACTGTCCCGAGTTCTCACCAGAACTCACCTAGTCTCAGCCAGTATGGAAGTAAGTACGGACCGTTTCCGGCTACCCGTGTTACTTGAGGACGGAGCCTTACGCAGTGTCCTCTAAACCTTCCACTCTTCTAAGTGAACTCGGACCGTTTCCGGCTACCCGAGAGCACCCACTGAAGATAAGGTGAATAAAGGCGTGAACTAAGTAGTATTTCGATAGAAGCCCATAATCTGGTTCTACCTTATGTGTCGTCTCTCTCTCTCGCAAAGTCTGAAGTTGAGATCTGAGTATGCACTTCGGGGGTTGCTCTCCCCAAAACAAGTGGAGTCCTTACGTTTCTTTTAAGGTCCGATAGAAGTTAACAGTCCCTGTTTTAGTTTTTGGTTTTCACTTTTTTTTGATATTTTCAGAGAAAACGTCTAACGTATTTTTGTTTTTCGGGAATTGCCCTAGATACAAGCACCTAGGTGTCGAATCCTATGCAATCATCTAACCTACGGTTAAGCTACGATGCACAGAGAAGGAAGAAGCCGTAAAACACCTAATAAGCACCTATCTCAGAAAAGCCGCGGAAAACCGTCGAGAAAAATCGCGATCGAAAAAGCCGCGGTGGGTGCCCTGCTCCCCCAGGAGTACAACCCTGGTGAAACAGACCCCGAGAAACGTACAAGTCGGGATTCCTTTACGAGGCCCCTTTCTACGACACTATTTTATATGTTTTTTTACAAGAAATTACAAGAATTCTAAACTACTTGGTTTCGCAGTTCTGAGCTGCGCGACTTGAGCTGTGCTGCACAAATCAGAAACAAGAAACCGTGAGGTCGGAGAAATAAAATCGCGGAAATGAAATCTATCCTAAGGTCTTCGCGATCCTCTTAGCGCTGCCTCCCCGGCAACGGCGCCATCTGAAAAACACCTATCTCGATCACTTCTTTATTCCTGCAAAAAGAGACAGAAATAATTTTACGGTCGTTGTATCGACCGAGTGGGTTTTGTCAGAAAAGATTGAAGTAAATTAATCTTTTAATTTTATTTATACTCCTAAACAAATGTGTATAGTGGATTCGTACGGGAGTGTCGAATTTAGGGAGGCAAACTGTATTAAACTAGGGGAAATTGGTAGAAAAGATTAGGCAAGGGGGTCTCCTAATTTTTATTTTATTTTTAGGAATTTTTCTGGATTTTTATTTGAATTTTATGAATTTTATATTCTTTTTGTAATTTTTAATTATTTTATGAATTTTTTTATTATTAGAAAATATTTAAATTTTTATTTGATTTTAATTTTGTTATTTTTATATTTTTAGTGTGTTTTACTGTTTTTATGGAGTTTTAGAGGGTTTTTATGATTTTTATGGTGTTTGGTTCACTTTTAAGGTAAAAAGTTAGGTTTTATTGAAAACTGTGATGTATTTTTTTATTTTTGGGATTGAAAATAGTAAGGAAATCTTTTTCTTGTATTTTCTGTACAATGTAGATGAAAATCTCTTTGAAACGGTATATTGTGCGTTTTGAGGGGATTTTTCTTGAGTTAGTTATGAATTTTGCAAGTTTTATGTGTTTTGTATTTTTTTTGTATTTTTTATTGTTTTTATATTCGATTTTTTTTTTGTTTTTGGGTTTATGTGAAGTATATGGTAAAATATACTATAGGTACTTTTTATAGGATTCTTACAAGTGTTTTACTTTTTTTATGTTTTTAAAATGTGTATGATATATGTGGTACTTATATACAGTTTCAAGGGTATGAGTGTAAAGGTATAGAAAGTATAGGGACGTGTATGAAAATGTAGGAATCCGAGGAGGACTTTGCACAAAAGAATCCAGACGCACGTGTAATATGAAAAATCTGCGGGGCCTATTCTTGTAAATAGCAAGAATGCGGAGGTGTTTCTGCTCGAATTACCCAACACGCGCGCTGTCACGTGATCTGGAGTGTGTGATCACTCGCTTGAGTAGCAGTTCGGAAGACCTGTTCACAAATTTAAACACGTACGAGGGTGAACTCGCAATATGTCCAAAAATTATCAGTCGCTCACATGCTTCGCACGTAAGGACGTTAGCAGTAGACAGTGGGGCGGCAAATTCGATCTGCTATCGACATGTGGCTAAATCGCGAGCGTCCAATCGATAGATGATCCTGCGGCTTTTATACAATCTGGAGAACGGTATGTTCTTTCACAGATCTACCCTGGCGGTGGAAATTTGTTTAGGAACAGAAGTGCTCAGATTGTCAAGCGCTTATTCTCGATCTACAGCTCCTCGATCCTGCTTTGTGCGAGCTAACAGAAGGACTCTACTGCTCGGTGCCCGCCTTATCAGAGAACAACATAAGATGCGGCTTTGGATTGTTCGTCACGATCTGATCGAAGTCAACCTGCAATAATATTGTAGTCTTCTCGATTCGGATGAATCGGATCTCAACTTTAAATTTCAGTTAAACAAAATTGCAGGAGATCTATATCTAAAGCTGGAAACAACTCTGAACTTCAATCTCTTCACATTTCGAATGTGTGTCTAGCTCCGTCATCTCGACAAAGGGTATTCAATAATCATAATTTACGGAACACGCTCTTCGAGCATACAACAATCAAATTTCAAATCGGATTGAACTTAAAACATGCAATTTTACGAACGAACAGAACACACATTCAAATTCTCCAGAATTACGCGAATATTATAATGAGTGGATGGATGAGAAAAATGTAGAAAAATGCGTATGCGTGATGGTGTGACAAAGTGGAGAAAATGTGAAACAGTTGACTCCGAGCTGGAAATGATAGAGAGAAGCTTGTGCGCAACATGCAAAAACTGGAGATGGAATGGATTGAGGAGGCTCGATAGGTGAAGGAGGAGCCTCAAACTCCGGATTCGAGCTCCGGAGGGGATTAGAGATGAATAGGAGACGAAGAAGTGATGCCTCGAAATGGAGATGGAGAATGGCTTCGAATCGAAGTAGATTTGGGTATATGTTTTCGGATGTGCGATTAAACTATAGAATGGAGGATTAGAGGAGAGAACGGAGGGAATGAGAAGAGAATAGAGGAATGAGGGAGGAGAAGAGAAGCTAGAGGACTAACCTGGAAAGTTGAGGTGCGCCTGTAGATGAGTCGTGGCCTGCAATGTGACGGTGACTCACGGAGGCTTCTCGCGGCGGAGCGGAAGCTCACGATGACGGGGATCACGCCGGCAACTCCTCGCTCCTCCTTGCTCGACGACGAGGGTAGCGGAGCTCTGTCACCGCTCCTCTCTCTCTCTCTCCGGAATCTGGATGGGAGCTCTGGAAACAACTGAATGAACGCATGTGATGCTGGAACTCCAGGAGCTCCAGTGGATGATCACCTCCACGCCCGGCGGAGACGGAGGCTCGTGCGGCGGCAGAGAAGAAGCAACGACGCCGGCTGATGATCACGCCGAACCTCAACCTCGATCTCGCTCAACGTCAGAGCGAAGGAGCTGTCACCTCTCTCGCGTCTCTCGGAGCTCACGGATTGAAGGAGGAGCAATAATGGCGGATACCGAACTCCGGCGGGGGTGGAGCCCTATTTATAGAAGAAGAAGGGGATGAACCTGGACGGAAAATGGGGAAGATGAGGTTTCTTGGGTAGCACGTAGGCTGGTGTGGTCACCTGGCGGTGGATATGGTCACCGGAGTTTGTTGGTCGAACGGCCTAACGGCCGGAGAAGAAGAGAAGAGGTGGGAGGAAGAAGAAGAAGAAGGAAAAAGAAGAGGAAGAAGAGGCGTGGGGAAGAAGAAGAGAAAGAGAGAGAGGGAGAGAAAAAAAGAAAAGATGGCGAATGAGAGCCCGCCACGTGTCAAAGATATATTAAGAAGAGAAAAAGACAAAATAGGGATGAAGACAAAAAAGTTATATATAAAGTATAATTACCTTATGTATAATATATTAAATAAACAAATAATGTAGGTATAAATTGTAATTAATTAAATTAATAAAATAAATAAATAAAGTATTATATATATAAGATCAATGTATTAAATAATAATATAAATTACAGTTTATTGTACAAATAAACCAATACGGACCCCAGAAACCGCGTTTTTTGCATTAACTCCGATTTTAGCGAAACTAGTGTCATTTTGTAGATAATTGAAAAATATGATTTTAGGAACCGAGTTTGCTTAATTCGGAGTTCATACGGCCGAGTTATGAGACCCGGACGAAAAAAGTAGCGGCTTCGGGTCTCCGGATTTTTTGGTATTTTGTCTTTATTATTATTTTTATATTTTTATATACAATTTTAGATGATTTCAGGAAAAAGAATTAAGTTAATACAGTTTACGGTTATTTAATTAAAAATCCCGGAAGTTTCTACATATAGTACATATAGACAACGGGTCCAAAAAGACGAAACTCACCAGTTTTATCCGATTATTTCTCTGATTTTTTAAATAAATAGTATTATATACAAAACGGATTTTAAAAGTGAGTTTGGTCAATTTAGAGTTTTCTATAAATAGATATGAATCTCGGAAGTCGGCTTTTACGGCTTTTCCGGTTCATTACGGTTATTTTATTTTTACGTCGAAATATTTTTTAATATTTTTGTAAAATATTACATATTTTTATGAACAAATTTTATAAAAGGAGTGTTTTGATTTGAGGTTGTTTTGATGATAAATAAAATAGGTGAAGTATTTACATTATGAAAAATGGGTAAATTACATTTTTGATCTTTATTTTCTGAATATTTTTATAAGTTATGATCCTTATCTCCCCCTACTTATTTCTTTGTCGACCTGGTCAATATTGACCTGGTCTCGGGGTTAGGATCAGTTTGTATATTACATATACAACATTCTTTTTATTTTTATTTTCCTTTTCCTCTTTATTCTTTTATTTTGGTGAAAATAAGTGTTAAATATATAATATTAATATTTATGGTTAGAATGTTAATTAAATGAAATTAGTAGATATTTACATGCATTTTACCAAGGATTTTAGCCAAAATGAAAGAATAAAGGCGATGAATCACGGATTCATCAACGAAGCACGTGACTCACATAGGAAGGGACTAAATAAAAAATACACAAAACTATAGGTCCAAATATGCAAATTACCCAAATTAAAAACAACTACCTAAAATATTTACAAGACTAAACTGAAATATAAAAATAAAGGAGGGCCTAAGTGCAAATTACCCCTCTTATTTATGATCGATGGCTGAGGAAGCGCCACGTGGAGATCCAACGGTTGAGAACAAAGGATGCCTCTTCACTGATGGACATCCTGGATCGAACCCCGGGTGAATCGGACGGTGGAGACGCTCCGCGGATGGACGGTGGATATCAAAACTGGCGAAGGGGGGTCGATCGGACAGTATCTGGAGGTCCTCCAAGAACTCTTCGCCGGCGAAGTTCGCCGACCCAATGTACATGGTGGAGGGCTCCTCCCGAGCTGCTGAGATGGGGAACGTGAAGGCCGAGGTCATCTGCAACTCCTGCTATGCTCCGATGAAGCCGAGGAGCCCTGGAGAGCTCCGACGATGAAGGAGGAACGAAGCTCCTGTGCCTCAGCTATTGGACCCCCATATGGGGTCCTTTTAACCTGCAAGCTGCACAGAACGCTTCCTGGGTCGAGGGCAAAGTGCCTCGACCCGTTAGCGGGTGGAATCGATGATCGAATGAGGCGGGGCGGCACCCTCCGGCGAGGCGACGGCGGAGGAGGGCGATGAACCTGCTCCGGGGCGAGTCAGGGTGATCGGAGGGGCGTAGCAGGTGAATAGGAGTCTCATGGATGTGATCGAGGGTCAGATGATCGAATAGGGTATCGGAGCAAAGTGGGTTGGCCAGCGAAGGCCGGCGGCGCAAATAGGGGAAATCGGAAATTATCCTAACCTAAGGGGTATCGAAGGTACCTGATGATCGATATCGATTGTGCTGGTGTTCAGGGAGCTCCTGGGGTCTTCGCCTCGATGGCTCGTCGAGGATCAGTGGCTGCATCCTTCTACTCCTCGCTGTGACACCCTCCCTCGATAGCTGTCACTCTAGGAGGAAGGATGGAGGTCCTGGGCGTGGAACATGATGGCCAAAGATAGGGGAAATGGCGGGCGGAGCCGAGATTTTATCGCTCTAGGGGTCCGGGAAGATGGGAGTCGGGCATGCTCGTCGATGCACGGACCCCTAGGATGAATGTTGGGCGAAGGTCTCGGATCAATGAACGTCAAATGGAGCCCGGGGTTTGAGCGAATGGCGGGCGGATCGAGGCACGAAAAATCTGAGAAGTCGGGTCAAAAACCCGATCCGCCTGGAAGGTGGTCCTGGGGGGAGAGTTGACCGGGGGTCAACAATTCCCCGTGGACCAATGGAATAATTCCATTGGAAAAGATTTTGAAAAATCAAAATAAAATAGCTAATGAATTATTTCAAAATATTTACACAATGAAAAATATTTTTTTATTTTCAAAGAATTTTTAGTGATTTTTATTTATTTTTTTGAAAAGTAAATTAGGTATTTACATTATATTATTATATACAGGTATATTTACATATGGATTTTTTATTTTTATTTTAGTTGTTTATTTTTGTATAATTATTCCAATTTTATATTTTATTTATTTACAACATAAAATTTGGAATAAAAAGGTATTTTTATTTTATTTTTATGATTTATTTACATTAGTAAATAAATAGATCTATATACATATGTACATGGTATATATACAAGGTGGGAAATGAATTTTATTATTTTTCTTTTTATTATTTTCTGATTTTTATTTTATTTTTTAAAAAATGTACAAGGCATTAAAAACATATTTTTATTTAGAGGAAAATAAAATTATTTATATACAGATGTATGTACAAGCATGATTGACCCTATCTCCCTCTACTTATTTTATTTTGCGGTCAGACCCTTGTGGAGCCCTCCCTTGGGTTCAGGTCACTCAATATTTATTCTAAGTATTTCCCTCTTTTTCTTTATTTCTTTATTCTTTTATTTATGCACAAAAACATGCTAATTATTGCTATTTACACAATGCATGTATTTTGGTAATTTATTTTATTTACATATAGTTACATAGTGTTTTGCAAAGGTTTTTAGCTAAAATAAAAGAATAAAGAGTGACGAATGAGGATTCATCAGCTGCCTCCATCGACCCCCGCCAACCTTGGGTGGAACTAGACCCCGTCTAACCGCAAACCTCCTCCAGTCGAGCCTCCTCTCGGTGCTGCAATGGGAGAGAAGCTGTTAGAGGAGGGAAGATTATTTTTCTTTTCTTGGTTAATTCTAACTGCCTGATCATGGATTAGTTATATTAACTCATTTTTAACCCAAGGAAGTTAACTCTAGATGTGTCAATTTAACGGTAGGGTTTGTGGGGTAAGACAGAGCAAGTTTACGGGGGTGAGAGAGCAATTAGGATGTTTCAAAGGTTGTAGAGGTCATTGACAAATATTATAGGGTCTGTCGGGTAAAAATACCATATATTTAATAATGTTTTTATCCAAAATAAAATTATAAAGAGAAAAAATAAAAATAAATAAAAGAAAAGAAGGTTGTAGATATAAAATATATACATACTGATCCTACTTCTGGTATGAGATGTGTTCTTTGACTCATACCATCTGCATTTCATACATGGTGATCAGTTCCATCTTCCGCTGTACAGATCCATCTGTCCATATCACTATTTCATTTATTGATTTCTTTTCTTATTTTCTTCTTTTCCTTTGCTATCTTCTTTTTGTATAAAAAAGGTGCCACCCTTGTAGACAGTTTTCCATACTTAGGACGTACTTTGTCCTAAGTACGGGGGGGGGGGGGTGGGGTGCACCCCGAGTTCTTTCATTTTATTTGATCCTCTCCATTGTCTCCTCTTCTTGTCTATACTTAGGGATATTTTACCCTAAGTATAGGGGAGACAATTTGAGTATGATCTGTTCATTCCCACCCTTGACCCTCCCTGCGTTGTGTACAGTCTGCTATACTTAGGATTATTTGATCCTAAGTATAGGGGGGACGGTCAACTTCCCATTGATTCATTCATTTATTTATTCTTTAGATTTGCCTATACTTAGTACGAGTTATGTCTTCTCTTTTCTCTCCGATCTATGAGGACATAGCTCAAGCTAAGTATAGGGGGGTCGTATATACTGTGTATATACTTTAGCCATAACTCGTACTTTCGTATTTTCCTAATAAATATGGCTAAAAATTCTTTAAAAATCCATTAAAAACCTTAATAAAAAGGTGTTTTGTTCCTCAAATTCTTTTTGTATATATTGATTAATAAATCAGGTGAAAATGTTTTTTGCAAAATGTTTGAAAAATAGTTTGAAAATCTTTGTGAAAAGTTTATTGAAAACTATTTTGAAAATATTTTGTTACATGTTTTCAACATGTGTAAAATGTGTGGTTTGTAAAAATTTGTTTTCTTTGTGTGAAATAAAATGTTTGAAAAATGATTTGCAAATGGTTTGAAAAATGGTTTCAAAAATATTTTGAAAAATCTATCCATACTGTTTGGAAAACCTTTGCAAAATGATTTTTAAATGTGTGTACATGTTTGTAAAATATTTGTAAAAATTATTTTGGACTAGAGTTTTCGAAAATTGTTTGAAAAACCTGTGTCAAATAAGTTTGAGGAATACATACATCCACCTAAAATTCACTATCTATATATATGTATAAAATTGACCATTTACCCTTGTAAATTCTTAAAATCCACTTCTTGTAAAATAAGAAGCACTCCTGTGTAAATATTTTAACCTAGTTTTCAGCTAAAAAAACTGTTTGTTTTCAAAAATCCAAAAAAAAACATTTGCAAAATTAAAATCCAAAAACATTTGAAAACCTCTTTGAAAAAACAAAAAATGCATCTGCATATGCATCATCATCATCTTTTCAAAAATCCATAAAAAAGTTCAAAATCTTTGAAAATTGCATCACAAAAATATTTTCTCCATCGCATTGCATAACATTCGCATTTTTCGGATTGAGTTTGATAGTTGAATAAGTCTGAATAAAATCCGGAGATTGGAGCTTGAGTGGACCTTAAATTCTACCTAATAACAGGAACCTTATAGGAATTGGGTTTGAGGTACTTCAGGACTAGTTGACTAAATTCTTTGAGGATCACGAGACTTGGTTCAATGGATTCTTGACTGCCTAAGTAGAGTATTTCGGAGCACAAGCACGACTCTTGTTGATAATGACCTAACTTGGACACCTGCACCTTTCACATGGCTCAACTCAGTTGGAGTGGTGAGGGGATTGGATTTGCCAGTATGAGACGCACACAAGTGGAAACATTTGTCCTCCTCTAGGGAGGGAAGTGCACCCCAACCCATCCAGTGATGAGGAAGTCTAAAGACAGAGAGTGTAGGTTGCAATAAAGCTTCAAAAGAGGGATAGTCTACTGGCTCAAGAGGAAAAACTCCTTATGTAAATGCTGCTGTGAATAGTATTCAAAAAAAATGTTCAGGCATGTACAAAAATAAAAAGCCTGCAAAGTATGTAAAAATGTTGTAAAGCCAATAAGCAAGCTTGAGTTCCAAAGTCAAATATGTGAGCCTGCAGCTGGATGACTTGACTACACTGGTCTTGCGTCCTAGGATAGGTAGCTACACTGGCTACCGTCCGTTCTTCTCTTCACCCCTTCCTCTTGAGCTGGTTGCCACTTGAACTTAGAAGGGAATACCCCACTCCTCGAGGGTGGAGTTATTGGATTGGGGAATCATTGGGTTGTCGTACTGGAGAAGTCAGTTTCTTTGCCATTCTAGTTGGGGAGAGCCACCATCACTTACACTGTACGAGTCAGATTCATAGTCGTAAGGGTTTGCATATGAATTGAGATATTTCTGACCTGGGCTATTGAGGAGACTTGAGCAGAGTTTTGGGATTTTCAGGGGACTGTTGGATTTCAAATTCGGCTCTAATTAAGGTCCGACTTAAGCTCCAAACTTTGATTTTGTGAAGACAAGTTTGATAATTAAACTAAATCCAAGCTCTTCTTTTTCTTTTCTTTCTTTCTCTTTTTACACTTATTGCATAAGTGTTTGCTAGGGACTAGCAAAGGTAAAGTATAGGGGGATGATGAATCCACATTTCATCATCTTTATTCTATCATTTTGGCCTCAAAAACCCTGGCAAATGCCTGTAAATAGCATTAAAACCAGCATCTTAGCACTCATGCATGTACATGTAATTAGTGTATAAATTACTGTAATTAAAGCCAAAATTATAGAATAAATAAAAGAAAAGAAAAAGAATAAAATATTGTAAATATTTTATGACCCAAAACCTTGAGACCTAGGCATCTTGATAAATAGGTCGACAGGGAATAAAGTAGGGGGAGATAAGGGTCAAAATACAGAAGAAATACCTTTTCTTTTTATTCATTCTTTATTCATTTTGGGACCAATTTCTGGTTCCACTTTTTATACATCAAATAAAGAAACTTTGTACATGAAAGTTGTAGATAATTTTATATAGAAAAATACAAAATTGATTTCATTCAAAAATAATGTACAGATAAAAGTTATGGTCTGGATAGAATTCCAGAATTCCAACTTCCCAGACCCGTATCTCACAAACGAAAACTCCAAATGCAGCAAACTCACCTTTAATTGTATATAGAATAAAATAAGCTATTTAATGGCAGTGGTTTCGCATTTGGTGGAGCTACAGTTTGAAAGTTGAGTTTTGGATCCTCATTGTATACCTGTACAGATTAAAATATTCAATTTATTGTTTATTCATTATTTTTGGTATTTTTATATTTTTATAATTTTGTAAATATTCTTTATAGTATATATGTACATTAAAATCAGACGAAAACCCAAAAGAAATACAAAATAAAAATACCTATATATTACACATAGGTATTATACCTATCAATATACCTATATAATGTATACTTGTATTTTACTAAATATACAAAAAAATTCAGAAAAGTAAAATAAAAATATAATTAAGTGTATAAAAATATTTTATAAATTTATAAATTAATAAATAAAAATAAATAAATTAAATATACAAAATAAAAATAAAAGAATAAAATATATATATATTATACCTATAAAGGGCATAAAAGTAAACTTATAAAATATACCTCATAAAAATAATTAAAAATCAGAATAAAATACTATATAAAATAATAAATAATTTTTATTTAATAACCAAAATTTAATTCGGTCATTTACTATTTTAAAATGAATTAATAAAACTATTTTCTAGGGTTTTTCCTCGTTGGTCCACGTGGACCAACCGGGTGCAAACCCTAGGTCAACTAGGTGTCCTAGCCCCCTGTAGCTTTTGACAGCCTGTGTTTTGACGCCCTTTTCAACTATTTATCGAGATCAAATCTTCCACTCTTTCGCATTGATGTCTGAGGCATTTTTTCACCTCGATTCCCAGCGATTCACGCCCAAGGGAAATCTAGGCCTTTGGATCGCTACACGAGGCGTTCTTCCTCCGTTCTTTGGGGCGCTCCAGTCTTCAAGTCAAACCTCATATATTGGACACCTGATTTCAATTTTGAAGTTGAGTCCCTTCGTTCCACCCCTCCTCCCCCCTTGCGTGCTCCACGAAGACCTGGAGGTGACAGCTCCATCTTCGGGCCATCAGCCAAGGCGAAGGAGGTCGAAGGCATCTCCACAACCTCCCCCAACTCCGGCAGTCGAGGTATAACTTTCCCTCTGGCTCCGGCCATCGAGGCTGCCCCATTTCACTTAATTTCTGTTGCATTTTAATCGCCTTAGTCTTAGGAGTAAAATCCCTCTCGAAATTTTGTCATTCATCGATTCAACCACGCTACCAAATCACCTCGCCGGAGTGCTCCTCCGGCCGACCACCTCCTCGTCGATTCGCGCTGCTATTCCACCTCCGCGGGGTCCAGGCAACTTGCCCTGGACCCTCTCACTTTATTTTACAGGTCAACTCACTTTGACTCGCGCCTGGGTGCACTTTTGACTCTCGTCGGAGCTCGGCCGAGCTCTCCAGCTCCGCCTCCCTCCTCCGTGAGCCTCGGCCACCGCCGAGGTCTTTTGAAGCCCCAAGGAGATAGAGACGACCATCAGGAAGCTGCAGCTCCATTTTGAAGCCTAGAGAGCGACGAACCACCGAGATCGAGCTCGGGGAAGTTCGCCTCGCCGGCGTTCTTCCCGTTCTTCCTCTGTGCTTGGCCACCGTCGGATCGAGCCACGCTTCCAGTTCGCACCTCGACCGTTGTATCAGCCGCACTCCTCCACCGTTAGATCTCGCTCTGAGATCTAATCTCAGACGTCGAAGCAAAGCGCTGTCCGCAGCCCATTGACCGCCACGCGTCAAGTGACTCAATCTCAGCCGTTGGATTGCGCAGTGAGGGGTATTTTGCATTCGACACCCCCCGCATTTTTGGTATTTCTATTTAGTCTTAAAATTTTCATCTGCCGTTTAAAACTTTTGTAATATTTATGAATATGCCCTTGAACTTCTAGTATTTACAAGTAGGTCCTTAGCCACATCACCTCACATGACCTGTTCATGTGAGGCGCGGGGCTTTTTGCAGCGAGGCCCTTGGTCGTTTGTATATTTTGTTTCAGTACCTAAACTTTTAATTTCAGTGTAAAATTTTTAGTACAATTGCATGTAAGCCTTCGGGCATTTTAACATAGGCTCCTGTTAACATTTGACTTTTATTGCATTTTTATATTTATTAAAAACCAAAAACATGCATTTCAGCTCTTGTCTATCTTAGAAAATACCAAAAAAATATTAAAACACCCTTAAAAATCTCAAAAAAATACCTACTGTCTATTTTATTGTCTTTTAGTGTCAATCCAAAAACCACTAAAAATTTCAAAAGGAAAACCTTAAAAATTTGAAAATACCTAAAAACTTCAAAAAATCTAAAACATTAAAGAAAAATAAAAAATGCAAACTCAGTCATGTAGGTTCCTTATTTTATTCCCTTTATTTTAAAATTAGTTTGAAAAATTTTGTGGTTGTTTGATGTTTTTCATTCCTATTTTACCTTCAGCTAGAACATTAATTCACTGTTTCCTTTATTTTGACTTTTAAAAATACCAAAAAGATTCTGAAAAATACCCAAAAATCACAAAAATAGTAAAAAATCATAAAAAGACCAAAAATATTTTATTTCTGAATTTTTGAGCATTTTTACATATTTTTATAAATATTCTAGCACATCTTTTTTATATAGTTTATATATTCCAATATTGAAAAAGAAAAATTAAAAAAATATAAAATATAAAAAGAAAATATAAAATCAGAAAATTAAAAATCAAAATACAAAATTAAAAATTAAAAATACAAAAAAATTAAAAAAATAAAAACCCACAAAAACATTTACATTTGCATAGTGTAGACACTACATCACATTCACACACACACACACACACACACACACTTGTGGATCTATCCTGCCTTGCTCCCTGTGTTTGAACTCTCTACGTACTTGCTTCTATACATCATTTATGTAGAGTTAAAAATAAATTTTAACTTCACATTTTTTATCACTTCTTGATATTTATAGTGTGGGTTAATTGTTGATTAATTAGGGATTTTTAGCGGTCACATCAGCGACCTTTGTGTTCCCGCCTTGTGTGGAATACAAGACTGTTGGAAATTCCTAATTATCAGAGCCTGATCTGTCAGCTGCTATTGGACGACCAGGATAGATGCGAGCAATTGTACAATGACGGTGTTCTGATTGGTCTGTCCCTGATCAGGTTGGTTCGGTCCCTTTCCTTCCCTTGAGGAGTCATCTCCGAATCAGACTCAGAGGATGTGATCTGTACATGGTACAGTGTGGGCTCTTGATCTGCATCATGAAATGTACCTTGTTCAGACTAAAAATCTATGGCACCTGGTGAAATGGATGATATGGAACTAGGGTCAACTCCATATGTATGTGAATGGAGCATTCGATATCAATTGAAATCGATCTCCATCCACAAAGGGCGAATGACGGGACAAGAGTGATCTCAGTTTATTGAGAAAAAAGGAAGAAATCGATGAGTATGGAGATCGGTTCGCAAGATCCGAACTGGGTTCTCAGAAATTGCCTCGAATTATCAGAGATGTAAAACTCAAGGAATTGATGTGGGTGTCGGCGGGGTTCCAACTAAGCCATCCATGAGACGATATTTTGGAGAGAAGCGGAGTAGATGAGGAATGGAGTACAATGATGAACGATAGATGAAATGAAGAGGGAAATAGTGGGAGAAGGATCACAATGAGTGAGGTAAGAAGAAATAAAAACATAGGAAGAAAAATATCGCAAGTGCGCATGACTGGATCTTTGACATAATCTAAATTCAAACAAACACAATACAATGTGGATTTACCAACCCGACACAATGTCAAGTCGTGAGAGTTCGACTATTTTTATCTTTTTAATTTTATTGCTATTTTTAGGCAATCTTTGAACAAGTCCTTAGAGGCTTACCCTTATAAGAGAGTGAGCACTGCCAGAAAAGAATCTCGTACTTGCTACTTCCTCTATAACATGTGATCTACGCTCCTTGAGGTCTTTGATCTTGTTCTTTTGGGGGGGCTACTCAGACAAAGAATAAGAGAAGAAGCCAATAGATGAAACCAATACTTCCCTCACAAGTGAGGTACTCGGACACAAGTCGATGAGACAGACACACCCGTGAGGGCGTGGCCTATGCTCAATACTTCAGACCAAGTCGGATGTTATACACAAGGTGAGAATGTTGTCATCAATTAGGCCTTACTCGCCTACGTACGATAGAGGTACCAATATTCGTTGTTCCGGGTGAAAATTAAGGCAGCCGCAGATCGGGATTTGGGCTCTATTCCTTAAGGCCACGCCTCACTCAGTCTGGATAGTACCTGAAAATAATATGGGCTCTATGAAACCCAAACAATAATGTCTATTACAAATTTATTAGGTCAAAAATATATTATACAGTCTCCTTGTTTTAATTTCTTATTTCATTTTTTGAGTATTTTCAAAATAATATGCGTAACGATTTTTTTTTGCATTTTTCTTTGAATCCTAAGTGATACAAAAATAGGAGAGAGTCGAAAAAATCTGTGCAAGTTGACACTAAGGTGGAAATATCACCTTAGTATGTAATGATGCATGCAAAGTTAGAAGACTTACAATGCTTCACAGCTCTCTCCATGCGGGTTGCGATATAGGAATTTAAATTTACACTACATGCAATGCAAGCCAGTGAAATCACCCTAAGCAAGAGATGTTATTATTGTGAAGAACCAAATGCTAAATGCCTAGAAAAGAAACCCAAATGTCAGGTCTTGGAGACTCTTCGGTGTCTGCCGTAAGAGATCCTGTTAGCAGTGTATAGAGCTTCTCACGATGCTCGATTTTATTTCTAGGTTTTAACCATTTATTTTCGAGCTCCAAATGTAAAATCTATAGGTGTCGCATCCCCGATTTCCGGGTTATCAGGTCCTCCCATATCCGGATCTGGTTACTCAACAATAATTTATTCAGCAATCACAACTAACATTCAGAAACAGACTGCAAATAAAATACTCAGAAGAAAGTATTTCAGCAATTTTCCATTCATAAAATAAAGTTCACATGATACATTATCCCATTATAACCGTTTACATGTACATCAGCCAAAAGGAAATACACGGAAAGAATACTAACTACCTTACAAAGGAAAGCTACTGTGGCTGGCTGGATGTCTACTATGTAAGCTGGCTGGATTACTAAAGTCCTTACGATGGCTCGCCGACACCTGTTGGATTTTCCATAAATCATAGGATAAAAAAATAGCGAATGTTAAGTAACGAAGAAGAGAAAAAGTAAACAAATGGGTAATTTTTAAAAACTTGTTATCATAAAAAGTTTCATTCCTTCTCATTAATTTAAGTCATATTCCTTTCTATTCCACGCTAGGGATTGGTCCAGGGAATTACCTCACCACTATAAGGACTTCGAAGCTGTGGAGACTTCAGGATTGAAGATTGCGTTGATCATGGTAAGCTTAGGCCGCCACACGTCACCTCAACCAATCCTCCAATACTACCATGACAATTTCCTTTTCTTTTATTAATCAGGGTCTTAACCCTCAGTCTGGCAAACAAAGGAGCACACCGTCCTCGAGGGCTCGGTTGCTTAAAACCTCATGCTAACATTTAATCATAAAATCTAGCGGCTTTAAATACATGTTGTTGTGACCCAGCCGCTATTGAACCACCCGTGCCTCCACACGGCACGACCACATCTTCCGTTGTTCAACTCGAATATATTGGCTCCCGGTACCACATGTTGCAAATCATTCATTTCGTGCGCACTTATCATAACAGGACAACCGTGTACCACCTAGGTAGGGAAATGCCAATGCGGGTTCCTTCCGACAAACCTACAGGTTGCATGCCCGACCTGCAGTTCTACTCTCAATCATCCTTAACGTGACTCACGACCCTTTTCAGGATCCAACTTAAAACACATCAATTCCCATGATGTAATTCCTTTGTCAAGTTGTAGATTAGCGTAACCATAAATACTGAGTATAGACTTACACACACACATATATTAATTCATAAATTTATATACTCAATTTATACTCTTTTAACTCCCAAACCCTATCTTTCCAAGCCACTGCACCAATTCAATGCTTAAACCTTATTTTAGTGGGAATCACAAAGCAACTTTTCATACTTTCTTAAAGATAGCCAAATTAGGGTTCTTTATAGCGAAGAACATAAAATCGGGAATTTCAATAATCTCATATGAAAACCCAACAACAAAAGGAAGTATTTCGTTACCTAATCGAGCTCTCTCTCGCGTATGCAATGCTTTATCGTTTTTCAATTTTAGAAAGAATGTTTTAAGGCTCCTGAAAAGATCGAATTTCATTTTTGTATCAAAAATGCTAAGAACGTGTCAAGAACGTGAAGAACGAACAAAGAACATGAAGAACACGAAGAACATGAAGAACACCAAGAACATATTTTCTCTTGAAATTTCAGCAGAGCTTCCCCTTATACGGGGTGATATTTCTAGGAAAAATTCGGCTGAGTTTTCCCTTATATCAGGACATATTTCTCGGAAAATTTCGGCGAAGTTTCCCCTTATATCGGGACATATTTTTCGGAAAATTTAGGCAGAGTTTCCTCTTATATCGGGACATATTTCAAAATAAAAACAAAAAGAGCATCTTCTATAAAATCAATCATGAGGAAAACAACAACGAAACTAAAAGAATATAATCAACTACAAGCGATGGAGAATCGGTAGACACCACGCGTCTTAGGTGAATTAATGTGTGACGAATCACAGGGTTCACTGACGTGCACAACCGTCCGCACCTAAGTAGGGTATTACACGGATTTCTCCATCAAAATAACTATAAAAATGGAAAAGAAAGAACAATAAGCAATAGAGAATCGGTGGACACCGCGCGTCTTAGGTGAGCGAATGTGTGACAAATCCCAAGGTTCACTAACGTGCACAGCCGCCCGCACCTAAGTTGGGTGTTACACAGATTTCTCCTCAAACCACAACAGGAAACGAATCGGAAAGAAAGATTAATCAAGAATGAAACTTCGAAGAAAAGAGGATGAATTGAAAGCCCAGACTACGAAGCAAACTAAGAGAGGATCATACCTTCCTCCTCCTCATTCTCCCGACAGCGCTTCGCTAGTTCTCTTTCTCCGCCTCCCACTCCTCCTTCCGACCTCTCAACTCTAGCCCTTAGGGTGATGGTGGTAGTGGAAATCGTAGAGAATGAATGGGTCGAGGTTATTTATAGGCTCCAGAAAACCGCTAACCATGGTTAAAAATCATGGTTTAGACCTTAACTGCGGTTAGCGGTCCATGGTTTTGGCCTACGGTTTTGGTCAAAACTTATCTGAAACTTAGGGCTTAAGTTAGAACATTCCAGAGGATTCTAGATTCGCTAATGACAGTTAATTAACACTAATCATGATTAACTTTCACTAATCGCGATTTTAACTTTCGCGACTTGCGCTTATCTTTTGCTAACTATTGATTAGTGTTTGCTAATATCATTAACGGTTTTCGATCCATCATTAGTTTCTTTAATCATTCTTAATTAGTCTTAATGACAGTTATTATGGGTTAATGACGTCTTAACCCTCCTTCTCTTTCTTCCAAAAATCATAACAAATCGAAATGAAGTCCGATTCACACGAAACAAATTCCGTTGATTTTCTCTTAACAAGTTGGATCTTATGATATAGGATTCGAGAGATGCCAAGTTCATGGCTTTACAATTATAACAACCTTAAAGGAAGTCTTGTCCTTGAGACTAGAGATACATGCATAACAACCTTAAAGAGAATGAACGTCCTTTCATTTATAATGAACATATACCGAATACATAGTTTTTCATTCAAACAAGTACGTGTACTTTTCTTTCATTTCTACCTCAGATTCCCATATTGCTTCTTTAAACTCTTGATTGCGCCATGACACTTTAACTAGAGGTACCTCTTTGTTTCTCATCTTCTTGAAATCCCTGTCAAGTATTTGCACAGGTATCTCTTGGTATATCAAGTTTGGCTCAACATGTAAATCATCATAGCTTATCTTATGCTCTGGATCCCTAACATATTTTCTCAGGTATTGCCGAAAGATGTGGAGGAAGCGCAAGTATATAGGCGACTTTTCCAATCCGTTGAATAATTTCAAAGGGACCCACGAACCTGGGTGCTAACTTCCCACGCAAGCCAAACCTCTGAAAACCCTTCATAGGTGATACTTTGAGAAATACAAAGTCACCTACCTCAAATTCAATGCTCTTCGTCTAGTATCACTATAGCTTTTCTGGCGACTCTGGGCAGTTATTAGTCTTTTTCGAGCAAGCTCTACAGCTTCCCGTGTCTCCTGGAGTATATCTGAATCATAAAGGTTCTTTATTCCGACCTCTTGCTAACACAAAGGAGTAGTACACCTATGTCCATAAAGTGCTTCAAATGGTGCCATGCCAATACTTGTATGGTAACTGTTGTTGTATGTGAATTCTGCAAGAGGCAAATGTTTCAACCATGATCTTTCAATTCTAAGGCACATGCTCGTAACATATCCTCTAAAGTCCGAATAGTATGTTCTGATTGATCAACTGTTTGTGGATGATATGCTGTGCTCAAGAATAGTTGTGTGCCTAAGGCTTTCATGAAGTTCGAATAGTGTGAGGTGAATCATGAATCTCGATCGGAAACTACTTCCTTTGGGATGTCATGGAGGCGGATCACATGTGAAATATATAACTCAGCAAGCTGGTCTGAAGTGAAAGATAGGCTTATTGGAATAAAGTGTGCCACCTTAGTCAGACGGTCTATTATAACCCAGATTTTATCCTTACCACCAGTCGTCTGAGGTAAGCCAGTAACGATGTCCATGGAAATACTTTCCCATTTCCACTCAGGTATGGGGAGGGATTTTAACAATCATGGTGGCTTTCGGTGTGAAGCTTTTACCTGTTGGCAAGTGAAACATGAATTCACAAACTCAACAATATCTTTCTTCATTCATGACCACCAAAAGTATGAATGAAGATCCTTATACATCTTCGTAATTCATAGATGAATAGATAATCTAGAACAATGAGTTTCAGGTAAGATGTCTTTCCTCAGTTCAGGTATGTCCGGTACACAAGCTCTGTGATGGTTATATAGTAATCTATCTTGTACCTGGAAATCCCTCTATCTCATTCTTCTCAAGTTGTTGTCTCAAGTCGTTTAGGAATGGATCATCCTCCTGTCCTTTCTTTATTTTATCCCAGATCTATGGTTTGTATCGGTGAGGAATAGTTATATTATCGGCACTACTATCAAATGGCTTCCATTCACTTAACGTTGATAGTAAACCCCAGAAGTGGATAGCAGTCACTAACCCAAGTGAATAAGTTCTTCTGCTAAGGGTATCTGCTACGATGTTCCCCTTACTAGGGTGGTAGGAGATAGTGCAATCATAATCTTTCAACAACTCTAACCACCATCTCTGTCTCATATTGAGCTCCTTTTGATAAACCGATATTTTGAGCTTTTATGATCGGTGAAGATTTCAAAAGTAATACCATGGTAGTGTCTCCATATCTTTAAAGCAAAAACTATGACAGCTAATTCAAGGTCATGTGTTGGGTAGTTTCTTCTCATGTGTCCTGAGCTGTCGTGATGCATACACAACTACCTTACCATGTTGCATAAGAACCGCCTCAAGTCCTTCTTTAGATGCGTCAGTGTACGCTATAGACCCTTCACTCCTGGAGGGTAGAGTAATGATGGGTGCAGATGTTAGGTATTCTTTCAGTGTTTGGAAACTAGTTTTGCATGCATCTGACCATATGAATGGAACTTCCTTCTGGGTCAACCTAGTCATTGGCAATGTTATTCGTGAAAAGCCCTTCACAAATCTTCTATAATATCCAGCTAATCTTAGAAAAGATCGTATTTCTCTGACAGTCTTCGGGCATTCCCAACTCATCACCGCACTAACCTTTGTATATCAACTGATATACCTTCCCCAGAAATAACATGGCCTAAGAAAGATACTTCAGATAGCCAGAAGTCACATTTGTTATATTTAGCATACAGTTTGTTCTTCTTTAGAGTTTCAAGTGCCCGCCTGAGATGGTGTTCATGTAGATACTTATCCTTGGAGTAAATAAGTACATCATCAATAAAGACTACTACAAAGTGATCTAATAACTCCTTGAATACTCTATTCATGAGATCCATGAAGGCTGCTGGGGCATTTGTCAGTCCAAAAGGCATAACTAAGAATTCATAATGCACGTATCTAGTTCGAAAAGCTGTCTTGGGAATATCTGTATCTTTAATTTTCAACTGATGGTATCCAGATCTTAAATCAATCTTGGAATGTACAGTTGAACCCTGTAACTGATCAAAGAGATCATCTATTCTTGGCAGAGGATACTTGTTCTTTATGGTCTTCTTGTTTAGTTGTCTATAGTCAATGCACAACCGCATTGACCCATCCTTTTTCCTGACAAATAAGATAGGTGCACCCATGGTGAAGTACTAGGACGAATGAATACTTTATCTAACAGTTCTTGCAACTGTACCTTTAACTCTCGTAACTCGGCTGGTGCCATCCTATACGGAGGGATAGAGATAGGCTGAGTATCAGGTATAAGAGATATTTCAAATTCAATCTCTCGCTCAGATGGTAATCCATGTAGTTCCTCTGTAAATACATCAGGAAATTCGCACACTATAGGTATATCTTCCGCCATTCTGTCTGACCCTGATGTAGTGCTTACATAAGCTAAATAGCCTTGGCATCCTTTCTCTAACAATTATTGTGCCTTCAAAGTAGAGATATATTCAACATTATCATTGGATGTCTTTCCAATGACCTGGAACTCTATCGAGTTAGGAAGGTGAAACGTTGTTGTCTTCTGAAAACAATCAAGACATGCATGATGCCTTTCTAGCCAATCCATCCCTAGGATAAGATCAAAGTCCTCCATTTCTATCAGTAGTAGTGAAATAGGTAACTGATGTCTCGCTATCAATACTATACAATTATCCATGATTTCTCGGATTATAAGTACTTGTCCTTCTGGTCCTTGATCAGATAGGACTGTTGTACTTGTACTGGTATCTTACCCAAAGTGGGTACTAACCGTCGAGCAATAAATGAATGTGAAGCACCAGAATCAAATAGGCATGTACTGAAAAGCCATGAATAGTAACGGTAGCTCGTACGACTGTACCTGAGTTGTAGGCTTGTTCCTCAGTAATTGCATTGAGATGTTCATTCGGAATAGGCAAGCTAGAACCCGCAACACTTTGTGGTGGTTGCTGTGTAGGAGACGCTCCTTGTAAGCCACGACCTCTACCATGTCATCCTCCGCGTGTTGCTCCATTGCTCGAGGTGGATGTTATACTGTTAATTGGGACTGGTTTAAACCCTGAACCTCTCAACTTCGGACAATCTTTCTTGATGTGGCCTTCCTGATGACAGTAAAAACACAAACGTGCTCCTGTTTGAGTTGAAGACCCAACCACAGAGGTACTAGCTCTTGCTGCTGAGTCGCGAGGATATAGTGGAGGTCTAGAGAAACCCCTTCTTCCAGATAATTCCTGGCCCAAAGTCTGTAACAAGCTTATATTAGACCCGACTGGATGATAACGATTGTCTCTTCGGTTATAATTCGCCTTACGTTTGGATGGTCCACCAGTAAAGTGAAAGCTTCTTCTTTGGCGGTTTTCATCCCTCTCCAATTCAATACGATAGGCGATGTCCATGGATTCATCTACGGTGGTGGCTCTAAAACATGCAAGCTTCTCTCTCAAATCTCTCTGAAGACCGCTAACAAATTTGGTAAGACACTCTTGTGGTGAAGCTTCTAAAGCTGGGGAGTAATGTAACAGCTCTGTAAAGTGAATATGATGATCTCGTACATTCTTGGATCCTTGGGTCAAAGAAGCCAACTCCCTTCTCTTCAATTCTTCCCAATGGGAGGGACAGAAGTGAGCTCAGAACCTCTCTTCAAAAACATCCCATGGAACATGATCTACTAATTTCTTGGAAATAGCTCTTACCATCGTCTTACATAGTCTGCTGGGGAGTAATCAGCGAAGTGCACCCAAGTATCTGTCGGTGCGTGTATTATTCTCAACATCCTTCTGATGTCATCAAGCCATAGTTCTACCTTAGCAGGTGTCTCTATGCCTTTAAATTGAGGAATCTTTCCCTTTCGGTAATTGTCTAGTAATGTTTGGTGTCTAAGAAGGGCCTTCCCCATTGCTCCTTCAACCGGGGTAGGAGTAGACTCAATTGAATGATGGTAACTAGATTCTTCCTCAAAAAGATGGATAGAACCTTCAATCCTAGCATCCGTAGGCTTAGATGCATCAGGTCTCTCAGCTTGTGCTTTGAGCCTCTCCTCCAATGCTTGCTGCCTTTGCCCCATGTCTTGGAGCATTGTCATCGTATCCGCTAATTGTCTAGACACGTCTTGGTCTACCATGATCCTGGGATAAGTCAAGGCCAATGCTTAGGTCCTATATGTCTTAGCATGATGTACATAAAGGACAATGACTTGTGAATGGTACTGTAATCAATTATTAAAATCAAAGGATCTTAATACAACCTTAGTTTCTGAGTACCACTCATAGTTGTCAATTACTAAATAAATTACTGGAGTAACCGGGCTCTGATACCAATCTGTCGTGTCCCCGATTTCCGGGCCGTCGGATCCTCCCATATTTGGATCTGGTTACTCAGTAATAATTTATTCAGCAATCACAACTAACTTTCAGAAACAGACTGCAAATAAAATACTCAGAAGAAAGTATTTAAACACTTTTTCATTCACAAAACAATGTTCACATTATACATTATCCCATTATAACCGTTTACATGTACATCAGCTGAAAGGAAATACACAGAAAGAATACTAACTACCATACAAAGGAAAGCTACTGTAGCTGGCTGGATGTCTACTATGTAAGTTGGATGGATTACTAAAGTCCTTGCGATGGCTCACCGACACCTGTTGGGTTTTTCATAAATCATAGGATAAAAAAATAGCGAATGCTAAGTAACGAAGAAGAGAAAAGCAAACAAATGGGTAATTCTTCGAAACTTGTTATCACAAAAAGTTTCATTACTTCTCATTAATTTAAGTCCTATTCCTTTCTATTCCACGTCAGGGATTAGTCCAAGGAATTACCTCACCATAAGGATTCCGAAGTTGTGGACACTTCAGAATTGGAGATTGCGTTGATCTTGGTAAGCTTATGTCGTCGCACGTCGCCTCAACCAATCCTCCAATACTACCCTGACAATTTCCTTTTCTTTTATTATTTAGGGTCTTAACCCTCATCCTGACAAACAAAGGAGCACACCATCCTCGAGGGCTCGGTTGCTTAAAACCTTATGCTAATATTTAATCATAAAACCTAGCGCCTTTAAATACATGTTGTTGTGACCCAACCGCTATTGAACCACCCGTGCCTCCACATGACACGACCACATCTTCCGTCGTTCAACCCGAATATATTGGCTTCCGGTACCACGCGTTGCAAATCATTCATGTCGTGTGCACTTATCATAATAGGGCAACCATGTACCGCCTAGGTAGGGAAATGCCAATACGGGTTCCTTCCGACAAACCTACAGGTTGCATGCCCGACCTGTAGTTCTACTCCCAATCATCCTTAACGTGACTCACGACCCTTTTCAGGATCCAACTTAAAATACATCAATTCCCATGATGTAATTCCTCTGTCAAGTTGTAGATTAGCGTAACCATAAATACTGAGTATAGACTTACACACATATATATTTATTCATATATTTATATACTCAATTTATGCTCTTTTAACTCCCAAACCCTATCTTTCCAAGTCACTGCATCAATTCGATGCTTAAACCTTATTTTAGTGGGAATCACAAAGCAACTTTTCATACTTTCTTAAAGATATCCAAATCAGGGTTCTTTATAGCGAAGAACATAAAGTCAGGAATTTCAATAATCTCATATGAAAACCCAACAACAAAAGGAAGTATTTCGTTACCTAATCGAGCTCTCTCTCGCGTATGCAATGCTTTATCATGTTTCGTTTTTAGAAAGGATGTTTTAAGGCTCCTGAAAAGATCGAATTTCATTTTCGTATCAAAAAATGCTAAGAACGTGTCAAGAACGCAAAGAATGAATGAAGAACACGAAGAACACGAAGAATTCCAAGAACATATTTTCTCTTGAAATTTCAGCAGAGCTTCCCTTACACGGGGTGATATTTCTAGGAAAATTTCGACAGAGTTTCCCCTACCGGGATATATTTCTCAGAAAATTTCGCTAGAGTTTCTCCTTATATCGGGACATATTTCTCGGAAAATTTCGGCAGAGTTTCCCGTATATCGGGACATATTTCAAAATAAAACGAAAAGAGTTTCCTCTATAAAATCAATCGTGAGGAAAACAATGGTAAAACTGAAAGAATATAATCAACTGCAAGCGATGGAGAATCGGTAGACACCACGCGTCTTAGGTGAGTGAATGTGTGACGAATCACAAGGTTCACTGACGTGCACAGCCGTCCGCACCTAAGTAGGGTATTACATGGATTTCTCCATCGAAATAACTATAAAAACAGAAAAGAAAGAACAATAAGCAATGGAGAATCGGTAGACACCACGCGTCTTAGGTGAGTGAATGTGTGACGAATCACAGGGTTCACTGACGTACACAACCGCTCGCACCTAAGTAGGGTGTTACACAGATTTCTCCTCAAACCACAACATGAAACGAACCGGAAAGAAAGATAAATCAAGAACAAAACTTCAAAGAAAAGAGGATGAATTGAAAGCCTAGATTACGAAGCAAACTAAAAGAGGACCATACCTTCCTCCTCATCATTCTCCCAACAGCGCTTTGCTAGCGCTCTTCCCCCGCCTCCCACTCCTCCTCCTGACTTCTCAACCCTAGTCCTTGGGGTAGTGGTGGTAGTAGAAATCGTAGAGAATGAATGGGTGGGGGTATTTATAGGCTCCAGAAAATTGCTAACCATGGTTAGAAAACCATGGTTTAGACCTTAACTACGGTTAGCGACCCCATGGTTTTGGCCCACGGTTTTGGTCAAAACTTATCCGAAACTTAGGTCTTAAGTTAGAACATTCTAGAGGATTCTAGATTCGCTAATGACGCTTAATTAACACTAATACTGATTAACTTTCACTAATCACGATTTAACTTTCGCAGCTTACGCTTATCTTTTGCTAACTATTGATGAGTGTTTGCTAATGATCATTAGCAGTTTTCAATCCGTCATTAGTTTCTTTAATCATTCTTAATTAGTCTTAGTGACAATCATTATGGGTTAATGACATCTTAACCCTCCTTACTTCTCTTTCTTCAAAAAATCATAACAAATCGAAACGAAGTCTGATTCACACGAAATAAATTCCATTGGTTTTCTCTTAACGAGTCGGATCTTATGATATAGGATCCGAGAGATGCCAAGTTCATGCTTTACAATAGGAGCATGCCGATATTAGGTTTTTGGACCTAATTTACTTGGCCAAGCAATTCCTAAAACTCTAAGGGCACAATGATAAAAACAAAGAAAATAAAGGCGTAAAACTCAAAATGCGGGAAACAAATAAAAACAAAGGGAAAATTATGAAGAACAAAAAGAAAAAGGCGAATAAATATGTGAAAAACTGACGAGGCCCATACGTGAACAATCACCCAGGGAATGGACCTCGTAGAGTGTGGGTAAATGTCCAAAGTTCAAGTTCGGTATTATTATAAATTAATAATGCAAAAATAAAATAAAACTCTCTCTAAAAAAATAAAAGAAAATCCTAAGATAAAAATTCTGCTCCTCTCTGTCTCTGTCTCTTTCTCTCTTGCTCTCTTAAATCGGCCTATAAAGAAAAGGTTGATATCCTCGTAGCTCGGGTGCACCTGCTTCCTAAGAAGTCGCCTTCGCCATGCGGTCCCTCACAAGATATCCAATAAAGAAGGATGCCAGAAGCAGGTATATTATTTATTTATATAAAGAAATAAAAGAGAGATAATTACGCAAAATATTTACACTAAGTCTATCCTAAGCGTTGCTCCCTGGCAATGCCACCATTTGTTAAACCGCCAAGATATCAAGACGATCGTGAGGTCTCACAAGGCGAGACCACGGTCGTCGAGGCAACCGCTCAAAGAAGCTAATGAAATCCAACAACAATTAACACACTGATGAAATATCGAACAATGCAAAATGGAGTGAGCTAAAATTTATCTTAACACAAATAGAATGTGTGTCATGTGCAAGTATCTAGGTGTCAAACCACTGAGAGCTACAGGGATAAGATAACAATTATTGTCTACAAAGAATAAACAACTATTTTTGTGTATTTTTTTGGTTTTTTTTAAAATTTTTGTGGGTTTTTAATCCTATTTATTATCATGGATTTTTAATTTTTAATTATTTAATTTTTTATTTTAAAAATATTTATTTTGTTTTTTAAATTTTTTATTTTCAATTTTTCCTCTTTAATATGTAATAAGTATATACGTGGTTGGAGGGCTAACATCGCGCTGCATGTAACTTTACATGCACCGGTGTCACAAACACTCATTTTTTGAAATGAAATCTCAAGGGATTTACTTGGAATTATTAGTGGAATATGTGTTTAATATTTCATGTAAAATAAACATTCCTAACATGTCGATTTGGAAGGCTAAATATCAGAAATTCTGAGACTGTTAAAATTTCATAGTCTTGATGGATGGGTTAAAAATCTTGAATTAAATTGAATTTTGAATGACATCTTGATTATATATGGTGTCTAAATCCCACATGATTTTATTTCAAAAAAATTATCAAAAAATGGACGTTTATGGCACCAATGCATGTAAAGTTACACGTTGCTTGGTGCAAGCTCCCCAACCTATATACATACATACATATATACATATACATACATACATACATATATATATATATAGAGAGAGAGAGAGGGCATATCCAGAGAGCACTGTGCCCATTTGAGGTTTTTTGGGCACCAAACGTGGGCTCGCCACGTGTATGTGATGGTTCTATTTAGAAGGGGACGGTTTTGGTAATAGCAATGTACTTTGCATTATTAACATAATAGGAATTCGAGTTAAATCATTTCCATAAAAATAGGTGGTCGGTTTTAATAAGATAAAAAATACACATTTTAATTATTACCAGCATTCGATCTATTTATGGAATGATCATTCCACGTATAGATATGTAAACTTCTAAATTACTGATTATAGTTATTGATTACGTCAGTTACTAATGTCCATACAATAATTACCGATTACAAATATGCATATTACTGAACGTATTATGAATGTTACTGAAGTTATAACGTTCATATAGCAATTACTAATTACAAATATCCATACTGAATGTTACTGAACTCTTTGTAATTGTTACTGAACTCCCAATGCATATGAATGTTATTTGGTTAATTACAAATGTCCATACTGAATGTTACTGAACGCATTATGAATGTTACTGAACTCATTGTAATTGTTACTGAAGTTATAGTTACTAATATCCATACATCAATTACTGGTTATGTAATTACTAGTGTCCATACAATATTTACTGATTACAATGCCCATATTACTGAACCCATTCTGATTGTTACTGAGGATATTATTTTATTATTACTGATCTCATAATAGCCATTACTTGAGAATTGTATATACATTACTGAACACACAACAAAAATTACTTGAGACTGTATATATATTACTTGAGTACTGTCTCTAAATTACTAAATTGTATTCAAATTAATAACACTTATGGAAATTACTGACCATTTGTTATGGTTTTACTGACTTCACAACAAGCACTTACTTGACCATTGTATTCATATTACTGAAATATGTACCATATAAACATGTGCTATAAGATATAGATATATACATTACTGAACAAACAACAAAAATTTACTTGAGATTGTATATATATTACTTGAGTACTATCTCTAAATTACCAAATTCTATTCAAATTAATAACACATTGGAAATTACTGACCATTTGTTATGGTTTTACTGACTTCATAAGAAGCACTTACTTGACCAGTGTATTCATATTACTGAAATATGTACCATATAATAAAATGAATGTAAATTACTAACCATTGTTTGGATATTACCAATCTCGCAACAACTATTTACTTGACTATTGTATATATGTTACCGATTCCATTTGAATATGTTACGCACGATATATAAGATGTTACTTATCGTTCTTACAAATAGGACGATGATCTATAAGTTACTTACGTAATTTAACAAGTTACTTGTTATACACATCATGTTAATGATATTAATACAAAATTTACTTATATTAAAACAAAGACTGTCTGATTATATCTAATGATATCATTTTCAAAAGATGGAACAACAGAATCTCGTGTTCTGTGGATGTAAACTTCTAAGCAATCATATTGCTTTCATGATCTAAATATAATTGATAGTCATCCATCATCGTTCCTTCTCATATGATGTTCTCACGATCGAAATCCAACCAAGAATCATCATTCGTCATTGCTTCTGAGATTTCATGATCCAAATCCAATGACAAATCGAGCATCGCGTTTGAATCTGAAATCGAAAATATAAAAACAAACGATTAAACTGAGATCATAATATGAACCAACAATGACAACTCACGAGCAAAAATAAGAGGAAACATAAATTTTGCAACGAACGATTGATTAAAAAAAGTTCTACAAAAATAGCTTCGAAGAACGAAGCTCCTGCAATTTCAGAAGCTTGGTCGTCGCGCGAGATAACAAGAATATGTTCGAAATGATCATATCAAACACAAAAGATCAGCGGACGCTAATTTTAGAAAGTCTGAAAATACCATTTTTAAATAGACACCAAATATTGTGACTTGTGACTGATCCTAAAATTTAGGGATTGATATTGGTATCAACGGCTTTGAGGATGGCTCATTCCATTCAAATGGGCACAGTGCTCTCTGGATAAATTCCCTATATATATAGGGGTTGGGGAAGCTGCACCGGAAGGTGTAGCCAACTAGTTGCTCCGACATTTTTTCATTGATTTTTGTGTTTTTGAAATGAAACCTATGGGGATTTAAATCACTATATATCACCATGGTCTCATGTAAAATTCAACTAAATTTGACACTTCTATCATATCCATGAAGACTATCACATTTGAACGGTCTCGGAATTGCTGAAATTGACCCGATCTAGATGGGCATGTTAGGAATGTTCGTTTTGCATGAAGTTCGAAACACATATTCCACTCAATAAAATAAGTAAATCCCTATAGATTTCCTTCAAAAAATAAAAACCATAAGAATAATGGTTACACCCCCAGTGTAGCTTCCCACCCACCACACACATGCATATATACATATGGTTCAATGGGCTGCCCCAACATGGCTTCCCCCACCCCATTTTTGGTATTTTTATTTTTAATATTACCATGTATATTCATCTATGTATCTCTCATATATGTCATTGAATTTCGTTAGAAACAGAGACTCTAATGCCCTCCATCTTGAACATGTCAATCACAACAATATTTAGATTGTTAAAATTACCTGTTCTAGATGGAGGGCATAAGAGTCTCCATTTCTGATGAAATTCGAATGATATATTGGAAGGATATATAAGATAATATACATGGTTATATTTAAAAAAATAAAAAAATCGAAAAATAAGGACGAGACAATCCCATTTTTTCCATATATATTTTATATACCTACATATGTATAATATAAATAATATATATAAATACACACATATATATATATATATATTCAGTAAATATAAATATAAGCAGTCATTTTTATTTTTTAAAGGTATTATAAGTATTTAAAATAATAATAATTATATTAATAAATATGTACTAATATATAGGTATATATAAGTTGTATAAGGTTTTACATACATATATATATATATTTAAAAATTATAAATAAATTGTTTTTGCCTTTTTTATATTTTATTCTATTTTCTGATTTTGGGTGATTTTTATAATATATATTTTTTAAAGTTCAAAAATATGCCAAGTTAGGGAGTTAATAAATATGTTGACTGGTTTTGAGTTTAAAAATAGAGAGCATTTTCAAAATTACTCAAAATTATTTTAATATATAGTATATTATAGAAATAAAACTATGCAGGAAGAAAACTAATTTTTTGGATTTTACAAAATATTTTCTAATTTTCAAAATTTAGAAGGGGATTTCAATTTTCAAGATTTTCTTTTGCTATTTTTTTGCGATTTTTGGTATGTAGTTATATTATATAGTACTATAATATATATATATAGATTTTTATAAATGTTTTTCTAGTTTTTGTATATTTTAATATCTAAAATAGCTCTTTTCTATTTTATTAAATAGAAAATAACAAGTAAATGATTATTAAAATGCATGGCGTGAATAAACACAATAATCCACATTTACTGCAATTTTCCATGAATTTACACAGAATAAGAGCTATTTAATCCAAAATCAAAAGGCATAAAATTAATTATATTGGCCTGGTAGGGGTATTTGCAATAAAAATAAACGTTTGGGAGTTACATGCAAAATACCTAAAAGGTTTGAACATATATTGCAATTGTAATACTAAAATGCAATAATAAACTTGCAAGGGTATGCTTGCGAAATTCCCAACTCACATGGTAGGCCACGTAAGTTGAGATGGGTGGACCTAAATGTAATATTTAGTAATATCAGGGACCCTCTTTGTAAAATTTACACTACTTTTTTAAACGCTACTTAAAATTTACAAGACTAATATATAAATACAAAAAGAGGCAGGTTACTTAATAATTTACCCCCTAAACGGCAAAATCGAAGGGTTGTGAGGCTTCCACGTCACGTTTGGATGGTAGATGAGGACGCTGGTTCGCCTGATTATTGAATGACCCAGATTAGATATGGGTTGCCTTCATGATCCAACGACTCTTAAGGGTTCTAGAAGAACACTCCTCTGATAAGCTTTAGCTTAAGGGAAAGAAATGAGATCTAACTAATAGCACCTAGCAGCTCAACGAGCTTGGAAGCTCATAATAGGGAAGTGCTCCGCCCGAAGGTGCTTCAGGCGAGCTGGACTACCGCCTAACCTCCCATTTATCCACATTGAAGCCTTAGAGAGGTCGCTGCTATCACTGGCGATCTCAAGCAAGCGAGAAATCAGGGTTACATCGGAAGTATAGGGATCAATAACAAAAAGAAGCCCGGAGGGGGATTTTATCGAGGTGACTTCAGCCCAAGAAGGTTAAACAATGGTGGGAGACTCGATGGTGGTAGGTGGAGATTTGAGCATGGGTATGGAGTGGAATGAGAGGGATAGAGTAAGGTGGAGGTCTCGGGGGAAATGGGGAAGAAGCGAGGCGTGCAAAAAGAGAGAAAATGAGGTCTACACGAGGTCTGACACGGAGGGTATGGAGGCTGTATAGTTGCCCCAAGAAAAAGGAAATAAGTGCTTTATTAGTTTGTTTAAAAATAGAAATAGATTTTACTATTTTTTGTTGAAACATAAATAATATTTCTTATTTTATGTAGTATTTAATCTATTTTTATTTAATTTTTACATGCTAATTTATTACATGTCACTATTTACATGTATATTATAGGTAAATATACATGTATTTTGCATCTTTTATTTTTTTTTGTATTTCATATTTATTAATTTATATAGGTATTTTATAAAGTTATTTAAATACATATTGTAGATAATTTTATGGCATTTTTCTGAATTTATTTTAAGTACTTAAATAATTATGTATGTATATATACATGTATATTATAAGAATGTTTGCCTATATATTATATAGCTTTATTTATTTTAATTATATATTTTAATTGTTTTATTCTAATTTTATTATGTACATAATATTTAAATAATATTTATGAATTTATAAAAATATATGTAAGTGAAAATTATAAAGAATAAATATATTGAATATTATATACAAGCATATTGCACAATGAGGGCTCAAAACGTAACTTTTGCATCTTAACTTCAAATTGAATAAAATTACCTTCCATTAAATAGCTATTTTATTTTATGAACAATAAAGGTACGTTTGGTGAATTTTGAATTTGTATGGAGAAATGCATGCCTGCAAGGTTTTCGTTGTGGCTTTTTATTTTGTGCGTCCCAGGCACACTGTGCATTATTTTGAGCGAAACAAATTTTGTATTTTTTTATATTTTATGTACAAATAGTGATGTTTAAAGTTTATTGATTTGTGGTGTAAAAAGCCATGAAATAAAATATGTCCCAAATTGTAATTATTGACCTATGAAATTCGGGTTTTGAGTTGTATTGTCTGTACAATTGGGCTGCTCTACCTCCCCCTACTTTATTCATTGTCGATCAATTAATCATAATGATTGGGTCTCGGGGGCTAGGACCACTCAGTGTCTTTGATACTTTATTCTTTTTCTTTTCTTTATTCTTTTATTTTGGCAACAAATACAATATTCTTTATAGTCTTTTTATACAATATTTATTGCGAATTACTGAGTGTTTTATTTTCACAAATTAGTGATATATATATGCATTTAGTTAGGGATTTAAGATCAAAAGAAGAATGAAGGTGATGAAATGGAGTTCTATCAATAGGCTCAGTATATGAGCCACATTACAGTTATATACACAAATTATCGTGAAATTCTAACTGCAAAATCACATGGTTGAAGAAACTATTTCCAAACCATTTCGCAATCAAAAGAGTACTCATATCTCTGAAGCGTGACCACGACAACAGACTCCGAAGGAGGCAGACCTTTTGATTTGAGTCTGATCCAACAGAGCTTGTTACCCACTACATAGCATCAAACTTGAACACTCAAATTTAAATCACACCAATGCAATGATATTGTTAAACACCGATATTTTTTTATCGATCCCAACATCACACATCAAATATATGCATTTTTTGAAAATTATAGTTATGCTACACTTGCTATACCTCAAATATTAAATCGAACGATGCTAATAGAATATGGAAATCACATGTACTATAGTTTATATCCTATATTCTTGAGTTTTTTTAACATTTATATCCTCTTAGATTATGCAATCTCAGTCGAACCCCTCCATGCTTTTGCAATATCAATTGGGGGCATAAGTGACATTACAAAAAGACATAACTGTAAATTTGGTAAAAACATAAGGGCACAACTGAATTGCAAAAAAGGAATGAACATAGCAAAGTATAGAACTGTGAATTTGGTAAAAATATAAAAGCATAACTGATATTGTAAAAGGAGTATAGCTGATATTGCATAATCTAAGAGGAACATAATGGTAAAAAAACCCTATTTTCTTAAACGAATTTTTGGAGTAAAAAACAGGAAGGAAAATAAGAAAAGTACAGACCTACCTTTTTATTCAATTCAATCCATTTAGTAAACAAGGAAGCAAAGACGTTGAATAATTGACAGCAGGGAGCAGGAGGAAGGTGTACCCCGCCGATCCGGCCGGACCCCCATCTCTCCTCACACTCCACAAAGATCTTCCAGCCGGACAGGAGGCACGCAGCTCCGCCTCCGCGTCGATCTGCGCCAACCACTCCATAGTCCTCCCCTCGCAGCCGAGGCCGCCGATGCCGATACCAATCCCTTAGATCCCTCGGGACAAATCGCACGCGAGGGCATTCAGATCCATCTGTTCCATAAGGCCGCTTCCATCTGAATCGTATTTCGACCTCGGGAGGGATCCGTGCGGGGGGGAAGGTCCAGCGCAATGCAGCATATACCTGGAACGATCGAGGAGCAGCTTATCTTGAAGTCGATTAAGGAGGAATGCCCGTGGGAGAATCTCCCAAAGCGTCTCCAGGCCACGCTCTCCTCCAAGGAAGAGTGGCACCGAAGGTCATCCCTTTTCCTTTTCCCCCCATATCGTGATCTACTCGCAGTCTTTGTTATGTGTGACTCAGTAAATCAGTTAGTGAAGCGTTGGAACCAAAGTGTTGAAGTCGCTCTGTTCCATCTGTTTAAACTGTCATGATAATGGAAATGTGAGGGAACCCAAGTGCTGAATTCATTCTGATGCATCTGTTTAAAGTATACTGCTGCGGTTAAGAGGTTAAGCGAATAGGATGTCAGTACATATGGCCATATCCAACAAAGTTTTCCAGGTTGTCAGATGATTAGCAAGCGTGTCTGCATGCGGCACTTCTTGTTTATCGAGCCTTCACCACACGAATACGATCTTTTTTCCGTACTTTTTTTTTCAGAACTTGTAAGCCCGATATTATACGGCTTGGGTAACCGCTTTCCTTTATCTGACGAACAAGACTTGACTGATTTTTTAGGAATAAAAGACTCGCACTAAATTAATTTCACATAAACAAAGTTAAAACATTTTCAAGGATCCGTTGAAATGTAAAGAATGTGGTTGTAGCATGACATTATCTCTAAAAATGGGGTTACCTCCAAGTGAGAAGGGTGGTTAGAACCCCTTTATATATTTTTTAATGGAAATGGGATACTCTCCCAAAGAATACACAGCAATTCTATAAACTAATCATCACAAAATAAGTACGAAGACTAATATTTAAAGAAACTCTGTTCGCATGCCTAACTATAGATATGTGCAGAAAATGACAGTAGCAGAAATGAAAACGCTAATGTGGACGTGTGAACATACGCGTAAAGATCGGATTCAGAATGATGCAATCACAAGGAAAGTTGGTGTAACTCCGATCGAGGATAAGATGCGAGAAAACTGCATAAGGTGGTTTGGCCATTTGCAATGGAGGTCGGCTGATGCATAAGTTAGGAGATGCAGGTTCTGGGATGTTGACCGACTAAGAGAAGGCGATGAAGGCCCAAGAAGTGTTGGAATGAGACTATACGAATGGATCTTAGTTTTTGGATCTAAGTTCGAGATTGACCCAAGATAGATATGAATGGAGGCAAATAATCCATGCAGCCGGCTATACTTAATGTAGGAAAAGGCTTTGTTTTTGTTGTACATAGTACCTCTCCTGATGGTTCATCTAGTCATACCACTATATTGTTATCCAATTAGCCACAAAATAGTTTTTTTTGAAAGACAAATGGTCTCCACCGCATAGGTGGGTGCCTAAAATCTTCATCATTTATCATCAAAAGTTATCACAAACTTATTACATGTATGAAATTTGCCCAAATATTACCGTTATGGGTGGTTCAAGATCCAAGGTGATCAACTCTGTGGACCCGATTGCAAAGCGAAACCCAGTTGTTGAATTGAACGGAACTTCCCTTGTTAGGGAGGCGGCACGAATCATCCTCCCGACTGGCTCTCGAGCAAGTACACCTTGGTGGTGTTGCAGGCGGTGATGCCTCCCTCTACTTCTACTCAAAGTGCACAGGGGTCGATGATCGGATTGGAGGAGGGTGTTGAGGACACTCGACCGATAGATGTGGGTAACCATGGAAGCAATGAGAGGGGGTGGTCGTTGAGACCACATTGGTTCCAAACCTCTAGAGTAACATCGAAAGTTTGCCGATCCAAAGGGAAGGGGGTAAACGCGATAAAGGGGTTGGAAGGGAGATTACATGATGGAATATCTAACCGAAAAGCTTCTCGTATCGAGCAGGAAATAAAATGTTTCTCGCAAAAATGTCTATGCACATAAGCGAGTAAGTGGGAACCTTTGCAGCTTAAACGTGAGTTCACGGTGGGTGATCGCGAACGGACTTACACTGGGGATGTATTGATGTAGGAAGCCTCTGTAGTCGGGAAGGAGGGGCTGAATGGTGATGGCAATAGGCCATAGGCCAACAACTCGGAAGGTGTGGAGGGGGGACGTAGAAGATTTGTTATTCAAGAAGACAATTGAGCATATAGTGGGGGTAAAGGTGGTTGGGGCTTCCCCCATGGTTTCCGAATGAAGTTGTATCTTAGATTGTGCGGGGGTTGGGTCAATCGGAGAGGAGATTGACAATTAGTTTGTTGTTGGTTGCATGGAAGGTGGACGCGGATTGCTTACTGGAAACCAAAATCGATTCGTGGGAATCAGTGAAATGGAGCTCCGTTGCTGGGCCTCATCTCAGTGAGTTCAAAATCGTGCTAGCTAATGGTAGTTGTGAGGCATTGCCACACTTGGAATGGTGATTTGTTCGATATGTTGTATGAGTTCTTGCTGGTTCATTTAGCATTTGTTGCTCTCGTTGATAGGAGGGACTGATCTCGTTTTGTGATCACCTCAATGTATGACTTTGCGGGACTGTGGGAGGTCCAGGCACAATTTCCAGAGACGGCTTGCTTTGTGGGCAGTGATTTCAATGCCACTTTACTTGCAAAGGATAGACCAAGTGGCAGAGGGGCACAAGATCATGGGTTCGGTGCGTTTGCAGGTGTGGTTGGGAACTTGCGTTGGAGGTTGTGGATGTAGCAAACTGCAAGTACAAGTGGAGGAATTCCTCCTCGTAGTCACGTATTGGCCGCTTCCTTGCATTTGTTGCATCTGTTGAGGCCTTAGAGCGAGAGTTATACAACTTGGCAACAATTACTTTCTCTATCTAGAGCGAGATCAGACCACACGCCACTTTGTTGGGATAAATGCAATGACAGAGGGGCAACTTCGTACTTCAGATTTGGGAGGTGTTGGTTGATGGGGGATGGTTTCTTTGATTTGGTCATCTCTTTTTGGATTGAGTTAGAGGTGGAGGGGTCCGCTATTGCGAGGCTTACTCGGTAGCTGGCAGCACTTCGACAGAGATTTATGTGCTTCAAGAAGGACTCTCGTGCTACACAGGAGTTGAGGAGGAATAAGGCTCAGGTTGAAGTGGTGAAGTTGGACATGCTGGAGGATAATAGCGATCTGGACGAGGAGTTAGTGAGCCGAGGGGTTATGCGGAGGATTATTAAGGAGGACATTAAGCGGGAATTCGAATGGAAGCAAAGGCCCAGTCAGAATTTGTTGAAGGAGGGGGACACCAATACCATTTTTTTCATGCGATGGGAAATAGGAGACGGAGGAGAAATATGATACACTTGGTTGAACTCGGGGGTGGGGGGGGGGGGTGGGTGGTTAGCATGGGGAGGAAGTTGTAAGAGTGGTAACATGCTACTTCAGGGGCATGAGTAAGCATCTCTAGGTGGTTGGGCCTTGGGGTGAGTCCCATATCAGCGCCTGAGTCGGAGTCGTTGACGAGATCGTTTATTCTGTAGGAGGTTCGAGAAGATGTTATTAATTTGAATGCAGACGGTTGTTCTCGTCCGGATGGCTTCCCGATTTTCTTTTTCAGAGAATTTTGGGATATGATTGAGGAGGAGATGATGGAGGTGGTCATGAAATTTCCAGGAGGGTATTGTGCTTTTGAGCGACTCAACATGTCCTTTATCTTATTACTTCCTAAGAAGGATGCTGCCACAAGGGTGGAAGATTACCATCCGATACCTCTATTGTGACGTCTGCGGATCCGGGTTACCAGTTTACATAACACCCACAGTATTATATTCGATATCGATCGCATTAGGTTACCTGAAAGTGAGGGAAAATTTTTTGCATTTGGAATGACATTCACATTTTTAATAACAAGCCACAGAATAACAAGTGCTATCAAATTGACATTGCATTAATTTTCATATATAGTTACATGTAATAAAAGAAAACTGCATTATGTACATATATCAAAAAATATACAGTTACATCCTGAGGCATTTCTGTATAGACTATATAATTCTGGGTGCCTGAAGGAAGTGCAAGAATATGTGCAGTAGTCAATCTTTCTTTCATTGTCCTGAAGGCCTACTCACATGAATCATCCTAGATAAAAGGAACTCCCTTCTGTGTCAATCGTGCCAATGGAAGAACTACTCGGGAAAAACCACTAACGAAGCATCTGTAATAGCCTGCTAGTCCAAAGAAACCACGAATCTGAGTGACTATCTTATGCTGCTCCCAAGACATAACTGCCTCAATCTTCGCAGTATCAACTGCGATACCTGCTTCAGAAATGACATGCCCAAGAAATGAGACATGGGATAACCAGAACTTACACTTGCTCAGCTTGGCATGCGGTTTGTGCTTCCAGAGTGTGTCCAGGACAATCTTCAAAACAATCGCGTGATCCCATTCATTTCGAGAATAAAACAACACATCATAAATGAATACCACCACAAACTTGTCCATGTATGGACGGAAGATCCTGTTCATCATGTCCATGAATGCAGCAGAGGCATTGGTGAGCCCAAATGCCATCACCACAAATTCATAGTGTCTATATCGAGTCTTGAAAGCTGTCTTTGGAATATTTGACTCTCGAATCCTTAGCTGATGGTAGCCACTAGCCAGATCGAAGATCGATCTTCGAAAACACCGAAAATTCTGATAGCCGATCAAATAAGTCATCGATGTGTGGCAGAGGATAATGGTTCTTCACCGTTCTCTTGTTTAGTTGCTTGTAACCAATGCATAATCTCATCGATCTGTCCTTCCTCCTGACAAAAAGAACTGGAGCACCCCCAAGGTGAAGTACTCGACCTCACAAAACCCAAGTCAAGTAACTCCTGTAATTACACCTTCAGCTCTCTCAACTCAGTTGGTGCCATGCGATATGGAGCCATCGACATCGATTGTGTATCTGGTAGTAATGTGATCTTGAACTCAATCTCTCTCTGGTGGCAATCCTGGTAAATCATCAGGAAATACCTCTGGTTAGTCTGATACTACTCTGATGTCCTGGTTCACCGGCTCATGATCGGATGTCGCTCGAACAAATGCTAAATATGAATCACATCCCTGATCAACAAGTCTCCGAGCTGTCAACACTGAGATGTACTCCATTTTGGAGTTATGTAATGTACTCTTAAAGGTCAACTCGGGTAAGTCGGGAATCCTAAAGACAATTGTCTTCGTAAAGCAATCAACTAAGACATGATGAGTTGACAACCAACTCATGTTTAAAATCAAATCAAACTCGTCAAGCTATAGTAGCAGACAATCTACGATCATCTCGTGAGTCGTGACCGCCAATTAGCATTGGTAAGTCTCTGACTACCAATGAATAACAAACAACTGGCCACCTGACCCATGGATGTGGTAAGGAGGATATAGGGCCTATGCAACTCTACCTAATGAAGCTAGTAATCTCGACGCAATGAAGGAATGCGTCGCTCCAGAATCAAATAGAACATGGAAAGGTCAGCTCAAGATCGAGACCTTACCTTTCACCACAGTAGCCGCTGATCGTGCATGCTCCTCAGTCACTGCATGTAACAGACCCTACCTAGCTGGTACGATGCTCGAACCAGCTACGCTCTGTGTCTGTCTCGGCGGCCTCATGAAGTTGGTGTTCTTGCCACGGAAACATCCAGTACGCTGTGCCTGTGACTGTGAAGGTTGTGGCTGCAGTCGATGCTTACCAGAAGCTTGGGGGCACCGATACCATTAATGACCCCACTCATTGCACACGTAGCATCGCACATACGGGGTATGCGTATAAATCGTGTCGGTGCTCTAGGTCGGTCCTGTCAGGGTTTCTCCACTCTCTACGACCCATATTGTCATGCTGAACTGGTGCCACGTATGGCAAGTGCTCCTCCTAAAGTAGTCGCTGAAGATGAACGAGTACTGTCAGAGAATGCCGAACCTGAAGGATGAAACCGCCTGGCTGATCTTTGCTGCTGAAACGGTCGCCGAATCGGTCCGCATGACTGCTGTGGTGTGTGTACCGCTCCAGACGAACTCCCAAAACGTCTCTCTCTATTGTTTCAAACTTCTCTGCTGCATCAATAGTCTCGGAGATGGAAGTGAGACGTAGTCCGGCCAGCTTCTCCTGCACCTCTTCCCTCATACCTCTGATGAATTTCTCCAGATTCTCATTTGGAAAAGCAGTGGTTGCTGGTGTGTGTCGCGACGGCTCAGTGTAGCGAAGAAAGTACTGTCTAGCTGCCATCTGCTCCTGTCGAAGCTCTGCGAACGATCGACGCTGGCACTCCTTCCACTTCCCAGAAAGAAGTGGGATCTGAATCTTGTCTCGAAATCATCCCATGTGGGCTCGCATCTCATCTCGGAAATTCTCGCCTCCCACCATCTCTCGGCGAATGCTGTCAATGAATACTCTATAAAAGATAACCACGTGTCTTGTGGTGGTGCGTGAATCATCCGAAGTACCTTCATCACTCTCTTCATCCACTGCTCGACCTCATCTGATGTCTCAGCTCCCTCGAACATGGGCACATTGGCTCACTGATAGGAAGTAAATATTGACCGATTCCTGTGAATAATAGAGTGGTCAGGTGCAAACTCGTCGGCAAAGGGTGCATGGCCCTGCTCCCTGTCATGATCTCCATCCTCTGCTCCATGCGCTAGAATCTTCTCATGTGGATCGTCAAACTGAGGCTGCTGAACCACTACAAACTGGAGCTGGTCCTATGGCGTTCCATCCTGAGATGGATGGTAGGTGAAATCAGAGAGCTCCTCGAACTTCTCATCTCTATGTCAGCCGGTCTGTTTGCGATCTCTGTCTGCTGGGCCAAGATCTGGTCTTGTTGACCTCGCATGGCAGTCTGCTGCTACTGGAGGTAGGTGAGAGCGGTCATGACGCGCTCTAAACGATCCTCCATCTCCTGGCCAGCTCTGGACGTCATGGTTCTGCACGAGAACCAGTATTATTAATCATAATAGTTGACGTTCGTTGACATTTCTAACTATGCTTTTCTCTTCTTGGAAGCCCTTTTTTCTTTAAAAAAATATTACAAAATTACAGGTTACAAGTTCCAACTCTCAGCCATGTATTAGTATGGGCCATAACATTTTCAACATAGAAATGATCTTGGCAGAACGTCACCTGATTTCTAGCCAACCAGTGCGCCCTGATCATTGCCGCACATCTTGATCTCTCCTTTTTTATGCCATTCCAATCCTCCCCAATGGGGCTCCGGAAGCTAGAAACATTGTCAGAACGCACCACGTGATTTCCAAAATGGTTCCAAACGTCCACAAAGCTCAACAAGAGGTGATGAGCATCCTCCACATCCTCTGAACTCCTAGAGCATGCATAATCTACCGCCTGAGCTAAACGTGTAAATCTTTCCTTAGTCAGCAATCTTCCCCTCCTAAAGATCTAAAAGAAGTCCTTCACACGAGTTGGAACCTTCCACTTTCAGATCCGCTTGCGTCCACAGCAACCCCTCAGGGCAAATATCATGGGGTCCTTCAGGGCTCTGTAAGCCTTCCCAATCGAGAATTAACCATCGTGCCGGATCCAACAATCACGACCGTCTGTGGACCGATCACCTCCTCAAGCTCCGCTGACATAACCATAAGCCCCGCCAATCGTTGATCTGAGAGCTCAGATCGAAATTGCAGAAAGAAAGAGTATCCATTCCAAACCTTCGCCACCGAGCAATCGAGATGCTTCGCCAACACCTTAAGCCGCGTTAACCTCACATCCAATGCCCTTTCCTCACTCCAATCATTCGTCCAAAATTGAAACCTAGATCAGTCTCCAACTACAGGTCTCAAGAATGGGTAGATCTCCTGTGCCACACAAAAAATGCCTCTCCAAAAGTACGAAGGTGCGAGACCAAGATCTTTGGACCAGGGAAGGAAAGTCCTGACCCATAGCCTATTGAGCAAAGCCTTATTCATCCCCTTCAAGCTACACCCCAAGGTCCCCATCTTCCTTTGAGCATGAAACCGTTGTCCACTCCACTAGAGGTAAATTGTTAAATCGCCCGGGTAATGACCACAAGAAATGCCTCATGATGGCCTCAAGCCTCTTCTGCATCTTCACAGGTACCAACCTAGAAGAGAGGAAAAAAATAGGGATTGTGGACATAACCGAATGCATCAACACCAACCTGCCACCCCTGGACAAGCAAACAAATTTCTACCTCACCAACTTCTGCTCCAATTTCTCAATCACCAGTAACCAATCTGCGACGTGCATGCGTCCGGCCACCATAGACATGCTAAGGTAACGCAATGGCAACTCCCTGCGCGGTGAATACAACCAACCAGAACACAAATCACTCTCCCTATCCACCGGGCCAAAAGGGATGAACTCTGACTTATCTTTGTTAAGTCTCAATCCAGACACAGTTCTGAAGAGATCCAGAACCATTGATAAACCTCTGCAATTGTCGGCGCCACCCTCCACAAAAAGTATTGTGTCATCTGCATACTGAAGGATGGTAAGAAATCTTTTCCTTTGAATAGCCGGAACCTCCTGAGACTGCACAATCACCTCTCCCACCTGGCCAATACTCCATATAGAGCCTGATATTGAAGCCACTACCCACAAACCAAGGCATCTCCGGAAATCTGACCCTAATCTCTTACAACTCATCCCATAACGCTGCATTTGTGGATGCCCATTTGCCAACATGCTCTGAATTCATTAAGATGAGGACCGGAGGTGGAACCCCATCTCACTGAATCCCATGACTCAATCTTAGTCTCCTGCAAGCAAGGCACATCAATCTTCCACGTAGCCAACATGGACCCAACCACCAACCGCTTCTCCACTTGACCCAAGCCCCACAAATTCCATGATAAAAGCTTCATTGGGAAACCCCTGCCACCTTCACCCCCACTCTCTGTGCAACCACCAACTCAAACAACCTCTCTGCATCACCCTCTTCGGTCCTCACCACGTTACCCTCTTCGGCTCTCACCTCCGCGCTGTAGCTGAACTCTATTACATTCTCAGAATAAAAGTGTTGACCATGGAAAGTAGTGTCATTCCTGATGATCCATATAACCCAAAGCATGGCAAAAGGGAGGGGGCTATCTTCCCATGAGTTCCCACAAAATTATCTAATCGATGTCCGGAATACGTCGAAGTTCTCAGTACAGAGCCATGGCATACTATCCTTTCCCTCGTAACTAAAGAGACCAAGCAACCGAAGAAAAAGTGATCCTTATCTTCCACCGCTCCACTACACCTCGGGTATGTTGATCTCCCATCTTCAGAATATTATCCTTGTGCTCTTTCATAAAAAGGCGCCCAAGCCTTGCTATCCACAGAAAATTCTTCTCCCTCTGCAGAACTCCACTCCATTTCAACATACAATCACGCTGAAGTTCCTCATATGGAGAAATATTTGACTGCGCGAAAGACCTATAGGCCTTCTTGATAACTGTTAAGAAAAAGAGTCTTCGATATTCATTCAGGGAAAACCCTAGGCTCTCTTATATAGGGAGAGGCCCTAAGGGTAAATTACAGAGACGTCTAAATAAGAGAAAGAAATAGCAACAAGATACATAAACTAATAATAAATCTCGAAACTATCTCTACACTCCCCCTCAAGGTGGAGCATAGATGTCTATCATGCTCAGCTTGGATGAACATCTCTGAAAAGGTCCTCTGAGCAGTGGCTTGGTGAATACATCTGCAGTTTGATCTCCTGAGCTAACATGTGCAGTAGATATCAATCCTCTCTGGATCAGGTCCCTGGTGTAATGGCAGTCAACTTCAATATGCTTGGTCCTCTCATGGAAAGCTGGATTGTTGGCAATGAACAATGCTGCCTGATTGTCACACTGAAGCTTCATAGGCAGAGGCACAACTACATGTAGATCTTCTAATACGGAGCGAACCCACATCATTTCCGTGCTGGCTTGAGCCATGGCCCTATATTCGGATTCCGCACTGGACCTTGCCACCACAGTTTGTTTCTTGCTTTCCCAAGAAACCAGAGAGCCTCCAACAAACACTGCGAACCCTGAGGTTGATTTTCTATCCTTAGGACATCCTGCATAATCTGCGTCTGCACACGCTGAGATGGATAAGTCTATGCCGTTTCTGAATAGCAGCCCTGACCCTGGAGGACTTCAGGTACCTCAGTATCATGTGTATAGCATCCATGTGAACCTGTCTTGGCTGCTCCATAAACTGACTTACCCGGCTAACCGCAAATGCAATGTCTGGACGGGTTATGGTAATGTAAAGGAGTTTTCCCACCATTTCTCTATATCTCCTCTTATCTACTTCATCAGTATCACCATCATACAACTTCATGCTGGGGTCCATGGGGATGCTTGATGGTTTGCACCCATCCATGCCAGTCTCAACCAGGAAGTTTGTAATGTACTTCCGTTGTGTCATCACCAAGCCATGTGCATTCCTTGCAAATTCCAACCCCATAAAATATCTTAGGGTTCCAAGGTCCTTTGTAACAAACTGACGGCCTAGGAATGCCTTCGCCCTCTTTATGCCCTGAACATCGTCTCCTGTAACAAGAATATCATCCACATAGACCATAATGACAACCGTACCTGCCGAGGACTTCTGGACAAACAACGAGTGATCGGCATTTGACCTCTTGAATCCCTGGTGCTCAATTAGGTTGGACAGCTTCTGGAACCACGCTCGCGGACTCTGTTTGAGGCCATATATCGCCTTGTGAAGTCTACAGACCATATGCTTCTCCCCCTCAGCAGTAAACCCGGGTGGCTGCTGCATGTAGACTTCCTCCTGTAAGTCCCCGTACAGAAAGACATTCTTGACATCTAGCTGAGAAATGCTCCAATCACGAACCACAGCAACGGAAAGGAGAATACGGAGAGTCGAGTGTCTCGCCACTGGAGAGAATGTATCCATGTAATCCACGCCATATGTTTGTGTAAACCCACGGGCGACCAAGCGTGCTTTGTACCTATCCAACGTGCCATCTGCATGATATTTGACTGTGAAGACCCATTTGCAGCTCACAACGGATGCATCAGGAGGTGCAGGAACCAAAGACCATGTGCCACGGGACTGCAAGGCCCTCATCTCTTCTTCCATAGCTTATTTCCAGCACTCACTCTTCAAGGCTTCCTAGTATGTCCGTGGTATATCCACGGAAGACAATGCTGTGACAAACTTCTGAAAATCACCTGTGAGCCGGTGGAAGGAAACCTGTGAAGCAAATGAATAGGATGCACATTGCCTCCTCTGCTTCCGAATAGCAATCGGAACATCAAGATCATCATCTGTGTCTTCCTGTAATGAGGAATCCTGCATATGTACCGAACTTGACCCGTCAGTAGTAACGCCTTCTGAACATACCTGAGGCGTAGTGATTGGCTGATCTGTCGTCTGAGCAGGACCTGACCGACGCGTATAATGTCTAGGAAACGGTGATATGATTGGCCGTGGAATGGGTGGAGGTGGAGGTGGTGGTGGCGGTGGTGCTGGCATAGGAACTGACACAGGGGACGACTCAGGCGAACTCCATGTAGGTGGTGGTGGAACATAAATATCATCAGTGGTAGTGGATGGTACCATTCTGTCCCCAGCTGGCGAGAAATACATAACCGACTCGAAGAAAGTGACATCAGCACTGACGAAGTACCTGTTGGTTGTAGGATCATAACACCGGTATCCCTTCTGGGTTCTGGAATAACCAACAAAGACGCACTTGACTGCTCTAGGAGAGAGCTTGTCAAGTCCATGAGATAGACGATGAACGAACGCCACAGCGCCAAAAACACGTGGAGGCAGTGAGAATAGCTCCTTGTCTGGAAAAATAAGAGAGATGGGTATCTTCTCACCAAGGACAAAGGACGGCATTTGATTGACCAGATAGCATGCAGTTAGGACAACATCCCCCCAGAAAGAAATAGGAGCACAACTTTGAATCAACAGGGTTCGAGTAATATCCAAGAGATGGCGATGCTTTCTTTCCGTCACACCATTTTGTTGGGATGTATATGCGCAAGTGGTTTGGTGAATAATACCCTTTGATGAAAGAAATTGAGAAAGAGAGCGTGTACAAAATTCCAGGGCATTATCCGTTCGAACATATTTGACTGAGGAAGAGAAAACATTCTGCACTTCATTAATCAAATTTTTGACCACATCTCCTGCTTCAGATTTATTCTTCAAAAGAAATACCCATGAGACACGAGAAAAATCATCCACTACCACAAGATAAAACCTGTGTCCCTGGTGATCGGGAACACGACTCGGACCCCATATATCTATATGTAACAACTCAAATGGGGAGCTACTGCTCCGACTCTGACGACCTGGAAAGCTCGACCTATGATGCTTTCCCAACTGACATGTTTCACAGCGAAACGACGAACTTGGAGAGATCTGGGGCAGAAGATGGCGCATTTTCTGGAGCGGAAGGTGACCAAATCGAAGATGCCAAATGTAAGGAGAGACTGGTCCAGCGGAGTGAGAGGAGACGCCAGCATAGGATTCCCGAACCAGCCGATATAAACCATTCTGCTCAGAGCCACAACCAATCACCTTGTCCGTGAGTATGTCCTGAAAAATGAGAGAAGACGGGTCAAATATAGCACGATAATTCAAATCCTTTGTAATCTGACTAATAGACAGCAAATTCATTGAGAACTCAGGGGCATGTAGAACGTTCTGTAGCTGCATAGTGGAGGATAGGAAAACCTCCCCCTGGCCAACAATGGGTGAGTGGGTACCATCTGCTATCTGCACTGAATGGCCGGGAAGAATATCCCTGTAGGCCTGTAATCTACCTCTATCTCGACAGAGATGATGTGTGGCTCCGGAATCTATAACCCAGTCAGATATATCATGAGATGGTATGAGTGCTGATGATCTACCTGAGCTACTAGCAGCGGCAGATGAACTGGCAGAGGCTGTGGCAGCAATATCTGAAGAACCACCAGATGAATCACCAGATGAATGTGGCATAATATCACGGAGACGGGCCACAAGTTCGTCAAATCTATGATCTGCAGTAGACGGTAATGGAGAATGTGAATGCTCTGCAACCCGTGCCGATGCTGGGAACCCATGCTTAGAGTAGCATGTCTCCTCCGAGTGTCCAGTTCGGTGACAATACAAGCACATCTGACTGAAGCGACCACCTCTTCCTTGAGGTCCACGACCACGTCCACGACCACGTCCAGAAGGCGGTCCACCTCTCCCACGCGAAGCTGCCATCGCTGATGGGGGTGGAGTAGAAGAGCTGGAGGAAACTGGAATGCGACTGAGCCTTCTGTAGACATCCTCCACTGGAGGAATTACTGCATCTGCTAGAATCTGTGACCGGGCGGCATCGTACTCAGGATCGAGAGCAGCAAGTAGAACGCCCACCATGGTGGCATTCCGAAACGTCTTCTGCTGTTCAGGAGTAGCAGTGAGAGGAATGGTACTGTATAACTTCTCGAACATCCCTCTTAGGGATGTGTATAGAGAATGGAGAGGTCTGCCGGCCTGCTTCATCGTAAAAATGTCATGTTGAAGCTGCAACATCTTTGTCTCATTTCGCACCTGCAAATACGTAGCAGCAAGGATGTCACATTGCCTTAGCAGTGGGCTGATGGAGTACGTCGTTAGCTATCTCCATCGTCAACGTACCGGACAACCAGACTTTCGCGTAGGCGTCATCCGCCTCCTATGAGGCATAGATCCCTGTCTTCTCCGCATGCTCATCCTCGGTAAGAATGTGTTTCTTACCATTAGATTTCATGAGGCTCATGAACTGCATAGCCCATAGCTCATAGTTAGACCCGCCCATCTTCACTATTGGCGCAGGACCTTTGAATGCGCCGGTGGAGGGCAAATTGACTTTCGATTCTGACATAATGCTGCTTGGAGAAGACGAAGGGAATATAGGCACGTTGATGAATGTCTACACCAACTGCAACGGATTTGAGTACGTGTGTAGACTTTTACGCACTCAAATCCATAAATCGGAGGAAAAGGGGTCTAGGGCACGCCTCAAAGGAAGCTTACAGTGAGCCCTTGAAGCGGCTAGAGAGTGCCGCCTGGGGACTGCTGGACGTTCAACACAGCAGCTGGGACCGCCGCGGCGGCCTGGGGACGTACGGCGGCAGGAGGAGAGGCCGCCTGGAGGAGATGGGGGCCGCTGGGGGCCTAGGGCGGCAGGAGGAGGGGCCGCCGGGAGGAGGTGGGAGCCGCTAGGGGGCCGCCGGCAGGAGGAGGGGCCGCCGGCAGGAGGTGGGGCCTAGGGCGGCTGGAGGGGGCACCGCCAGGACCTTGCTGGTGGCCTTCGGCGGTGACTGGAGCCGCTGGCAGCGGCTAGAAGGGAGGGGCGGCGGGTGGGGAAGGGAGGGGCGGCGGGTGGAGAGCCCTAAGGCGGGCTCTGATACCATGTTAAGAAAAAGAGTCTTCGATATTCATTCAGGAAAACCCTAGGCTCTCTTATATAGGGAGAGGCCCTAAGGGTAAATTACAGAGACGTCTAAAAAAGAGAAAGAAATAGCAACAAGATACATAAACTAATAATAAATCTCGAAACTATCTCTACAATAACTGTCCATCTGCCCACTTCCAGTGATCCCTACTCCCTCTATAGGAGGGGCCATCGACAACCTCTAAGTCCTTCAACATAGCTAAGAAATCCATTAGTCGTTGCTTCGTAAATTCAATATGAAAAGAGGAGGTCCAAGCACCTACCGACCATACTTGTTCTAACGTTGTGAGCCTAATATCATCCGCATAGCGAAAAGCCTCAAGTATCAGTCACATAGGTTGTGTCGATCAGAGATTCTTTTGGGCTTCCATGCATTGTAGATATTTTCCAAATAAGTTGGATTGGTTAGATGAAAGAATGTGTGAAACATCTTCTTAAGTAGTGCTTGCGAATGGCAGGTTTGTCTGTTAGTGCCGCCTCTTTTTGTCTTGGCGACAGATGCACTATCCATGATGGTCACCAGAGCGGTGGATGGTGATTTTTTTGTGAGATATACTATTAGAGACGTTTCTGTGCATGTTATTCAATGTGGAAATGACATGATTTTCGTCGTGGAGGGAGTCAATGATGCGACATAGGAGGTTGCTATGGTTCTCAAACTATTTGGTATGATCTTTGGTTTGAAGATCAATCATGGCAAGTTGGTGTTTATTCCTTTCGAGACAGTTGGTAGTGAGGTGGCGAATTGCATGACGGTGCTTGACATGCAACGAGACGCTCTTGGTCACTTAGGGTTGCCCCCTGGTAGGGAGTAGATTGAGCCATACTGACTGGTTGTTGGTGGTGAAGAAGTTTGAGAAGAGAGTGGCAGTGTGGCATGCCTCGCAGTCTCACTAGCTATTCCAATCTTTTTATCGACGTGACTCTTGCCTGTTGGTGTTCGGGGGAGGCCAGAGGCGTTGATGCAAAGGTTCTTTTGGGCATCCTCGTGGGACATCCAGTGGATGTATTTGATGGGATAGAAGACACTGATGCTTACTAAGGATGATGGGGGACTTGGGGTCCTAAGCCTGGAGGAGATGAACATGGTGTTGCTGATGAAGTGGGTAATCCACATATGGGGTGGAGGTTCGGATCTTCTGTGTAGGGATGGTGCACGTCATCTATGGCATCTCATCTAGCCTCTTTCGCATGTTGAAGCGGTGAGAGGTCGCCTTAAGAATTATTGCCCGGTGTGTATTCGATTTTACATATGTTTTCCATTTTCCTGAAAACAATTGTGGGTGATAGGAATGCATACCGATTCTGGATGGATGATCGGTTTGGGCATGAGATTCTTCGTGAGCGGTACTTACACCTCTTGGCATTAAATTGGTGTTCAGTATTTAGTCGTAAGGGCCATTGAATAAAGAATAATCAATATTCGGGTGACTCATCAGAAATATTTGATTTTGTATTTTTAATTATTTTAAATATAAAATCTATAACTAATGCATATAATCATATATATATATGTGTGTGTGTATGTATTTATACATGTATGATGATTAATTAACAAGATAAAGTACCTGTTGAATTAGAATCAAATTATATGCATTTAATTTTTACTTTACTTTAAAGAAAAGAATGAAAAACTATAATAATAATAAATATTATTTTTATTAGTTGATCGACCACTCGACCGAAGTTATTCTATTCGGTCACCTCACTGAATAGCAAAGTCGGAATGACAAATGATTTTAATCTCACGACTATTGTACAATGGTTGGTTGGATCCATTGGTTTTTTAAGGAGTTGTTGGAACAATGCATTGGCGAGCTCTTGATGCTCTTGGAGACATTGGCGGAGGTTGGTGGTCCTTCGTCTAGTTGTGACCATAAAAGCTGGACAGTTGGACATTTCATGGTTCGAAAGGCATACAAGGACTTTTATGCTACTAGGGAGGGATTGACTCCTGACGGTGACAGGAGGACATGCTTCTTCCCCGACATTGATGGGATGTGCCAGGCTGCCAGCGCTGCTTGGCAAATGTAGAGGATTTAAATACCTTTTTCTTTATTCAAGGGATGCCTGTGTTTTGGTTGGTATACGTGCAGTGGTGACAATGTGCATGGGGAGACCTTCTGGTATTCTCTTGATTGGATGGTATCTAGGTCTGGACTTATCTTGGTTTAGGTTGTGTTTATTCTCAAGTTCACGTGGTTGGCAAAAATGGGGTTATCTTCAGAGAATGTATGGGGAGAATGTGATGAAACATGCCAAGTGCCTACAAGCATCTTAAACTTTGTAACTATATACTTTTAACTCTGAATATATAGATGTTTCGGTGGGTGTCTTCACGATGTCTCACCTTTTTTCGTTTTAAAAAAACTCTCAAGCTACTGGCCTTGGTTCCTCAGCTGCCTTCTCTATCCATCTATTTTATCGAGAGAAAATGCCTTGCAATGGTTTCTTTGTAATTGAAGAGTTTCAAAACTTTCTTGCTCAACTGCCAAACTTTCTTTTGTTTTAGTGCAACATGTGTCCATTGTTTCGCACATCTTTTTTTTTAGTCAAAAGAGGGGGAAACACGTTAAGATGTCCGTCCCAAAAATACATTAAAAAAGAGCGAGGTTACAAGGAGACTTGCAAAAGCCAAGACTCAATAAGAGACCTGATATGAGAGGTTACATTTTAAGAATAAAAATGCCGAGAGATAAAGAGTGCACTATTTCTAGCTAGCCAGATTGCCCAATAATTGTGATCGGCAAGAGAAGCACATCTCTGGGGTTGTGCTTTGCCGTAAGTAAGGAATCCCATAACAAATCCATACTTTGACAGTTCGACCATTCTACGGCAAGTTCTTCCCAAATCGGGGAGGTCTTCTCACAGTGGAAAAAGAGACGCTCTACCCTCTCTATATGCACGTCACAAAGAGGGCACATACTAGAAACCCCTGTAAAGATTCTTTCACAGCGATCCCTTGTCTCGCTTTCATCTCAGCAGTTATATAAAAACACCGATTCTGCTTAGAAGTTTTGGCTATTAGATGAAGTTGCAGTCACAAACTAAAGCGTCAGACACTAGCTGTTGTGGTCTGGCTTAGGCTGTGTAGGCTCGTTTAATCGAAAACAAGTTCTCTTTCCACACCCAATGGTCCTGACCAACTGTCGGGCCGTCCACTCTTCGTATTGCATCCAACAGGATAAGGAACTCCTCTAAACGTTGACCCGAGAAGTCCGTCAAAAAAGAAGACATCCATTTACTCTCAACCCAACAATCTAATACCCGGGCTTCACAATCCATAGATAAGCCAAACATGCACTGGAATCTGGTAGAAAAAAAGCATTCACCTGTCCAGATATCTGTCCACATCTAATCAGTTGGTGTTACACAGTAGTGTTATACAACAAGATTCTATTCTGTTCCTATAGAATCTTTTTCTTAATTTTTTTGTGTTTTTTTGGATTTCATTATTTATCGCAACCATTTCTTTTCTATTTTTTTAATATGTAGATCCAATACCGATAAATGATATTGAGTCGCCAAGCTCTCGACCTCCCATTATGAGTAACTTTGTTTTTATGGAAAGAAATTTCTCTTCTCTAAGAAAAGTAATTAAACCGCACGTAACTTGGAGAAATTATTTGATGATACTATATATGCAAACACATGCTCATACACACGCATGCATAGACACACAAAAGTCCGAATGGAAGGTCTATGATGCCATTTTATTATGGAAACAACTAATTGGCTGCATGAGCACACTTCGATCGCCGAGTCACCTCAAACTTCACACACACAAAAGACAGAATTGAAATTCTATGATGCCATTTGGTAATGGAGAATTGTCAATTGCCAAGTGAGCACAATCAGTCACCTAGTCAGTTCAACTTCACGCACAAACAGAAGTCGGAATTGATGGCTTATGATGCCATCCGATTATGACTAACTGTCAATTGGCTGAGTGAGCACATTCCAGTTGCCTAGTCACCTCAAATTTCAGTTCTTGTAATTGTAATAAACTTCAGATTCAACTATCCAAGAGGGTTAATCGACTACTTGGTAAATGCAATGTGGAAAGAAAGTGGAACATCTGTGATTTATCAAGCCCTTAGTGAGCTCACAAAGTCACGGCATCATGATATTGGGATGAGGTGTATCACATGACCAAAATAGATCCCGTATGGGAAACAGGAATGGAGGAGTTGGGTGAGGTTGGAGGGCTAGCATGGATGAAAAGGTGAAGTGGGGCAAAGCGGGAGTTGGGGAAGGCTTGGGAGAGGTGTTGGGGAGGTTTAGAGGAAGGGATTAGGAGGAAGAGATAGCGTCAGTTTGAGGGAAAGTTTGGCATGTGATTGGCAATGACACATGAGAGGAGTAAAAGAAAGTTTCCGTGGAATCCTTAGAGGTCCCACCATCACCATTTTAAATATACAATAATGGCAATGTTAAACCCGAAACCGAGCTTTGTTCCATGTTAAGTTTAGGGAAAAATTTGAGTCTTGCTTTACATCTGAACGAGAATGACGTTACTTAAGCAAAATAATATTATTTGACTCCTGTATTTTGATGTTTTTTTAATTTATAATTTCTTTTACCATTCAAATTACTTTGTTTTTGTTTGTATACAGAATAATAGATCATTGCATCAAAAAGAGGCTACACTGGAATGCCTGTTTTGCACGAAAAGTATGTAAAGAGGGAGAATACTATGAAGAGATGATGCGCTATTTGCGTAAGAATCTTGCGGTGTGTACTTGCACTTTTTCCTTGTTTTTTAACATATTTTCTGGAACATATACACTTAAAAAATGTTCAAAAATACTTTGAGCTTATTTAAGTCTCAAATATGTTTTTTCTAGAAGAACTTAGATATTTCTCTTATTTTGTAAATGAATGCTGTGAGGGTATTGTGCTAAATGTCATAGTAAGAACTATTAAATAAAGCTCATGGATTTTTTTTCCAAAAATAAAATAATGCTATGGTGTGTTTTCTAAAATAAACAAAAGCCCTGTTTGGTAGGAGTGCAACTCTTCAAGAAGTTTTTTCTTGTGAACTAATAGATGGGCTATCGTAATAGGTTAAAACGAGTGCCATTTTCTTAGCAAAATTTACTTCTATTACATTACATCTTGTTCTTTTAGACAACAACAATATCGATCAAACATTTACCTTTGTTGTTGCATCTGGCTGCTACAACATAGAATATGGTTTCATAAAGACAACCAAATCTTTCCCATGTGTACAAAAATAAGCCTGGAATGTTGTAAATATCTATTACTCCATCCTACGGAAGGAAACCATCAAACAAATATATCTACCTCAAGTGCAGTATTAGTCTCACTTTATTTCATGCCCAAGCTAATACTCAAGTTAAGTTATAATGATATGCCGAGCATTAAAACTTATTGTTGATGAGAGAACATGATAGAATAAATATATTGATAATGAATCCTAGCCTTCTATATGTAAGAAATGGCTAGGATTAAGGAGTGTACACATGAATAAATTCTGAAACCTAATCTCGAGGGGTTATAACTGTCATATACTATAATATTATCCTTTAATATGCACCATACATATCTAATATGCTTAGCTTAAGCTTGTAAAAATCGACCAACTATGCTGACTAGTCAGCCTAATTAGTCGACTCGGGTAAGCTACCGACTCGACTAGGCCTAGTCGACTGATAGTCGGTCAAGCCGACTAATGGGGCCGACTAGTCGGCCAAGCCAACCAAGTAGTTGGATGCTTTTTGAATGAGGGTTTAATGGATCTGATACCTGCTTATTTTGACCAATTACCCATTTGGGAGAAACTGAGGGTTACTGCCCGTCAGTAAGCTCCTCACTTCCTCGCGTCCGATACCCTACTCCTCTCTCTGAAGAGATTGCCCAAGCACCCTCCCTTCTCCTCTCCTCCGTGCGTCGGTCATCGCCTCCCCCTCCTTCGCGTTGCCGATACCTTTACAGTGCCCCATCAAGAAGAAGTGCCTTCTCCTCTCCTTCGACCCTCCCTAGTTTATGCCGTCGGGTCCCACGTTAGGGTTTGAGTTTTATTTTTATTTTTTATGCTATTTAGTTATGTTCATTGCTTCCCATACGTTCTCAAAAGTGTGCTTTGGGTTAAATTCTTGCTGTGGGTGGAACTTGCTATAGAGTAAATTGGTATTCACTCCATGTCTTGCTATAGAGAATTGTTCTCAACAGTGATGTAGAACTACACCATTCTATCAAGTGGCTTTGGTTATTATGGTTCCTTATTTTTGTTACAGGAGCTGTAGCTTTCGATTTTTGGTTACTAGTTTTTGTTGTAGGAGTTGTAGGCTGTTGCCTATTCATACACACCTAAATAGTTCGATTGATAAATATATGGTTACTTATTTTTTGTTGTAGAGTTATCTCCTATTCATAAACACATTGTCGCAATTTCTTGAGTAGTTGAGATCGTGTGTTGATCATAGGACATTTATTTTATGTTGTAAGTTGTAACTTATCTTTGTTGTATATTATTGTACAACAAAAATACATTTAAACAACATAATTCTCAATTTGCGGGGTATTTAGTTTATGTTACAAGTTGTATCTTGTTTGTGTTGTATATTTAGTACATCATTGTTAGTAATAGTATCCCGTTTATGTTAACTTGTGAGTTTGTATGTTTTTGTTTTGATATGTTGTATTGTTTTTTAATATTAGCTTGTGCTATGTTGCAAACATTTAGTTCTTAACTTGTTTTTTTTATTATTTTGCTTTATTTTCCTTCTTTAATTTAATTCTCATGAATTTAATATTTTTATATCTATGCAAATATGTGAGAGTAAATGCACAAAAAAAATATTTTTTATATTTTAAATAATTGAAAAATACAAAAACGGACTAAAGCCGATTAGTCACCATATTATCGATTAATTCGTAGTCAGTGACTCGAACGATCGAGTGCCAACTACCGACTTCTGCAACCTTATCTTTGCTTGTGATTGCATTGCTTTAAAAATACTATGGAGAGAGCCTTGATAACCATTTTCATGGTCTGATTGCATAAGGTGTTGAGATACTTATATTTCTTCGTCTTTATTTTATATTTTTCTATTTCTCCAGTCTACTTTATGTAATTTTCCATTAGAGCTTTTCTCCTATATAAGAGAGCTCTAGGGCTACGAGGAATAGACTTTCATTCTTCACAACCTTTCACATGGTATTGGAGCGACGGTCCTAGACCGGACCATGTGCCCTAGAGCGTTGTCCCCACCAAATAGTGCACAACCGCTCCTGTGCCGCCCCGTCGCACAGCCCGCGCACCTGTATCGTGCTACCCCGTCGTAGGGTCACCTACGTGCGTCGGCCGCACCGCCCGTGCGCCAACCACACCCATGCACCTGCGTCGTATTGCCGGCGCCGCGGTCCGCTCCCATGCTGCGACGTGCTGCCGGACCTGCCGTCTGCGCATCGGCACCGCGACCTGCTCTTGCGTCGCCGTCACCCGTAAGGGCTATTGTTTATGTATCTAGGGTTCCACTACCGTGTCCTTGGGTTCCTAAGGTGTGATGTGATTATCTAAAACACCCTAGTTACCCAAAGGAGCTTCCAAAGAATGGAAGAGGTTGTGGTATGAGGCTACACCCACAACCATCTTCCCGTATGTTAGTGTAGGCGCATGTCTTTCTTGTTGCTGATCCAGTCTTGGAGATAATTGTCAATATGTCAAACAACAAAGCTGACGTTCCATCCCTAGGTGCCTTCAAAGGTCCATCACCCATCGTCAAGATGTATGGAACAAACTATGAACCGTGGGCCATGCAGTTCATGAGTTTAATGCAATGCAATGGCAAAAAGCACATCCTCACGACGAGGGAGCCAAGTGACAAGACTGGGATAAATGCCTTATGGGAAGCAGATGATGCATATGCACGCGTGTGGCTATCCGGGACTGTGTCAACAAAGATATCTAATGATATTCTGAGTCAACCTACTGCAAATGCTATGTGGGACATTCTCTCTGCTACATACTCTCCGACGAAGAATGAGTCGAAGATACTGCAGCTCCATCACGATATCTTCATATCAAAGCAGAATGGTCGCCCCCTTCATACCCTCTACACTTCTTTGAGGGGTATGTTTGAGAAGCTACATGGTTACATTTCCTTGATTGCCATGCCAGAGCAGCTCAAGGCATACAGAGATTCTGTGATGACTGGGGTCTTCTAGCATCCCTTGATCATGAGTACAACGCCGCTCGATCCCAGTTTCTTACTGATGCTACCATACCTCCTATGGAGGAGGCATATCACATATTGAGTAGGCTATCGATATCCTCTAGTGGTACTTTGCAGTCTCAGACATCTTCAGCTATGGCTGCATCTCGTGGTAGGGGGAGCCCTACACCATCTCGTGGTAAGGGGGGCCCTAGCCGTGGCAGAAGAAGGGGGTGGTCGACCCGGTCAACTGTGCACCTACTGCCACAGGTCATACTACTCTAAGGAAACCTGCTATTCTAAGCATGTGTTTCTTGCTTCAGCTCGGGTTGTAGAGCAGACTCAACAGGTCGGGAGTCCATCAACTGTTTCTGATCAGAGATTTGATGAACTTGTGGCGCGACTTAGGGAGATTATGCCTATTCCTAGGTCAATCAACTCTCCTTTAGGATCCTCAGAGGTAGCTGCCTCAGCATCAACATCCACATCAGGTATAACATATGTCTTTACTAGTTGTTACATGACAGATTTGTCAGAATGGATCATAGATTCAGGAGCATCCCATCATCTTTGTGGTGACAGAGGTTAGTTTAATGTTTTCCGTCCGACTCAGCCCGGACGATCTGTTGTGATAGTAGATGGGACGCACTCTCCCATTACCGGTCAGGGGGAGGTGCAATCACCTCTCGCAATGCGGCTTCAGAATGGTTCTTTACGCTCCTGAATTTTCTGAATTTACTATCAATTAGTCAAATCACTAAGGATTTACACTGTCATGCGATATTTGATCCATCTGCTCTTGTGTTTCAGGACATTCTTACGGGTAAGGTGATTGGATTTGGCCATGAGTAAGGGGGTCCCTACAGACTGGTGCAATCTCCTTATGCTGGTGCCTCTTCTCTTCTCACTGGATCTGTTTCTCCCTATATATGACATCTTCGATTTGGTCATCTTCTTCTACAAAAGTTGGGTCACGTCCTTCCACATATTTCTCCTCGCTCTACCTTTCAGTGCGAGGCCTGCCAGCTTGGGAAGCATCATCGATCTACTTTCCAGAGTCGTCAGGGTCGGAGTAATCATAGTCTGTTTGAGTTTAATTCATTTTGATATTTGGGGTCCCAGTCGTGTCCCAGATCATCAAGGACATAGGTTTTATCTTGTTGCAGTTGATGAGTTTTCAAGATTGTCTTGGGTCTTTCTTCTTAAGAACAAGTCTAATGCTGGTCCTTTATTAATGAAATAAGGAATATTTTTTTTAGCAAAAAGCAAGTTTATACGTTCAGATAATGCACTAGAATTTTGCAGTACTCACCTTTCCCAATTCCTTAGATCCCATGGTATTGTGCATCAGACATCTTGTGCATATACTTCCCAACAGAATAGGGTGGCTGGACGAAAACACCGCCATCTTTTGGATGTTACTAGGACTCTTTTGATTCAGAACCGTGCTCCTCATTCGTACTGGGGGATGCAGTTCTAACTGCTTGTTACCTGGTAAATCGTATGCCCTCTTCAGTTCTGGGGGAAAAGATCCCATTCTTGATTGTTCCCGAGACGAATCTTTTCTCAATTACGCCTCGTGTTTTCGGTTCAGTGGCTTTTGTTCATCAGATGTCTCCTGGTTTTGACAAGCTCTCTCCAGAGCTGTCAAATGTATGTTTGTTGGGTATTCCAAAACCCAAAAGGGATATCGCTGCTTCGATCCTTTTCGACGAAGGTACTACATTAGTGCAGATGTCACCTTCTTTGAGTCCATTGTGTATTTTCTCCTACATGTGACAAGCTCCATTCCTTCAGAGGATAGAGAAGAGGTTTATATGCCTCTACCTCCGATCTCCACTGCACCATCATTGTCACCACCACCACATTCTCCTCACAGCCACCCACCACCACCTCCTCCTCCACCACCTCCATCACCACCTACTTTCTTTCCACAAGTTTATCAGCATCGACCCCATGCTCATGCACCTCCTACATCATCCAGCACGCCCAAGGTATCTTCTGAGCATTTGAGTTCTTCTAATGGCACTGGTGATTTGCATGTGCTACTTGAGGTGCAGGATGTCTTGGATGATACAACTTCTGCAAGTACTGATGATCTAGATGTACCTATAGCTCTACGGAGGCAGAGGCGGGCATGCACTATGCATCCTCTTGCTTCCCATGTTTCCTTGGAACATCTCTTCGAGGATTTTCATAGGTTTGTTGTGGGACTGTGTGTCGTGGAAGATACCACGGTCCTATCAGGAGGCGTTGCAGAGTAGTCAGTGGCGTCTGGCCATGGAGGAGGAGATGACAGCTTTACAATCTCGTGGTACGTGAAGTGTTGTACATGCTCCTCCAGGTACGTCTGTTGTTGGCAGCAAGTGGGTGTTTACCGTGTTTCACCGAGCTGATGATACTGTGGACAGATATAGGCCAGATTGGTTGCTCGTGGGTTCACCCAAACCTATGGGGTGGATTACCGGGATACTTTTTCTCCCATTGCGCGTCACTCTACGCTGCGGATTCGTATTGCTGTTGCTGTGGTACACTGGTACGTGATTGACCACTTTTCCAATTAGATGTCAAGAATGCATTCTTGTATGGAGATATGCGGGAGGAAGTTTACATGCAACAGTCACCAGGGCTTGCTGCTGAGGAGGAGTCCCGTATGGTGTGCCGACTTCACAAGGCCATATATGGCCTTAAGCAGAGTCCGAGAGCTTGGTTTCAGAAGCTCTCAGAGTTGATTGAACAGAAGGGGTTTGTCAGATCTACTGCAGATCATTCTCTTTTTGTTGAGAGAACTCAGAGAGGTACCGTTGTTGTTCTGGTTTATGTTGATGACATCATTGTTACTGGCAGCGATGGATATGACATTCGGATAGCCAAGGATTTCCTTGGACGACATTGTGACCAAAGACCTTGGCAAGCTACGTTACTTCTTTAGCTCGGAGTTTGCATAAAATCAGCAGTGTATGGTTATGACGCAAAGGAAGTATGTTACTAACCTTCTATCTGATACATGCATGACAGGATGCAGACCCGCCACTACACCAATGGATCCCAATGCTAGGATTTATGATGACGACTCTGAGGGAGGTGGATAAGAGACGATACCGAGATTTAGTAGGGAAGTTGTTATATGTTACTATTACCAGGCTTGATATATCATTTGCTGTGAGTAGAGTCAACCAGTTTATGAAGCAACCCAGACATGCTCACATGGATGCAGTTTGCATGATCTTGAGATATCTGAAGTCTTCTCCAGGTGCATGTTTACTTTTCAGAAGAGATACGTCTCTCATAGTTACCAGATGTGCAAATGTGGATTATGTTGGGTGTCCCAAAGAAAGGAAATCCACTTCAGGCTTCATTGTGTTTGTTGGTAGCTTGCAGGTTTCATGGAAGAGTAAGAAACAAACAACTGTTGCTCGATCCAACGTTGAATCAGAATATAGGGCCATGGCCCAAGGGAGCACGGAAATGATGCGGGTCAAGTTCGTCCTGACTGACCTAACTATTGAGATGCCTCTTTGTATGCACCTCAAATGTGATAATTAAGCAGCTCTGTTCATAGCTAATAATCCAACCTTCCATGAGAGAACAAAGCACATTGAAGTAGATTGTCATTACACCCGTGTTTTAATCCAAAAGGGGCTTATTTCCACTTCTCATGTTGTTTCAGGCGATCAGATTGCAGACATGTTTACCAAAGCTCTTGCGAGGGGTCCTTTTAATGTTGCTGTTCCAAGCTGAGCATGATAGACATATATGCTCCAACTTGAGGGGGAGTGTTGAGATACTTATATCTCTTCATCTTTATTTATATTTTTCTATTTCTCTAGTCTATTTGATGTAATTTTCCCTTAAATATTTTTTCCTATATAAGAGAACTGTTAAAAAATCGGAAGCGGAAGCGTAACATGGAAAAATATAAAGAAGAATAAAGAACAACGGGATTTAACGTGGAACCCTACTCCGTGAGGAGCGGGATGAAACAATGGGAGAAGCCCTCAACGGGGCGTGTTTGTCTATTGACTTTCTCAACGAGTATAGGAGGTCTGGGGCTCCTTATATAGCCTCTCCAGAGCCTCCGAGTCCCACCACTTGACGATGTGGGACTAAACACTTGATGGGGTAAATGGATCTCCTCCAGGATCCATTTACCCTGCTACAACACAATAGGCGCATACTACTAATGCTCCAACACTCCCCCTCAAGCTGGAGCATGCAATGCTCAGCTTGGACAAACAGACAGAAACTCAACTCAACGCTACAAGACACTACGGACAATATCAACCCAACGCGCACATTGCTGCAGTCGAGGACGTGCTTCTCATGCCGTGCAGGTGAGGAGGACGAACGGGCTGGGAGTGTGAGTCGACTAAAGACTCGGAATCGGACCATCGAGTCTGAACTGCGCCTGAAGTCTCCTCGTCGGAGAACTGGGTCTCTCCCATCTGGCTCAGAGAATGGTGCACTGCTCTGGTGTACCTATGATACCACATGAAAACCCTTGCCCTCAAGGGAATGGTCCTCTGCTCTGGAGTCCCTATGGCTCACATGAAAACTCTGGCCTGACAACTAGAAGAATGATGGGGACCTCTGACAATGATGGCAACATATGCTCATCTGACAATAAGACCGCACACTCGTGCGTGTCTAAAACTGGAGACTCGGAAGACAATCGTCGAGTCTGAACCTGGAACTGAACCGTAGAGTCTGGAATCTGATCGGTCTGGAAATCTGAATCTGCGTCTGGAATACAAGACCTGTGACTAATATACTCCCCCTTTCTCCCATACTTGTCTATACATGAACATCGACAAAGTTGGGAGAAGACAAGAAAATAGGGGGTAAACCGAAACATGAACTTTAAAAAAAAACGGTTTCTTGCGGCTTTTCATTTCATTTTCTTTTATAAGCCGTCATTTTTTTTTCAATTTTTTTTAAAGCCGTTCAAACCTTTCCTTTTTTTTATACGGCTTTTCGCAACACCCTTTTTTTTTTGAAACATTTTTTTTAAGCGTTGATTTTTTTTCCGGCTTTCGTAATTTTTTTTTACTTGCGTACGGCTTTTTCCTCGTGTACGCGCCTCTTCAAAAATCTTTTTTTTTAACAAAATGGCCCAGTGGGCCAACTTGCGGCTATCTCTCTCTTACTCTCTTTTAGTCACTGAACTTTCAAACAAAAAAACAACACCACAGTCCCCTCATTTTTTTTATTTCGGCCTGACCCCCACTCTCAATATTTTTTTTTAACAGCCTGGACTTAAAAAAACGCACCCGCACCCTTTTTTTTATTTATTTAAATGACCGATAGGCCCTTTTCTTATTACCTTCGTGACGTTAGGGTTCCCCACATGGGAACCCACCTCGCCGCCGCCGCAGTTGATGGAGATGCCGCCGAGGTCTGGCGGAGATGGGGCGTAGCCCGGCTGTTTGATGCTGCTGCCGGTGTTGGTTTGGCGAGGGGAGCCCCGCCCGATGGGGATGGGGCAAGGGATGCGCCGCCAAGAGATGAGAGAACGCGCCGAGCTTCTGTACTCCATCGCCAGTGTTTGGCGCCGAAGCCTGGAGGCGCCCGAGATGGGTTGCCTATCTGAGGAGAGAGAAGAACAGTGGGAGGATCGCGCGAGGGCTGCGCGCGCCAGAGGATCGCGGGAGGAGGCGCGGGATCTGGTTGGGTTGCCGCCTGGGAGGGCAAGGCGCGCATCTGGAGATCGAGCAAGAAGGAGGTTTCGCCTGGGCTAGAGGTGAGATCGGAGGCCTCGCGCCGCCTGCGCGAGGGAGGAAAGGAGTAGCGGGTCTGCGGATTCACCACCTGTTGCTGCTGGAGGTCTTTGCACCATCTGCGCCGCCTGTGCACGAGAGAAGATCCTCCCCCTTTTATAAGCCGTCTTTGCACCATTCTGGAGAGGTCTTTGCACATTCTGGAGAGGTCTGGAGGATACGCGGTGTGTCGCCTGGGCTGTTGGCGGCCTGCCGCTAGTGTGAAACCCAAAGGCCTGGACCTGGTCGCTGGTCGAGTTGATAAGCACCACCAGTGCTATCACGGCGCAACTCTGATTGATGAATGGCGTATCTTGGAGGATGCCGCCTGGGCAGCACAGGCGTTGATTGCTGCATATAGGACTGAAGATGCCTAAAATTAGGGTTCAAGAGAGTGAACCCTAGATCTGGACTGAAGATGGAAATCAACCTCGATCACGAGCATGAGAAAAAAAAACTGACAATCGAATCTCGTAAACAAAAAATAACTTCAAGAACAACTCCACGATAATCGACCCGCTCTGATACCATGTTAAAAAATCGGAAGCGGAAGCGTAACATGGAAAAATATAAAGAAGAATAAAGAACAACGGGATTTAACGTGGAACCCTACTCCGTGAGGAGCGGGATGAAACCACGGGAGAAGCCCTCAACGGGGCGTGTTTGTCTATTGACTTTCTCAACGAGTATAGGAGGTCTGGGGCTCCTTATATAGCCTCTCCAGAGCCTCCGAGTCCCACCACTGGACGATGTGGGACTAAACACTTGATGGGGTAAATGGATCTCCTCCAGGATCCATTACCCTGCTACAACACAATAGGCGCATACTACTAATGCTCCAACAAGAACTCTAGGAATACGAGGAATAAGACTTTTATTCTTCACAACCCTTCACAAAAGGAATACTGGAAATCCACAAAAACTCTAACTAGGTGAGATCTCTGGTGACATGACAATCAATCTCTACATGTTCCGTTCTCATGAAATGTGGGTTGTTTGCTATGTGCATAACAATGTTGTTGTCACATCTCAACTCCTTCACCGTGTTTGGTGATGGCCAATGAACACAATGAAAGTCCTACATCAAAATTGATAGAATCTAGAGGGATCATCGTGGGCATCATTAAAAAAAGTAACTGAGCCCTTTATTTCAAAGGGAAGACAATAAGTGAGAGGCCAAAGTGAGAAGTGAATCTACTGCATTTTTACTGCTACCTTTGGCCATCAATCTGTATTTACTCTTTGTACTCAATCGTGATCCCACTCCTTGTTTATTGATCTTTCATATAACAAGGTTGTCTCGAGGTACATGGCATCAAATTTTGACGAATTAAAACCGAATTTTCCATCTCATCGGGTGACCAACATTTGATTGAAATGGTCGATATCTGTACCTTGAGGAGGGTTGATAAAAGAAAACGTGACCGAAATTTCGGTCGATTGAGGACTACACACATTGATGTGAAGTGACACTTCATTCAGACGTAGTTAGAAGATGAATAATTTAAGTTGAAGAAGATCCACACATTAGAAAATCCAGCTGATATGTTCACAAAGTCCGTAATGGTGGAGAAGCTGAAGACACGTTCAACTTCTATTGGCATTCAAGCATAGAAGACAATGAGAAGCTTACACCAGGACTATTGAGGATGTGGCATGTGCTATAAATCAGCCTTCATGTGGGAGATTGTTGAGATTTATTCTTTTGAAGATTGATTGGCTGAATACTAGTGGAGAACATTATTGATGTGTCTGATCCTCCCCGTGCATCCTGATCGACCGAGAATTGCTGGGGTGGATTGTTGAGATCTCTAATCCACCTCCTGCATCCCGATTGATCGAGAGATGTTGAGCTGGATTGCTGAGATGCCTAATCCACCTCCTGCATCCTGATTGGTTGAGAGCTGATGGTGGGGATTGCTGAGTATGGTATTCTTTTGTTGTAATATAAAAGGGACTATGGGGCACTAAATATTGTATCTCAAAATCATTCAGGCAATAATAGAGAGAGTCTGGTATGAGTAAGTGAAGTAGGCACATTACCGAACTATAGAAGACCTTTAGGATCTATAAGTTTCTAGACCACTATGGCAACTGAGATGCTATTCTCCCGTAAAAGGTCAATATCATATTCCTTTTGCGACAAAACCAGTCCATTGCAACTACTTGCTACCTTTAGCTTAGGGAATTATATCAGTAATCTTATATTCTTGATCACAAAGTGATTTGCAAGCATCTGCTTCTCTTTTGATCCCTTATTCAGTGTCACGAATGAGGACTATGTCATTAACATAGAACGACATATCTACAACACCTCTGTTGAGATAATTGTATCTCTTAGTATCTAATTTATATTTTATGTTTTCTGTGTATACTACTCATGTAATTAACCCATGTCTTTTCTCCTATATAAGAGAGCCCTGGGATCCCTTCAATAACAAGTCTCATTTTTCTCTCAACATGGTATCAGAGCAACGGTCCTAGATCAGGGTTCTCGTACCCTAACCCTAACCCTACAACCGTCGGTCCCCCCCTCCTCCTACTCTCGGCGCCGCCTCGCCCCTCGCCCCCCTCGCCGAGCCAGCCCCTCCCGCGTCGCCTCGCCCCCGCCGCGGTGCCCCACGCTGCCCCGACCCCCCAGCGGCGCCACCCAGCCCCACCAGCGACGGCCCCCACGCCGCATCGACCCCCCAACGGCTCCTCTCTGACCTGGAATCAGAATGTATTATCATGACTGGCGACCCAGAAATCTTTTGACATTGGCAATGTGTAATTCCTTTGCAATTATTTTCGGATTTGAATTCTGGATTGAGTGAAATTATCACCTCCATCAGAAGATGAGCCAACATAGAAGCCATGCTCTTTGTGTGAATGCAATATGTGCCTAAGGAACCAAGTATTTTTATTTGGTTTATTTTGGTACATGATCATTTCCCAACTCAGGTATATGTAAGACCACCGACTCTAATTTGATTTCCGCCCACCCTAGTAGAGGTTGCTTCTTGCGCTAGCGTTGATGAAGTTCTCCAGCAACTCATTGCCTCTTGCGCAAGCTGTGAAGGAGATGTCCTTTTCTCTTTTCCTAATATATTTGCGACGGACACCATATGTGTTTCCCCCTCTTTGGTATAAAAAAAATCTGTGAAGGAGATGAGTGGAGTCGACACATCAGCTAGGGGAGATAGTGGAGCGTGTGGTTGTTACGTGGGCCGTTGGAAGGGAGAGGGGCTGGGGTGAGTCGTTGGGAGAAAGTGGGTTGGAGTCAGAATGGAGGAGATTCTTGCAAGGGTTTGTGTTGGGCTTGCAGGTGGCGTTAGAGGGAGGATGGCGGAAGAAGATAATGAAGAGGATTAGTCCCATTTATTGTCTTGCCTCTTTTTTCCAATTACCCTTGTGCCCAGAATCTAACATCCATTTGGGAGGGACAGAGACTACTCATCAAAGGGAGATATTGTTAGTATATAGTTTTGTTAGGTGTAACAGTGCAATTTCAAAAAAAATGCAGGGCTCCAAGTGTTATCGGCAAAACTCGGATGCCCAGAAGTGTTACCCCTACCCCATTTAACTTTCCCTGAGAAACACAATACTATATTTAATTCTAGTGTTTTTATCAGTTGTACCCCTCTGAGATATTTCAATATCAGTTATGCCCCTCCCTTTTTAGGAATATCACCTGTGCCCCTGAATTTTTGCTGTTCTATCACTTGTGCCCCTCCGTTACTTTAGCCGTCAATAATTGAACTTAACCATGATTTTTTCAAACTATGATTTGGTTAGGAGGGGTAAAACGGGAAACCTTCATCTTCTTCCTCGTGTCGGCCTTCGGGTTCCTCAGATCGGCCTTCGGAACAGTCCCGATGAACCTCTCAAGATGCTCTGGAACAAGCCTCTTGGCCGATGGCATCACCACTATGGGGTACACAGAATCCTCGGCGAGCTCCACAAAGGCCTCATCGGCCTTAGCCACGCGGATCTTGGGGCCACCCACCAGCACATGCTTCACAACCTTGTTCAAGAATGCCACCTGGCCTCCACGACCACCTCCAGACCTATCTGGTTGCTCAACCTAAACAAATAAAAGAAACTCCACAAAAAAATAAGAATTGATCATATGAGATCTAAGCAAGAACAACTGGATCGAGTTCTTTCTTTGTTCTTTGTTTTTGTTTACCTTGGAGCAAGGGAGAAGGGATAGGCTCGCGACTGAAAGTGGGATGGGGGATGGTGGGGAGGTTGCAGCTGACACTGATGTACACGGGTTTGCTCTCCATGAGGGTGGTGGAGATGGCTGTGTCGATCTGCTTGTGGGCGTTGTCGAGGTTGAAGTCGGAAGCACGTCACAGTCTGGAAGCATCGGAGCTCCTGGCTGAAGTCGGGGAGGCCAATAGTATGGTGGAGGATCCTGTTGGCGCCGTAATCGTTGGAGTTGGGTCCACCCACTATGCAGATCACGGGGAGGTTCTCACTGTAGGCGTCGACGATGGCGTTGAGGATGCTGAGGCCGCCGACGGTGAAGGTGGCGACGCATGCGCTGACACCGCGGCAGAGGGCATAACCATCAGCGGCATAACCGACATTGAGCTCGGCTGCTGCAATGAGGGAGTCGACGAAAACATCGATCTCAACGGCGGCGGCGGAGCGTGACTTGAGGGAGTGGACGGCCTAGGCCTGGAGGTCGACAACAGCATGCTTTTGGGTGACAGCGAGGCGGTGGGCGGCGTTGTCGAAGGCCATGGGAGAGAGTGATTGGGTACAAAGACCTCACAATCCATTTTTTTTCTAATTTATTTCCGTTTGTGTCCTCAAAGTTAATGTCCGTTTGGGTTAGGAATGGACGGCAACTAACCCGAGGGGCACAAGTGATAGAACGGCAAAAAGTCAGGGGTACATGGATATTCCCAAAAAGGAAGGGGCATAATTGATATTGGAATATCTCAGAGGGGCACAACTGATAAAAACCCTTAATTCTATGAAGTATCTAATGCTTTGGTTTCTTCAATGATAAAGTTTTGTGGAAGGGGGCTTCTCTAAAACATGTGCCCCAAGAGTTATTTTCTGCACTTTTAACCTGGAATGATTTTTTTGACGAAAGTTTCTGGTAATATCTTTGTCTGATTTTCCTGTTTTAACAGTCTAAAGATATTTATTTCCTAATGCTTTGATACCTTTTTTGAGAATCCCCATTCTTTATAATTTCCATGGCACTGAATTACTTGCTAATGCACTATTCTTCTTCTGATGAAATCTGTGGGGTCTGTCAGTGGCTTTGTGGCTGGTTTTCTGCGGGATTGAAAATAGTTGGTGAATGATTCACTAAACATGATATATTATGCTGCCTTAACATCAGAATAACTTTCAATCACTTAGGGTTACTTATTTCAATGCAATCAGTTACAAATTGTAGCTATGCTTTGAGTGGTATCAGTTGCACAGGTGGCTCTCTTGTCGACCATATGAATGCCACTTACTCTTTTAATAATTATGATGATTATATTTGCTATTCTTTGTTGGTAAACTTATCATTGTAGCTGTCTATTAAAAGTTTTCTTACTTAGCAACTACTTGCAGCTATTCCCATATCATCTTGCAGAATATGTTAGTCGAGTTATGAGAATCTCCCCGTTCAGATATTACTGTGACATGATCTTTGAAGTTATGAGAAATGGTAAGCACTTCTATGATTGACTGATATTATTGACTTTTACTATTCAATATTTTGTCAATTTCATTTAATTAAATTTATTGGTTTTTACTCTAGAAAAGTAATTTACATCAATATACAGTATCATAATACGGTTAATGATCTTTTAGATAAGCAAGCTTCCATTCTTCACCGATTTAATATATAAAGTTTCTTATATATATTTCATGCAAGCCTTGCCAAAATTCCGCATTCTTGGTTCCCTGCTAATTCTTCAGCTTATATCCAAAATATCTGTCAAGATTGGTGAGATCAGGTAGTTGGGTAATTTGGATCATGTTAGCATGCAGTACTTCTTTTCCATGTCACCTTTTGTTTACATCTGTCTCACACTTCTTAATTCTTCCTCTTTGATGGAGGTGGCAAGAATGTTTGAAGGCAAGCATGATGTGGGTGGGGGTGAGCAAGGTGATTGTTGTTGGTGGAGGGAAGAGTGGTCTGAAAAGAGATATTAATTTGAGGTATGTCCAACACTGACGTTATTGTCTACAGGGGAAGGTGAGTTTTTTTGCTTCTCTCTCCATTGAAAAGGGCCGGCTGTCAGTGTGAAGGACTCCACTATCTTTGTGGTACGATGGGGCATTTTGCAAAAGTTTGCAAAAGGGAACTGTTGGCAGAGTAGGGTAGAAGCACACTGACTGCATGGTTGAAGGTGTTAGGAGGGAGAAGATTGGAAGCAGGAATTCAATCTGCCAGCTGTGATGGACGCCTGGAGCAGCTCATGGTCGATGATGATCCTCCTCAAAGCTTCTTAGTGGAAGACATGGATGCCTCTCTCGAGAAGGAAGGATACTTCTTTCTTGATGCAACAAAAGCTTACTAATGTCCTTCATTTACTGGGGATCTCATTCTGGTTGGCCGAAGTTCAGTGCTAGCCCTTGGCATGGTGCAAATGGGGGTGAGGTCATTCTAGTGGCTTCGTGGGAATTCTTAGTGTCCTTACGGTGATTGAGCTTTCGGGATAGTGCTTTGGAGCTTGGCCATCTGTTGAGCATGGAGCTTCGTGCTTGTTGACCACGATTTCGAGAGGTTTAAAAGTTGATTTAAGTGCTTTGTTGTTGCAACTCTCAAAACCGATCAAACAAACAATTTTATTTTATTTTTTTAACATGGTATAATTCTATGGTCGAACTCATGGAGGCAAATTTCAATTTATGGTAGTGTTGTAGAATTCTTAGTTATTTAGGGTTTTTATGCGTTTTAAATGATTTTGAAAGTGTTTTATATTCTTTAATTGATTTTTATATGTATTTGTGATTTTATGTTGTTTTAAGTATACCTATGTAATAAGCAATATAGGTATATGATTTTATATTTTATATTTTATTCTCTATTTTTGATGATTTTTAGTGGATTTTTAGATTTTAAAATGATTTTTAATTGGAAAAATAGTGAACTGTTGAAACTGTACTGTTTTTATGATGTTAAAAATAGTAAACAATAGCTAATTTTTTGTATTTTATTCTTATTTTGTAGCTTATTTTAATACATTTAAAACAAATTATTGCATGTATTTATGCGGTTTTTGTGGAATCAATTATGAATGTTGAGAAGATGGACGAATGAGATGTTTATTCCATAGAGCTAGGGTCTCTTATATAGAGAGAAAATCCTAGAGAGTACAAGTGTTACAGAACCCGAAGGGTCACGGGGGGTTACGAAACTCGAAGGGCCACAGAGGGTTACGGAACCCGAAGGGTCACGGGAGGTTACGGAACCTGAAGGGTTACAAACATAAATGTAAATATAATAACTCTAACACTCCCCCTCAAGCTGGAGCTGAGAAAGCTGTAGCTTGTAACAAAAAGAAAAAGTATACACCACATCTTCACATGATGCACCATAAGAACATATGTCCGCTGCTGATAGAAGACCTCGCTTGAGGACGGGTCTGCGACTTTCAGGTCACCGAAATGTATCTTTGACATGCCTGTAGAGCCGCTGCGATATCAGGTCACCGGAACATATCTCTGTCGTGCATGCAGGTCACCGCAAATTATCTCTGTCGTGCCTGGAGAAGAATCACCGTAGAAGAAGTCCAGCGCGGAGTAGTAGTCGGGTCGTAAAAGAAGAAGTATACGTCCTGACGAAGAAGTCGATGCTCGGTGAAGACTGATGATCTGAGTAGTACTCTGGAGTGTCGGTCTGTCAGTCATGGTAGGACAGTAGACGTCCTGAAGAATCATCTCTGACTCCCCCTTTCTCCCATACTTGATAGAATAAATAGTATGGAACATCAAGTTGGGAGAAACGAACATTGGGAGAAATAAATCGTGGTGAAGCAATGGTTAAGAAGATCCACGAGCGACGTAGGAGGTCCAGCCCTCTCTCCTTATCGACGGAGAGAGGGCTGGTGATGGCGGCGGATTTAGGGTATTAGGTTTCGGTCTAGGACCGTCGCTCTGATACCATATTGAGAAGATGAACGAATGAGATGTTTATTTCATAGAGCTAGGGTCTCTTATATAGAGAGAAAACCCTGGAGAGTACAAGGGTTACAGAACCCGAAGGGTCACAGGAGGTTACGGAACTCGAAGGGTCACAGAGGGTTACGGAACCCGAAGGGTCACGGGGGGTTACGGAACCTGAAGGGTTACAAACATAAATGTAAATATAATAACTCTAACAATGAAATTTTCAAGTTTTTATGTTTTTGTTTGTTTTATAGTATATACTATGTATTCTGTTTGATTTTTGGTTATTATTTAATAGATTATAATATGTAAGTAATATATTTTTTATAGAATTTTTTACTATTTATTTTATTTTCAAGTCAAAAAGTATTTCGGTAATTATTTTTGATGTAATTAAAATGTAAATTGAATATATTTTCAAATAGAAATTATACTATATATATAATATTTTATTATGTATTTAATACAATTTTGTTTGGATTTTTTTTATTAGTATTTGATTTAATATAGAAATTGTAGAGACCGATATTATTATATGTTATATATCTGTTCGTAATATCTTATTGTTCTCTGGACTACTATGTATTTTACTTGTGAGGTCTCTCCCTATATAAGAGAGCCTAGGGTTCCCTTGAATAACTGATCACTCATTTTTCACAACATGGTATTAGAGCCAAGGCCCTAGGGCTCTCCCACCCGCCACCCCCCTTCTCTCTTCACCGTCGCCTGCCTCCTCTCGGCTCTGCCTACTGCCGCCGCCTCTCCGGTCCACGCCCCCGCCTCCCGCCCGGTACAGGCCCCCGGTCCCAAGCCCATCCCCAAGCATCTGAACCCAAGCCCCGGTCCCGGTCCGGCCCCAGCCCCGGCCCTGGCCCCCGTTCCCAGCCTCCCTGCCTCTCGTGCCGGTCCCGGCCTCCGCTCAACAGCGCCGGTTCCGGCCCCTCGCTCCGTGCGCCGGTCCCATCTCGCCGGCTTCACCCTAGCCGGCGCCCGCCCTCTCCTGTGCCCTCAGCCGTAGCCGTCTCCTTCGCCGTATCTATGGATTTAGGTGTGTAACGTCTACATACACACTCAAATCCTATGCAGTTCGTGTAGACACCTGTCTCTTTGTCTTCAAACCCTAGTACTTCATCTCCGGCGTTATGTCAGACTCCAAGGTTGATATGCCCTCCATAGGCGCGTTCAAAGGTCCCGCGCCGATAGTGAAGATGGATGGGACGAATTATGAGCTCTGGGCGATGCAGTTCATGAGCCTCATGAAGTCAAACGGTAAGAAGCATATTCTTACCGAGGAAGAGCCGACAGAGAAGACATGGATATATGCCTCGTGGGAGGCTGATGATTCGTATGCCAAGGTTTGGCTGTCAGGCACACTGTCGATGGAGATTGCCAATGATGTCCTCCATCAACCCACTGCCAAGTCAATGTGGGATATTCTAGCTGCAACGTATTCCCAAGTGCGGAATGAGACCAAGATGTTGCAGCTCCAGCATGATATATTCACGGTGAAGCAGAACGACATGCCTCTTCACTCCTTGTACACGTCCCTGAGAGGGATGTTTGAGAAGTTATATAGTACCATTCCACTCACAACGACTCCTGAGTCCTGAGCAGCAGAAGACATTTCGGAATGCCACCATAGTGGGCGTTCTACTTGCAGCCCTAGATCCTGAGTACGAGGCCGCCCGCTCTCAGATTTTGGCTGATGCAATTATTCCTCCAATGGATGATGTTTACCGGAGGCTCAGTCGCATATCAGTTTCTTCCAGCTCATCTACTCCACCCCCATCGGCGATGGCAGTATCGCGTGGGAAAGATGGTTAGTTTTTTGGTCGTGAACGTGGACCCCGTGGTAGGGGTGGTCGCATTCGTGAGCCATGTTCGTACTGTCACCGCACAGGCCACTCGGAGGATACATGCTACTCTAAGCATGGGTTCCCAGCATCGGCGCGAGTAGCTGAGCATGCTCTGCCCCAGTCAGCATCCAATGCAGACAACCGTTTCGAGGAGTTTGTGGCACGTCTACGTGATATTATGCCACAATCATCTACTGATTCTTCTGGTGGACCTTCATATGTTGCCGCCACAGCTTCTGCCAGTTCCTCTGTTGCTGCTAGTACCTCAGGTAGTGCTACTGCATTTACGTCTTGTCATCATATATCTGATTGGATTATAGATTCTGGTGCCACACATCATCTCTGCCGAGATCGAGAGAGACTTGAGTCCTACCGGGACATTCCCCATGGCCGTTCAGTACAGATTGCAGATGGTACTCATTCCTCCCTTGTTGGACAGGGGGAGGTCTTCCTATCTCCGTCTATGCGTCTACAGAATGTTCTACATGCTCCTGAGTTCTCCATGAATCTGTTGTCTATTAGTCAGATTACGAAGGATTTGCACTGTCGTGATATATTTGACCCCTCTTCTCTTATTTTTCAGGACATACTAACGGGCAGGGTGATTGGCTGTGGCTCTGAGCAGAATTGTCTGTATCGGCTGGTCCGGAATTCTTATGCTGGCGTCTCTTCTCATTTCGCCGGTCCTGTATCTCCGTACATCTGCCATCTTCGCTTTGGTCATCTCCCGCTCTAGAAAATACGACATCTTCTGCCTCAGATCTCTCCCAATTCTTCCTTTCGCTGTGAAGCGTGTCAGTTGGGAAAGCATCATCGGTCTAGCTTTCCTAGTCGTCAGAGTCGGAGCAGTAGCTCCCCGTTCAAATTGTTTCACATTGATATCTGGGGTCCAAGTCATGTACCCGATCATCAGGGACACGGATTCTATCGAGTGGTAGTGGATGATTTCTCTCGTGTATCTTGGGTCTTTCTTTTAAAGAATAAATCTGAAGCAGGAGATGTGATTAAAAATTTGATTAATGGAGTGCGGTATGTGTTTTCCTCTACCGTCAAATATGTTCGTACAGATAATGCTCTAGAATTCTGCACACGGTCTCTCTCTCAATTTCTTTCGTCGAAGGGCATTATTCACCAAACTACTTGTGCTTACACATCTCAGCAGAATGGTGTGGCTGAAAGAAAGCACCATCACCTTCTTGACATTACTCGAACTCTCCTTATTCAGAGTTGTGCTCCTATCTCTTTCTGGGGGGATGCTGTTCTTACAGCTTGCTACCTGGTCAATCGTATGCCGTCTTTTGTCCTTGGTGAGAAAATTCCTCTTTCTATCATTTTTCCTGATAAGGAATTATTTTCACTTACTCCGCGTGTCTTTGGTACTGTTGCATTTGTTCATCTCCTGACTCCTGGACTTGACAAACTCTCTCCTAGAGCTGTCAAGTTTGTCTTTGTCGGTTACTCTCGGACTCAGAAGGGCTGTGTAGACTTCACAAGCAATTTATGGTTTCAAACAGAGCCCAAGAGCGTGGTTCCATAAGCTTTCCCATCTAATTGAATGACATGGATTCAAGAGGTCGAATGCAGACCACTCGTTGTTTATTCAGAAGTCTTCTGCAGGTACGGTTGTCATCATGGTCTATGTTGATGATATTCTGGTTACAGGAGATGATGTTCAGGGAATAGAGAGGGCAAAGGCATTTCTAGGCCATCAGTTCGTCACGAAGGATCTTGGAACCCTAAGATACTTTCTGGGGTTGGAATTTGCCAGGAATGCACAGGGTCTGGTGATGACCCAAAGTAAGTACATTACAGATTTTTTGACTGAAACATGCATGGTTGGATGCAGACCATCGAGTATTCCCATGGATCCAAGCATGAAGCTGTATGATGATGACACTGCTGAAGTGAACAAGAGGAGATATAGAGAAATGGTGGGTAAGTTCCTTTATATTACCATAACTCGACCCGATATTGCCTTTGCAGTAAGCCGAGTGAGTCAATTTATGGAGCAGCCAAGACAAGTTCATATAGATGCCATATACATGATACTGAGGTATCTGAAGTCTTCTCCAGGTTCAGGGTTACTATTTCGAAAGGGCACAGATTTATCTATTTCAGCATGTGCAGATGCCGATTATGCATAATGCCCTAAGGATCGAAAGTCGACCTCAGGGTTTGCCGTTTTTGTTGGGAGCTCTCTGGTTTCTTGGAAAAGCAAGAAACAAACTGTTGTGGCAATGTCCAGTGCTGAATCTGAATATAGGGCCATGGCGCAAGCAAGCACGGAGATGATGTGGGTTCGATCTGTGCTAGAGTATTTACATGTAGCAGTACCTTTACCCATGCAGCTTCAGTGTGACAATCAGACAACATTGTTTATTGCCAACAATCCAGCATTCCATGAAAGAAAAAAGCATATTGAAGTTGACTGCCACTACACTAGAGACTTGATCCAGAGAGGATTGATATCTACAATTCACGTGAGCTCAGGGGATCAGACTGCTGACGAACTCACCAAGCCGTCTTTAGAGAACCCTTCCAGAGATGTTCTTCCAAGCTGAGCATTGTAGATATCTATGCTCCACCTTGAGGGGCAGTGTAGAGACCGATATTATTATATATTATGTACCTGTTCGTAATCTCTTATTGTTCTCTGGACTACTATGTATTTTACCCGTGAGGTCTCTCCCTATATAAGAGAGCCTAGGGTTCCCTTGAATAACTGATCACTCATTTTTCAAAACAGAAATAATAGGGATTATTATTTAATAGCACCCGTGCACAGGGACTAAAGTGCAATTTGAGAAAACTTGTTCACTCGTGCAAAATACCAGAGAATCAGAGAGGGTATCACGTAGATGCTCCACAGTTCACGTGATGGTTCACGTGCTCGGCTCAGACTATCCCTGTATGCAAATGACAATAGAAGTGGGCTGCTAGTGCAAAATCACCATCAAGAACGGGTACATAGATAGCCTTATGAAGTCTGCACACCTTAGGACACCCCCCCTCAACAGCTAAACTTCCTCCTGTAAGTCACCATATAAGAACACATTCTTCACATCCAACTGGTATAGCGGCCAATCACGAGTAACCGCAACAGACAGCAAGATCCGTAGAGTGGAATGGCAGGCCACTGGCGAGAATGTATCAAGATAATCCACCCTATATGACTGTGTAAAGCCACGAGCAACCAGACGAGCCTTGTATCTGTCAATACTGCCATCTGCATTCTGCTTGACTGTAAATACCCACTTGCAGCTCACTGGAGATACATCAGTAGGTACAGGAACCAGACTCCAAGTTCCTCTAGACTGAAGAGCTGCCATTTCTTCCTCCATGGCTAGACACCATCTACTATCCTTCAGTGAGTATTGGTAATTTCGTGGAATAACCACTACTAACAATGCGACGACGAAATTCCTGAAATCTCCAGTTAGTCGATCAAATGACACAGAGGCTGCTAAAGGATATGATGCGCAGCTCCGCTTCGACTTTCGTATAGCGATAGGAACATCTAAATCATCTATGTCCTCGTCTGACCTCTGTAACACATTCTGCTCAGAAAAATCATCAGATCCATCAATAGTAATATCTTCAGAACATACCTTAGGCGAGCTAGGTGATGAGCAATGACCATGAGCTGAAGCAGGCCTACAGGTATAATGAAATGGTAATGGTGAAACATGTATAATGACAGATGATAACGGTTCTGGTGGTGGTGTTGGTGGTTGTGGTGGTGGTGGTGGTGGTGGTGACATGTAAATGGCATCAGTATTAGCAGGGGGTATCAACTGATCACCTGAGGCTGAGAAATAAATAACAGATTCAAAAAATGTAACATCAGCACTGACAAGGTATCGCCTGCGCAATGGATCATAACACTTGTACCCCTTCTGAGTTCTGGAGTACCCAACAAAGACACACTTGACAGCCCTAGGTGAGAGCTTGTCAGTCCCGGGAGACAACTGGTGGACAAAAGCGACCGAACCGAACACACGGGGAGTAAGAGAGAACAATTCTTTTCCAGGGAAGATAAGAGAGAAAGGGATCTTCTCAACTAGAACAGATGACGGCATACGATTGATTAGGTAACATGCTGTAAGGACAGCGCCACCTCAGAAAGAATGAGGAGCATGACTCTGTATAAGGAGCGACCTGGTTACATCCAGCAAATGGCGATGTTTCCTTTCAGCGACCCCATTCTGTTGGAAGGTATAGGCACATGATGTCTGGTGGATGATCCCTTGGGATGAGAAGTAACTAGATAGGACATGAGTACACAACTCCAAGGCATTATCACTTCTCACAATTTTAACAGATGCAGAAAAAACATTACAAATCTCATTAAGAAAATTGATGATAATATTCCCTGCTTCAGATTTATTCTTTAACAAAAAAACCCATGACACACAAGAAAAATCATCCACAATAACTATATAAAACCTGTCCCTGATGATCAGGAACACGACTCGGACCTCATATATCAACGTGAAACAACTCAAACTTGGAGGTACTACTCCGATACTGACGACCGGGAAAGGTAGACTGATGATGCTTTCCCAACTGACAAGCCTCACATTGAATAGACGTGTGAGGCGAAACCTGAGGTAACACACGACACAGTTTCTGAAGCGGTAGATGTCCAAAGCGCAGGTGCCATAGCAAAGGAGTGATGGGTCCAGCGGGTAGAGATGAGGTTCCATCAAAAGGAGTCTGACTGAGGCGATAGAGGCCTCCTTGCTCATAGCCACGTCCAATCACGTTGCCCGTAAGGATGTCCTGAGAAACAAGAGAAGATGGATAAAAAATAGCCCGACACTGTAAATCCTTTGTAATTTTTATTTGACTGATAGACAACAAATTCATTGAAAAATCAGGTGCGTGTAACACATTCTTGAGATGCATAGATGACGTCAGTCTAATAACCCCCTGACTAGTAATCGGGGAATGTGTACCATTAGCAATGACCACTGTTCGACTTGGAGTGATCTGTCTGTACCCTGTAAGTAGACTTTGATCGCCACATAGATGATGTGTGGCACTAGAGTCCATAATCCATGCTAAAGTATCTGATCCACTACTAGTAAATGCATGTGTGCTACTTGATGCACTGGTAGATGCAGAGGCAGATGCGGCAACATCAGACTGGTTCTCAGTAGTGGGGGGTTGGCCAGATGGAGGAATGATGCCCCTTAGACGGGCGACAAGATCATCAAAACGTTGATCCAAAGAAGCAACATATGCAGGCTCTATCTGCTCAGCGACTCATGCAGATACAGGAAATCCATGCTTAGAGTAGCATGTGTCTTCGGTATGTCCAGTGCGATGGCAATAGGTACACGTTGGCCGAACACGGCCTCCTCTGCCACGAGGGCCACGACCACGGGCCTGATGATGGTGTCCTCCACGACCTCGATTGTTAACCATGGCTGAAGCAGTCTGATTCGTAGTCGTAGAAGGAACAGTGATGCGGCTCAGTCTGTGAAAGGCTTCCTCCATAGGAGGAATAGTAGAATCTGCCAAGATCTGGGACCATGCTGCCTCATACTGAGGATCAAGAGCAGCGAGGAAAACTCCTACCATAGTAGCATTCCGGTAGGTCTTCTGTTGCTCTGGTGTGGCTGTCAGGGGCATGAAGCTATAAAGCTTCTCAAACATTCCTCGTAGAGATGTGTACAATGAGTGTAGAGGACGCCCATTCTGCTTGATAGTAAATATGTCATTCTTCGCTTGAGAATATGTAGCAGCCAGAATATCCCACATTGCTTTGGCTGTGGGCTGATGAAGAATATCATTGACAATCTCGATTGCCAGAGTTCCAGATAGCCATACTTTGGCATATGCATCATCTGCCTTCCACGAGGCATTAACTCCAATCTTCTCAGCAGGCTCTTCTTCAGTAAGAATGTGTTTCTTACCGGTTGACTTCATCATACTCATGAACTGCATAGCCCACAGTTCATAGTTCGAACCATCCATCTTCACAATCGACGCTGGACCTCGGAAGGCGCCTATAGATGGAATATTTGCCTTGCTTTCTGACATAATGATAACAGAAGACTGGAGTTGTAGACTGAAGATATGATCGTCTACACGGACATAAACGGGTTTAGTTGCATGTGTAGACTTCAAGCAACCAAACCCATGGAGGCGCGCGCTTGACTTAGGGTTCTGCGCGTACGAGAAACCCACAAAGATCACGCACGTGTGGTGGCGTACAGGAGCACGTGAGCACACACGGATGCGCGCACGCGAAGACGCGCGTGCGGAGATGCACGCGAAGGTGCGCGTGCGGAGATGCACAAGGATGCGCACGCGAAGATGCGCGTGCAAAGAGCGCGCAAGGATCGGCTGTACCGTGCACAGGCACGCAGAGGCGGGCTGTGCGCAGAACGCGCACACAGGGAGCGCGCAAGGGTCAGCCGCACCGTGCGCAGAGGCGGAGGCGCACCGTGCGCATAGGCGGAGGCGCACCGTGCGCAGGCACGCGGAGGCGGAGGGTGCGCGGAGGCGGAGGGCGCACGGAGGCGTAAGGGCTTGAAGGTGGGGCTAGGGTTAGGGTTTGGCTCGAGAACTCCGGTTTAGGACCGTCGCTCTGATACCATGTTGGGAAAATAAGAGAACTTGTTTATTCCATCATCCCTAGGCTCTCTTATATAGGAGAGTAGCCTACGGGTAAATTACATAAAGAGTCCAACGGGAAAGAAAAATAACAAAAGAGATACATAAGTGAATAATATATATCTACAATAGTTGCAAAACCGTCGTAATAAATGAATATGAAGTTGTAATATGTAATAACAGATTTGTAATATATAAGTACAAATTTGTAGAAGGTGTATTCAAGATCTTTAAAAGGCACGGTTTATATTACTTATTTGCAAACGTTTCAACATGGGATCGACTGAAAATAACAATTTGTAAAGCCGCAAAGTGATTTTCATGTAATAAATGATGATGAAAGATAAAAAACTTAATATTGAGATCACATGCTTATTAGTTTGTTAATGAATCCCTAGATTGGATGGCTAAATTTAGAAAGGAAAAAAAACTGCAAACCAGTCCGTGAGCTCATGACTCGTAATAATATTTTTTTGCTGCCAGACTCCTAATTCTGTGCAAAGAGTGATCCATCAGCCACCATTGTAGGTTCCAATCTACTTTTTGGTTTCCAGTGTTCATTTTCAAGTTGGGTTGAGTTCTTTCCAAGTTGATCCCGGAGTTTCTCCCCCTGGGTTGTTGAGGGCATAATGGGCTTGTTGTGCTGTTTGAGGGAATTTCTATGGAAAACATGATGACAGTAGTACTAAGGTTTCAGTCTAAATCTGGATAAATCGACAAAAATCTTGAAAAAAATTGAAAATTTTATTTTTTCCGGCTGGGAGTCAGAAGGCCAATCCAGGTAATGCCCCTTGCTAAAATCCTCAACTTAGAATTTGAAGTCAGTTCTCGAATCCATTAACCACATTAGTTTGATATGATGATGCATCCAATGAACCTGAATCTGCGAACGAAATAGTGGAACTAAATGACAAGAAACTGTTTTTTTGGAAATTTCAGACTTCCAAGATGCAGAGTATATATTTCTTATTTTGTTTCATTTCTTGGATTCTGTAATAGAGCTAGCTTCTGTTATTTAGAAGTTTTGTTTTAATTTTGATTTTGAAATCTAATAATGCTGATTTGACTTCCTTTATCTTCCAGAGCAACCATATGACAGCATTCCGAATTTTAGCGCTGCTGATGCATTGAGAATTACAGGGATAGGTCGCAATGAGTTTATTGATATAATGAACAAGTGCAGATCTAAGGTATTGGTTCTCATTATGGCTGACTTTACTTTTTCCCCCTCTTGTACGCTGAGTTTTGCAAGAGACTGAGATATGCAGAAGACTTTCTTCACAAGTTTAATATTGATACATGTAGGAGGGCTAGAGATGTTGACGCTGTTTTGCCACATTGAAAATGGGTACTTTGGGGGCATATTGCCAGAATGTTGGCAAAATCCCATAATGTTTCGAAAACTACTCGAAATAAGTAATTCAAATCATACAGAATTTGTGTGATTACCTCAAATTTACTATAATCCTTCAATGCGTAGGAATCTAAAGACAAATTTACATGGACTTAAACAGAGCCTAACATCACTCAATGCTGAAAGAAATCCAAGCTAATCATTAAATGGTTTAGCTGAATAGTTATAAGTACCCTGATTACACAAGGTTATACTATGAAAATTCGAATTACATAGGTATCAAATTGATGAGTTATACTATGAAAATTTGGGAACGTGTGTTCGAAAGAAGGTTGATGCAAGTTTCCAAAGTAACTGAAAACCAATTCCGATTAATGCCAGGTCGCTCGACTACTGAAGCTATCTCTACTTGCTGAAGGAAAAAATGGAGATTTATAAAGCTAAAAAGAACCTCTATATGATTTTTATTTATTTGGAGAAGGCTTATGATTAAGTCCCATAAGAGATATTGTGGAGAGTTTTGGAGAAGAGACAAGTACCGTTCCTATACATTAACCTTATAAAGGGCATGTATGATGGGGCTTCATCTTGAGTAAGGACCTAGTATGGGAAGACTGACTATTTTAACATCACCATCGGTCCGCATTAAGGTTCAACGTTGAGTCCATTCCTTTTTACTTTGATTATTGAGTGTACTACTATAACACGTTCTTGCTGGACATGCTCGTCCTTAGCAAGCCATATAGGAATAAAGGGTACGGTGCTTGTATCATTCCATGTCTGAAGTAAAGCATTTGAGTTTACATGATCAGCCAGGTCATTCTACATGAGTAGGGTTACATAGCTTGACCACTTTAAATATTATATTGTTATTGATCTAAAGAGTTAGATCAAAATAACTGATGTGTAGTTAATGATCTAAAGATTTAGATTAAGGGCACAAATACCATCATATACTGTTTTCTAATGAAGTGATCTCCAGTTTGAGAAGATGTGTCAATCTTCTACATAGGCTAATATTGGACTGCTACTCTTGATGCAATTTCTCTTTATTGCAACAGAGATTCAGAGTTGTTAGATAGTCGGATTAGAGAATTAACTTGATGAGATCGAAAAAGATGAAGTCCATACCATAGACTGTTACGGGATGTGTAATCATCCTTTGACCGCATACATACATACATACATATATATACATATCTGAGTATGAACATTTGGCAAAATACTCTATCCTTTGGGGTGACCGACTGACTATTAACTAGTCCGTCAACAGTTGGTCGGCCGACTATTTGGCTCGATTAGTTGACCGACTAAATCAACTAGTCGATTGATTTTTGCATGGAGAACAATGTTTTTAATTTTTAATCTTTTTTAAAAGCAAACTTATTCTAATATGCTTAATATTTTATTTAATCCAACTATTTCTTTCATTTTATTATGATAGTATAGGAAATGTACAAATCTATGTAAATATATAAGAATATATGTATAAAATGATTTATATAGTTAAAATAATTAAATATTAAAAAATAACTAAATGTTGACTAAATCCGATTAGTCGCCCGTCTGCCGATTAATCCTTAATCAGTGACCCGATTGATCGAGTACCAATTACCGATTTCTACAACCTTGCAAAATACTAGGTTATGGCAACACCTATATACTAGCAAGTTGGTGTAAATATAAGGATATATACATGTTTATACATGATAAAACGAGAGACAGATCTCACTCATGAGATATTGGAATAAAAGCAAATTCCATCGGTAGTCATCCTGTTTTGGAAACAAGATATGAATTCAATAATATATATATATATATACACTTTCAGAAATGCTGATGATTGATATTGTCTCCCTGTGGTCAGTTGAGCTATCTTCTGCTTTTAACTATGGAAAGAGATAGAAAATGTAGGGACACATACTTTAGGTTATCAAAGTCTTTCAGTATGTAGGATGCGGAAGTATTATAAATGCTCAATATTGGCACAATCGTAATAGATCATGTACCATGATTCTTCCTCTTACGAAGGAATGATGAAAATGATGGCTCTGCTTAAAGATAAATTCAGTGAGGTTTGATTGGCTACAGTGCTTGAGATGTTTGGTGAGATTTTTATATTAAGGCTTAATAGGAACAAGTCATAATGATCTGTGGTTTTAGACGCAAATGAATTATGCCATAGAGTTGGCTCATGATGTGGTTATTTTCTCATCCACTCCTGGACATTTGAATTGTGAAAAACATATGATCACATATTGGATCCTAATCGTCGAGAAAATGTGGAGAAAATCCACAAGATGGAAGGCCTCCTTTCTCTCTTGTGGTGGTCATTTAGTAGTTGTCAAATGTGACGCCTGCAGATCCGGGTTATCCGTTTACATAGTATTCGCAATATTGTATCCGCTATTGATCGCATTGGGTTAATGAAATTTAGGGAAATTTTTCGAGATTCGAAATGACATTCACAAGCTACAAAAACAACAAGTATCACTAATTCACATTGTATTAATTTTCAGATACAATTGAATGTAACAAACGGAACTACATTATGTACATGTATCCCAAAATGTAACAGAAGAGAAAGAAAAGCATTTACATGATCCTGTACCAAAAACTATAACATGTGTACCGTCGAAAGTAGTCGCGGAAGGACAACGTCCAACTGCCAATCTATTGAGTCCCAGACACCTTGCCTGCCATTCATGTTGGGGACAAGAGAAATGTCAATAAAAGTTGAGTACAATCAAATTTATTAAAATGTAAGAAATAGGTATTTCAATGGTTTTGAAAGAAGCAAGTAGATAGGTGTTGACATGTAAAATATAATAAGCTACTTGCACATAAATAGATTTTCAAGCTGTTTTGTATGTGTATCCCTTGTTGATCCATCACCCTTAACCTTCCATATATAACATTTTTAGTTATTGATTATATGATCCAAATGTAGCTTATCATCTTTTTATCACATATAACTTATGTTGATGGATCTTGGGATTGTAGATGATGAGATCTCATCTGATCTTTATCTTTGTTTAATTTTCAAGCCTAGAGGATAGTTTGTAGTCTTGTTCCGAGTGTGACCTCACACTATGACTCTAAGGCGTGAAGAATACCTTAAGGTTGGGTGCCTCCGTAGGCATACGGTGCAGTATAATGCATCCTAACTAAGTTCCCAACACGTCCACTAGCTCCTAACATCCGTAGTAGTAGTTCTAAATTCTGATTAAATGTCGATGATTGATGATGATTGATGATTTCTGCCTCATGATATTTTCTTCGCCAGGATCTACTGGCAGAACAGTAAACAACTTCAAGGACAATGCCGAACTCTGTACTGTAGCCAAACTCAACTGTTACCAACTCAGCTGTAGCCAAACTCAACTGTAACCAAAGTCAACTGTAACCAACCTCAACTCAAGCTGACAACGATCTTTTCATTGCCAAGATCTACTAGTAGAACAATAACCAAAACACAAGCGGTGAGTAAGTCTCCTAAGAGACTCTTTCATCTCGCCCTCCCAGTGGAGGTGCATTACAGGAAAGGGCTAGTCACACTCTAAAACTACGCTCCAGAGACAGGTGGGAGAGACTTTCTGGACTATGTCACTCCAAAAAAAACTGGCGTGACCGGTATGGACAAAAAGAGTGCTAAAAATCAAAACCAAGGATCCTCCTGCCTAGGCACCTTACTGAAACAGGATCAGCGGAACTGGTAAAAAACCTGGATCCCAACGAAGCGGAAAAAACTGCGAGCTCGCGTGAAAATCGTAAAAAGGACTGGGATCCTAGACCTGCGCACTAGGTGGCCGTTGTCCTAACTGAGCTTCATATCTTCCGCCCAGTTGAGGGTCACCGCGCCCTCACACAGTCAGGTGTAAGGGCCACCATGACCGACACTCCATTAATTTCACTTGTTTGTCTACTCAATCCTTCCTCAATCTCTTCTATAGTTGACTTACAGATCTAGGTATTTGTCACAACTTATCTTTAGTGATAATAATATATATAAATAGAAGTTTATATTTCATGATCAATTGATTGAGGATTACTATTCATATTGATCTTAGGAATCATTTATTGACTTCATAAGAGAAGATTATTAATATTCTAATATTGGTATTTCAAATGTCTTCAATAAGATCATGAGATTAGAAGCTGTTCATTGGATCTGAATCTAAGTTCAGATTGATAAAAGATTTTTCCAATTCTTCTCATCTTTAAACATGAGAGTTAGAGCTCCTCATTAGATCCAGATTAAGTTCGATTCTATGCCATACCACCCAATTCTTTTTAATTTTCAAAACACGAATTTGCAGCCTAATCAAATCCATATAAAATCCTCTTAGAAATAATTGTATTCAAACATCCTAATTTTTTATTCTAACAATCATGAAATTCAGAGTTTACTCAAAGGTCTAAATTTTAGCTTAAATACATTCATAACACCTAATTTTCTTAATTCTAAAACTTACATTGTCGCTATTTATTAATATGAAATTATAATTAATTATATGCAAAACATTTCTTATCTTCCCTCTTTTAAACCATGAAATCTGTAGCTATAGCGATATGAAGTTAGGTCGAACTTCATACTAAATTGCCCCCAATCTTTCAATTTTAAATCATGAATTCTGTAGTTTAGTGGTCTGAAATTAGACCTAATTCCCTGTATAACACCTCCAATTACTCATCTTTTAAGCATGAAAATTGTAGCATATAATGGTCTGAAATTAGATCTAATTGTGTGCTAAATACCACCAATTTCTCATCTTTTTAAGCACAAAAACTGCAACATACAACGGTCTGAAATTAGGTGTAAAATCCCATATTTTCATCATATTTATTATGAAATTAAGGGCATATAATAGCTTAACAATGGTCTGAACTTTAAAATTAATTATATGCATTACATCCTAAAATTTGATTTTTTAAAATCCAAGATTTGGAGCTATAATTTGATCTTTGTTGGAGTATTATATTGTGTCCCACTTATACTATAGATGGGTAAATGGATCTCTCTAGGATCCATTTACCCCATCCAAAGTTTAGTCCCACATCTACCAGTTCGGAGATGTGGAGACTCTGTGGGTGCTATATATAGAGCCCCACACCCCTGTAGTCAGATGAGAAAAGGAATGCAATATCTGCCCCTTTGAGGGCTTCTCCCGTGGTTTCATCCCGCTCCTTAGGGAGTACGGTTCCACGTAAAAATCATGGTGTTCCATGTTTCATATTTATGTTCTTATGCTCTGTTTATCATTTTTCACTTCCGCTTGCTATTTTCTAACAATCTTAAATGCAGAACTAAAAAATCACAATCTCAGTAACTTCTAGAGAGTAAAATCTTTATGCAAATTCCCCCAAATTCGATTATTCAAATGCTAAAAACTGTAGCTAATTAAAGGTCTAAACTTAGATCTATTTGCATGCTAAACATATCCAATTCATCGTTTAAGTATGCATAGTGATATGAAATTAGGCTTATTTGCATGAGATTCACCACCAAAACCTTCAATTTTTAACATAAAAATAGTGGCTAAATAAGAGATTTTGTATTTAGATCTTAGACTACATGGAAGGCAGCAAGAGGAGGGGGATTGCACCTATGGATCCCCTAAAATTGAAGGATCAAATTGCATGCAGGAGTAGTGCCTTGATCAAAGAGGAGCAACTGCTCCAAAGGGAGGAGGAGCAACTCTTTTGGCTGCAATAGTAGTCACCATGACCGACATGATCAAATATCATAATTGTTTGATTATCACTTTCTTGATTTCTCAACTTCTCTCATTTTTTGATGTGGTTGACTTTAAATATCTTTGGCTTTTGTTTGACAATCTTAATTAATAGTGATCCAAAAATCTATCTAAATGATTGATCACAAGGATTTTTAGTAGATGTGTTGATGTAGGTATGGTGATGTTTGCAAAAATAAGTATAGCTATCAACCTATCAATAATGATTGATGCGTTATCCATATATATATATATTAATATGGTTATTACTGATATACATATAACTAAATATTTATATTGGATGTGTCTATCATAAAAATGCATAAGCATACTCGCTGACTATTTCTCCTAAGCCCATAATTTAATCGAGCAACTGTATATTATTGTGGCATCACCCTTTTAATTCTAGTAGTATCTGTCTTAATATTCTAACTGTAATAACATATATATTTATTTATATAACATATATGAATCAGTTTAGTTATATATAGAGTATCATTCCTTGATACATTATTACATGAGTAGTAGTCATTCTCATGAATACCCTATAATCCTATTTTAGTATATTAATAGTTGGTTTGAATCTGTTTCATGTAATATACTGAATTTGTCCCGAGATATTATATCTCTAGCATTATATATTCTTGGATATGAATTTAATAAATTTGTGAAAGGACATTTCTATATATAAAATATACCAGGGAATAATAATATATCAAACACTGCTCATTTCAAGAAGGATGTGTAATATTGAGTGATCCAAGATATGGTATCACAGATTTCAAACATATTCCAATATTTATATCTAGTAACTTTATTCCCAACCAATTCAATATTTTATAAATATTAGATTTTTTTAAAGGAACATGTCTACTTATCAAAATTTTAAGAGAATTTATGTTCAGTTTATGTTAAGCACTCTAGGCTATATAATTATCCTTAAATTCCAACATTTATATATTCAGAATAAGGGTTAAATATTCTAATAGAATCTTATAATAGTTGAATATGAGTGCGACATTCAAATTGTAAGATGTGCCACCAATATTTCATTTCACTAAATTTTCCATATATTTAAAAATGTACAAAAGAGGCTGACAGATTCATACATATATTCCCAAAATATACAGAAGAGAAAGAAAACATTTTGTATCATAAACTAAACTAAAACAATGACAAAAGTAACTGTACTATTTGGTATATACCCGGGTGCTAGGAATCATCGACCAGCTACTGAGATGCGGGCTGCTTGCCTACCACACATGAAAGGTACAAGAGACATCAACAACGCTGGTATTTCCTAAAAACTTAAAATAAACAAACATTTAAAGTTGTTGCAAAAGAAACAAGTAGTAAGGGATAAACATTTAAAAATTTATAACTACTTGTTATGAAAAATATTTTCAAGCTACTTTAAGAAAATGTCCCCAAATTTAATCACTACCTTTTATTTTTTTATTTTCTTGCATAGAAGTTTAATGGCTCATAAGTATAATTTCTTCATTTGCCCCTTAGCCTTTTTTATATAATATATATATATATATATTAATTTATTGCCTATATGTAGATGTTGTTTTCTTGTCATTGAGATCAAGTCATGGATCTTGATAAGAAGCTGATGAGGTGATGCTTGGTTTGATTCTTGAGTTTAATGATGGAAAAGACGAGATGTTGATCTCATTCTCATTAATATCTAACTTTTTGGAGTCTAGTGGATAGTCTGTTGTCTTGGTCAGTATTTGACCTCACACTACGACTCTAAGGCGTGAAAAATACCTTAGGATTGAGGTGCCTCCGTAGACATGCGGTGTTGTGTAATGCATCCTAACTAAGTTCTCAACACGTCCACCAACTTAATTATAATCAACTCTAGCCAACACAACTTATAATTGATTTTATCTCTTAGCCAAGTTCCATTATTCTTCATTCTGAGTTCAATTGTAACTCCTCCAATTTCAACTGTAACTGATTCAGATGTAGTCCTAAATGATTCAAATGTGGTCGTAGAAGATTCAGATGTAGCATCACCAAGCATTTTGGCGGAAAGTAACCAAAACTCAAGCGGTGAGGTAGTCTCCTAAGGAGACTCTTCCGTCTCGCCCTTTAATTGAAAGTGCAGACCAATAGAGGGAAAGGTCCACTCCAAAACTACGCCCTAGAGACGGCAGAAAATTTACTCTAGACGAGCCCGATCGGTAACGAGCAAACGAGCTCGCACGAAAAACTAAAAACTGAGGATCCCCTGCACGGGTATCCTAAAACAGAGGGACAACGGAGCTTAAAAGTTGATATCCCAATGAGGCGTAAAAACATTACGAGCTTGCGTAAAATCGTGAAAAGGACTGTGATCCTAAACCCATGCACTTGGCGACCGCTGCCCTAACTAGGCTTCCTTTCTCCCGCCCAGTTGAGGGTCACCGCGCCCTCGCACAATTAGGCGTGAAAGTTACCATGACTGGCATGATCAAATATCATAATTGTTTGACTATCACTTTCTTGATTTCTCAACTTCTCTCATTTGTTGATGTGGTTGACTTTAAATATCTGAAGCCTTTTGTTTGACAATCTTAATTAATAGTGATCCAAAAATCTATCTAAATGACTGATCACAAGGATTTTTAGTAGATATGTTGATGTAGGTGTGGTGATGTTTGCAAAAATAAGTATAGCTATCAACATATCAATAATGATTGATGCGTTATCCATATTTATATTAATATGGTTATTACTGATATACATATATGTAAATATTTATATTGGATGTGTCTATCATAAAAATGTACATTTAGGCATACTCGCTGACTATTTCTCCTAGGCCCATAATTTAATCGTGCAACTGTATATTATTATGGCATCACCCTTTTAATTCCAGTAGTATTTGCCTGATATTCTTATTGTAATAACATATATAACTATTTATATAACATATTGAACCAGTTTAGTTATATATAGAGTCAGTATCATTCCTTGATACATTATTACAGGAGTAACAATCATTCTCATGAATACCCTATAATCTTATTTTATTTTATTAATAGTTGGTTTGAATCTGTTTCAGACACGGGCGGATCACATCGAGCTTCATCAGCCCTGCGCAGTTCTGCAACCAGGCACGCAGGTTCATCGATTTCCGCATATGGCGGTGCAACCCTAGAAGGGATGCGGCCCTTTCCAGCCGCATACGATTTTTTTTCCAGACTCGCCAGGCTTCATCAAACCAACGATCCATGTCTTTAGGCGAGTTGCGTGAGTCATCGCATCTCCAAGAGGAGCTACTTCTCCTTCGCGTGAATCCAGACGTGAGAATCATCCTCCTTCAGACAGAGTCCGGGCGTAGGCTTTAAGCCTCAGGAGGTAGCCCTTCCTGTTCCTCAGACCCAGGCTGCGCCGGGAGCACGTGCGAGAGGATCACGTAGGTAGCGCCGCCACTCCTCAAAAGCCTCGCAGGCGGGAGATGCATCTTGAGCAGCACTCCCAGGCAACCCGCAGACCCTCGCGCACAATCCCAGATCTCCTTCAGGCATAACGATCACCCAGGTCGGTGGCAGACAGCGCATGCCGCTCCAACAGGCGGCACGAGCCGCAGTTCGTCTCCATGCGGCGCATCTTCCCGCCTTTTCCAAAGCGGCGCCCCTTCTGCCACCAATGATCTCCTCGCGATCGTGCATACCCCCCAGAGCGTGCACCCCCAGCAGCTCGCAGTCGGCGGCTGCGCCATTCCAGCATAAAAGCCGTGATCAACCTCCAGGCGGCTCCAAGCAGTGCGTGCGAGCAACACACCTCCTCGTGCGGTTTCCTATGCGCGAGCATCCCGCACTGCCCCAAGCGACGTCGCCCTCTCTCCCTCTATTGCGTAGTATAGATCCAGGCAGAGCTCGAGATCTCCGGGCAGTAGAGGTGGAGAACCCACCCCAAGCAGAACCTCCCATTGGCGGCGCTTCCCCCATCGGGGGAGGTAACGATGTGTCTTCTAAGAGATAGGGTTCTCGTGGGAACCCTAAAATAAAAAAAATAGAGAAAAAAGGGTTGCTTCTACAGTGGGCCATTGAGAAAGAGAGAGAGAGAAAGGAAGTCCTATTAAGCTATTGCATATTTTTTGGCCTACGTGGGCCGTGTAAAAAAATTAAGAGAAGATGCGTACAAAAAAAAGTGAAGTGAGAAGCCGAAAGAAATGATTGAACGACTAAAAAATATTCCAAAAAAATGATTTGACAAGCTGATAAAAAATATGAAGGGCTATTAAATAAAACAAAAAAGAAGGGAAATAGTCGGAAAAGAAAAGATTGATGGCTTATGCATGTTTTATTTACCCCCATTTTATTGTCTTCTCCCAACTTTGTCGATGTCGATTTTTTCGACAAGTATGGGAGAAAGGGGGAGTATTGCATAGAGTCACATACTAGATCGTCAAATTTTCCAGATTCACCAGATTCAGAGATTCCAGAGGCCATTCGGTGTTTAGACTCTACAATTTCTCAGATGTTCAGACTCGACGTCAGATTCCGAGTCTGCAGTTTAAGACGCACGAGTATGCGATCTTCAGTTTCGTAGTCCCCATCATTCTTGTTGTTTCGGCCAGAGTTTTCATGTGAGCCATAGGAACTCCAGAGTAGAGGACCATTCCCTATGCCATGTGGGAAAGGATTTTCATGTGGTATCATAGGGACTCCAGAGTAGAGTACCATTCTCTATGCCAGATGGGAGAGATCCAGTTTTTTGACAAAGAGACGTTTCAGACTCCATTCTCCAGTGATCGTGGACTCCGGCAAGGATTGCACTTCACAGCTTTTTTCAATTCAACCCTTTTTAGAGATGGAGCAGTTGTCCACATGTTGTGGCGGGCCAGAGTACTCCGACGAGGAGACTCATTTCCAGTTGCAGTGACTCTGACAGGCACAATTCAGGTGCATACTCTCCGATGAGGGGATTCTGTTGACTCACACTCCAGCCCGTTCGTCCTCCTCACATGCACGCCATGAGAAGTAACATCCTCGACAACAGCCGACAGTTGTGCGCGTTGAGTTGATATTGTCTAGCGTGAGTTGAGTTTCTTTCTGTTTGTCCAAGCTGAGCATTGCATGCTCCAGCTTGAGAGGGCGTGTTGGAGTATTTGGTTGTACGTCACATGAGTTTTAAATGGATAAATGGATCATTCCAGGACCCACTTACCCCATCCCAGTGTTTAGTCCAACATTTACCAGTGGTGGGACTTGGAGGCTCTGTGGAGGCTATATAAGGAGCCCCAGACCTCATGTATCCATTGAGAAAGTCGAATGCAACATATGGCCCTTTGAGGCCTTCTCCCGTAGTTTCATCCCACTCCTTAGGGAGTAGGGTTCCACGTTAAAATTCTGGTGTTTCAAGTTTATATTTATGTTCTTCTTATGCTCTGTTTATCATTCCACTTCCGCATTCCTATTTTCTAACAATAATAATATATCAAATACTGCTCATTTCAAGATGGATGTGTAATATTGAGTGATCCAAGATATTGTATCACCAATTTCAAATATATTCCAATATTTATATCTAGTAACTTTATTCCCAACTAATTCAACATTTTATAAATAGTAGAAATTTTGTTTTACAGAACCTGTCTATTTATCAAAATTTTAAGAGGATTTATGTTCAATTTTTGTTAAGCACTCTAGCTATATAATTAGCCTCAAATTCGAACACTTATAGATTCACAATAAGGGTTAAATATTCTAATAGAATCTTATAATAGCTTAATATGGGTACTAAACTAATACCTATCTCAAGTAACAGGCTAATAATGAGAAATTTAACAGTGAGTCATCGCCGGTAATTTTCTAGAAATCACAGCAATCCACGAAGATTTACTAATGGTCAGCTTATATAAAGACAACCATATTAGTGTATATACAGTGGAATGAGTACCATTACTGATGAGAACTGATCTTACATAAAATAAACATATGAGCTAAATCTATCTATATATATATCAGTCCTAGATTTCCATGGTTTCCAACCTAACTGGCCATGATTTTTAACCTTGCTCAAAAAAATACCTTATAGTATGCCAGTATATATATATATATATATATGTATATTAGATCATGAGCATTCTTGTAGGCAGTACCTAAAATATATTACTTCAATGTTATAAGTAACACCAAGATCCAAGGACTCTACATGGTTATGAAACTTTTAGCATAAAAACACTACCAACAGAAAACCAACAAATCTCTAGATAATCACAGACGTTACATAAGCGGAATATTTTTTCTCTCCCTTTTAGATTAAAAAGCTGATATTGGCCCTAAATCAGTAACACATGATGTATAGATTCCTGTCACCTAAACCATATTCTCCCACCTTCAAACCTTCCTAGTAGAATCAAAAGAAAATAAGGAAAAAAAAGGTTGGCAGCAAGTAGGAATGGCCAGAGGATTGTACATATTAGATCCTTAATTTAGTAGCAAAATTTGCATGCAATGTAGTTTCAAGAGCAAAAATTGTACCCACTTAATGGTCTAGTGGTAGTACAGTGTGTCTATCACACAAAAGACCTGGGTTCAAATCCCACTCTTGCAGGGGTTGCGTTAGGTAGTCGACGATCAGCGTAAAAAATAGTCGAATCTTTCAACATGGATTTGAGCAAGAATCCATGTAGCCGGCCCTACTTATCGTGGGAGAAGGCTTAGTACAAAAAAATGTAGTTTCAGGAGCAGGGGCTACTGCTCAGTAGTTTGGAAAGAAGGTTGAAAGTATCTTTGGCTGGAAATAACAGTAACCAACTAAGGAAAGAAGAGTATGAAGGCTCTACTCGTTGGAATTGGGGAAAAATATAAGGGAAGGGGGAGAAATGGTGAAGCAAGGAGAAAGAGGGGAGAAAGTATCGTTGGAAATGGGAGAAGATTGGGGAAACAAAAGGGAGACTTGGGTTAATATTAATAAGGTGAGAAAGATCTCCTTTCTTGACATGTGTAAAGCTTTTGAGAGCCATTTAGATGGAAAACAATGCCCAAGTGGAAAAAGAATATAGAAGGGAAACAACTATTCTGCTGTACTGTACAACAATTGAAAAAAAGCTTTTATTTTAATTTTTTTACTTCTTTTATATGAGATATAAAAGTTAACCGTACTCGCATCTCGAATATCAGATTTCGATGCACAATATCTTGTTTCGACCATCTCTAAATGACGATCAAAATGAGTATAATATTGATATACTTTTGGTCGGGTTTGGATCCTCGAACTTTTAGAGATACATTTTTTTATAGTTAAATATTGTGAAATTAAAATATCAAACGTTCTCTGATTGACGAAAGATCGATTCCGTTGGTCTTATTTTGTCGAATCGGATTTTTAGACGGTCTTGGTTTGCTTTGCGGTTTCCGAATTTGCGTCGTGCCTTTTTCGGACGCACATTATGATGCAATCGATTTTTGGTAGATTTTTCCCAAACGACTTTTGATTTGCGATCAGTTGATCGATTTAAGTTATTTAATATTTTCCGATAATTTTATTGGGTTAAACAGACTCTAATCAAGTCGGGTTCGGGTTTGTACGGATCCGGATGTTACACGCGATGACCCTCAACTGGGAGGGAGATAGGAAGCCCATATAGGGCAGCAACCGCCAAGTGCACAGGTCTAGGATCCTAGTCTCTTTCACGGTTTTTACACGAGTTCGTAGTGTTTTTACGTCTCATTGGGATCCTGACTTTTGACCAGCTCCGCTGACCCTCTGTTTTAGGATACCCATGCAGGGGATCCTCGGTTTAATTTTTCGTACGAGCTCGTCTGCCCGTACTAGTCCGACCAGTTTCTAGATTGACTTTTCCGGAGAGTCTTTCTCACTCGTCTTAATGGCATAGTTTTGGAGTAGACCTACGATACTTCTAATTAGAGGGCGAGACGGAAGAGTCTCTTAGGAGACTTCCTCACCACTTGAGTTTTGGTTACTTTTCCGCCAATAAGTTTGGCGATGCTAAATCTACATCATCTAGAGTTACATCTGAAACAATTACGGTTAAATTTGAAAAGTTACAGTTGAACTCGGAATGAAAGTATAATGGATCTTGACTAAAAGATGAAATCAAGTATAAGTTGTGATGGCTAGAGTTGTTTATAATTAAGTTAGTGGCTGTGTTGGTAACTTAGTTAGGATGCACCATACCCTTCGCATGCCTATGGAGGCACCTCAACCCTAAGGCACTCTTCATGCCTTAGAGTCATAGTATGAGGTCACACACAGATCAAGATCACAGACTATCCACTAAACTTGAGAACTTAAATAAAATCAAGAATCGTTTCAAAACCTCATCTTCCCCATTATAAAAATCAATATTTAATATCTCTAAATTATAAGAGATTAATATATATATATATGTACACATGAGTCGTTAACATTGATATAAAAATTTGACTTATATAAGGTAATGGGTAAAATTTAGGGCATTCTTCAAGGGTAGTTTGAAAACCTTTTTTTATAACAAGTAGTTGTAAATTTTTAGTTGGTTATATCTTACTACTTATTTTTTTGCAATCACCTTAAATTGCCTGTTTGTTTTAATAAGTTTTCGAGAAGTACCAGTGCTTGCTGACGTCTCTTGTACCTTTCAGTGTGGTAGGTAAGCTTCATGTATCTCAGTAGCTGGTTGATGATTCCTGGCACCCGTATATATAACATACGATACAAATACTTTTGTCACAGTTTTTGTTTAGTTATAATGTAAAATGGGTTTCTTTCTCTTCTGTATATTATGAGATACTTGTATACATTGTCAGCTCTTTTGTTACGTGATGTGTATATATGGAAAAGTTAATGAAATGAAATTTTAGTGGCAAATTTTCTTGTTGTCTGTGGTTGTGAATATTGATTTGAATGTCATGGTAAAAAACAAACAATTTTCCTATATTTTTATATAACTTGTGCGATCTTTTGTGAATGTAATACCGCGAAGGTGTTGTAAACGGGTACCCGGATCATCAGGGGTTCACAGTTTGGTATCAAAGCCGTGATACCCTGCTACACGCATTTGCAGTATTCAACTCCGATCACATTAAGTTCCTGGATAGCGATAGTCTTCCGACTTGTCGTGAGTTCAAGAAGGAAAATATGACATTCGAATTCAACAACTACAGATGTCACCAATTTCATTAATTTTCATATTTTATCCCAAGAAGAGAAAAAAAGCATATATCATATTATTTAAGAACAACAAATTTTATGACTAATAATGGTTCTCATGCAAAGCCATGACGTCCAGATTCGTCCAGGATATGACTAACCATTTGGAGTGCATCATAACCGCTCTCACCGACCTCCAGCAACAACAAATTGCTATGCGAGGTCAGTATCTGATCCTACAACCGACATGGAGATGAGGTTCGAGGAGCTGTCAGACTACACATACCATCCATCTCAGAATGGGACCAGACAGGACCAACCTCAGTCGGTTGAGGTACAACACCCTCATTTCGATGATCCAGATGAGAAGATGCCATATCATGAAGCTGAGGATGGAGAGTATGACTGGGACCAGGACCCTGTTGACTTTGCAGATGAGGATGCACACGAGTACTCTTCCATCCACATGCACAAGTCGGTTTTCACTTCCTACCGACGGGCCAATGTGCCCATGTTTGAGGCACCAGTACGTTAGATGTTGCTGAGCAATGGGTGAAGAGGGTGATGAATATATTGAGGATGATTCGTGCGCCACGAGACACGTAGCTATCTTTCATGAAGTATTCACTGATAGATTTCGCGGAGAGATATTGGGAGGCAGTAGTTTTCGAGTTGGGCCGTGAGCCCACATGGGTGACCTTGAGACGAGGTTCAAGTCCCATTTCTTTTCTGCGAAGTGGATGGAGTCCCAGCGTCGACTTTTTGCAGAGCTTCGTAAGGGACGGATGAGAACCAAAGATTATTTCGTCCGATACCGAGCTATCTAGATACACTCCAACAACCACCGCATTTGCAGATGAGAATCTGGAAAAGTTCATCAGAGGGATGCGAGAGGAGGTACAAGAGAAGCTGGCAGAATTACACATCACGTCTATCTCCAAGGCTACTGATGCAACGGAGAAGTTTGAGGATATCAGAGAGAGAGACGTTTTGGGAGCTCGTCTGAAGCGGCACCTGGACCACAATGATCATTTGGGCCGATACATCAACCATTCCAGTAGCAGAGGTCAGCCGGGCGGTCCCGACCTACAGGATCGTCGTTTTCAGGTTGTGCTCGCTCGTCTCCATCGACTATCTTAGGAGCACTTACCGGATGTGGCGTTGATTCAACACGACCATCTGGGTCACAACGAGCAGACAAACCCCCAATAGGACTGACTCGGAGCACAAACACGACCACTCCAATATTACTTATGCCATGAGTGTGGACATTATCGATCTCAGTGCCCACAGATTTCTGGAGAGCCTCGACCACAACCGTCACAACCACAAGCGCAACGTAGAGGGAGTTTCCGTGGCATGAACTCCAACTTTAGTAAGCCACAGAGACAAACATATAGTGTGGTAGGTTCCAGTACCGCACCAGCTAGACAGGGTCAGCTACACACAGTGACCGAGGAGCAGGCCCGTTCAGCAGTTACTGTGGTGAAAGGTACGATCTCAGTCTTAGGCCGGCCTTTCCATGTTTTGTTTGATTCTGGAGCGACACATTCCTTCCTTGCATCGAGATTGCTAGCTTAGGTAGAGTTGCAGAGACTCTATCTTCTCCATATCACATCCGTGGGCCTGGTGGCCAGTTGTTTATTATTTCCCTGATAGTCAGGCACTTGCCAGTACTGATTGGGATCACGAGATGATCGTAGATTGTCTACTACTATAGCTTGATGAGTTTGACTTGATTCTAGGCATGGATTGGTTATCAACTCATCAAGCTCTTGTTGATTGCTTTAGGAAGACAGTTGCCATCCGGAATCCAGATTTACTTGAGTTCACTTTTGAGGGCACATTACATACATGACTCCAAAATGGAGTACATTTCAGTGTTGCGAGCTCAGAAATTAGTCGACCAGGTATGTGATTCATACCTAGTATTTGTTTGGGAGGTATCTGATCATGAGCCGATGACACATGGCATCAGAGTAGTATTAGAATATCCATACATTTTTTCCTGTGGACTTATCAGGATTTCCTCCTGAGAGAGAGATCGAGTTTGAGATCACATTGCTACCTGATACACAACCGATCTCGTTGGCTTCATATCGCATGACACCGGCTGAGTTGAGAGAGCTGAAGGTGCAGCTGTAGGAGTTACTTGACTTGGATTTTGTGAGGCCGAGCACTTTACCTTGGGGTGCTCCAGTTCTATTTGTCAGGAAGAATGATGGATCCATGTGATTATGTATTGACTACCGACAGTTGAACAAGAGAACGGTGAATAACCGTTACCATTTGCCGCGCATCGATGATTTGTTTGACCAACTCTAGGGATCTTTGGTGTTTTCGAAGATCGATCTTCGTTCAGGTTATCATGAGCTGCCGATTCGAGAGTCCGATATTACGAAGACAACTTTCAGGACTCGTTATGGACACTACGAGCTTGTGGTGATGCCGTTTGGGCTCACCAATGCACCTGCATCATTTATGGATATGATGAACTGATCTTCCGTCCATACTTGGACAAGTTCGTGGTGGTGTTCATTGATAATGTGCTGATATATTCGCGCAATGAATATGATCATGCGAATGATCTACGGATTGTCCTGGACACATTGCGAGAACACAAGCTGTATGCTAAGTTGAGCAAGTGCGAGTTCTGGTTGTCCCATGTCTCATTTCTTAGGCATGTCATTTCCGGAGTAGGCATCACAATTTATCCCGCGAAGATTGAGGCAGTCATGTCTTGGGAGCAACCCAAGACAATTACTCAGATTCAGAGCTTCATCAGATTAGCGGGCTATTACAGACACTTTGTCAGTGGTTTTTCTCGAGTTGTTCACCCTCTGACACGATTGCGACAAAAGGGAGTTCTATTCATTTGGGATGATTCATGTGAGCAGACCTTCAGGACATTGAAGGAGAGATTGACTACAACACCCATTCTTGCTCTTCCTTCAGGCACTCAGGACTATGCAGTCTACACGGATGCATCTGGAGAAGGTTTAGGAGCGGTGTTGATGTAGAGAGGCAACGTGATTGCTTACGCATCGTGACAATTGAGATCGCATAAGCGGAACTACCCCACACATGACTTGGAGTTGGCGGCAGTTGTCTTCGCCTTGAAGATCTGACGCTACTATCTATATGGGGTGAATTTCAAGATCTTCACAGATCACAAGTGTCTGAAGTATATCTTTGATCAGAAGGAGCTGAACATGATGCAACGCAGGTGGCTGGAGCTACTGAAGGATTACGACTGCACGATCTTTTACCATCCCGTTAAGGGAAACATGGTGCATGATGCACTTAGCAGGAGAGCTCATGCAGAAGGTACAATGATCTGGCTATATACATGGGATATGCTCGCAGCTTTAACTGATTGATATCCTCAGGAGAGTGTATCCATATCCACAGTTGTGCCTCCACGATTCAACAGTTTATGGGATTGCATTGTCGAAGGCCAGGAGACAGATCCTTGGATTCGAGATAGATACATGCGCGCTGTCAAGGATGAGATGGATGATTTTGTTGCGACAGAATTTAATTTGTGGAAGGCAGGTCGGGTCGTTGTGCCTAACGACGAGCAGTTACACAGAGATATTTTTGATGAGGCACACAATTCACGATTATCTATTCATCCCGGCAACACGAAGATGTATCGTGATATGTGTCGACATATCTGGTGGGATGAGATAAAGTGTGATGTTGCACAACACGTTAGCAGATGCATGACCTGTCAGATGGTCAAGGCAGGGCATAGGAGACCGCCAGCGCTATTGCAGTCTCTCCCCATTTCTGAGTGGAAGTGGGAGAGTATCTCTATGGATTTCATTACATGTTTGCCAAGGACACCGTGTGGCCATGATGCTATTTGGGTTGTGATTGACAGGTTGACCAAGTCAGCTCATTTTATACCTATCAGCATGACTTACACTTCATCCAAATTGGACAGGCTATATGTGCAGAACATCATTAGACTTCATGGTATACCACGCGAGGTAGTGTCTGACAGAGACTTGAGGTTTACATCGCATTATTGGCATCCGTTCATGTCAGCACTACAAACAAAGCTGAAGATGAGTTCTGCATACCATCTGCAGATCGACGGACAAAGTGAGCGCATCATTCAGACACTTGAGAATTTGTTGCGCGCGTGCACTTTAGAGTGGAAGGGGTTCTGGAAGGACCATCTGTACAATAACATCTATCATTTCAGTATCGACATAACACCATTCGAAGCCCTATACGGGAGAAGATGCCTCACACCTCTCAGTTGGCGTGAGGTATGTGATTATGCTCTATATTCCGTGGATCTCTTGGAGGAGACTGCGAGAGTTGTTGATCTTGTCAGACGGAGGCTTCTGACGGTACAGAGCCATCAGAAGAGCTATGCAGACCGTAGAAGAAGAGATTTGGAGTTTCAGTTATCCAATCCTCTTCTCTTACTCCTTTTGTAATGACTTAATCTGAACACATTCCTGTAATCAAAGGTGGGATATTGGGTATTTCTCCGTGTATCTCCCATGAAGGGAATACAGAGATTTGGCGTTCGTGGCAAGTTGGCGCCACGATATGTTGGTCCATTCGAGGTTCTTGCTAGAGTGGGGAAGGTGGCTTACCGAGTAGCCCTTCCTCCACACCTATCGGCCATTCATGACGTCTTTCATGTATCCAACCTAAGGAATTATATGCGCGACCCTCGAAACATCATCAATTACAAGAATCTTGACGTGGAGTCAGCCTTAAATGTCGATTTCGGTCACCATTTCGGTATCGACCAAAACTGAATTTCGATGGAATTTCGATGGACTTTCGACCGAAATTTCGGTCATTTTTTGTACTAGCACCCCCATATTTCGGTCATTTCGATCATTTCGGTCGAATTTTGATTTCGACTGGATATCGATATTCGACAGAAATTCGACCGAATTTCGCTGAAATTTGAGGCCATGCCAGATTTGACATACGAGGAGAGGCCAGTGCAGATACTTGACAATGCTGTGAAGAAGCTCCGCAGCAAGGAGATTCCATTGGTCAAGGTGTTGTCGCACCGACACGGCATCGAGGAGGCGACGTGGGAGACTGAAGAAGCCATGCGGGTACGATACCCGCAACTCTTCTCAGTTTATATACATAAGACAAGCTTTTGTTATTATATACATAAGTAAAAAGATATGGCTTGATTCCCTTTGCAGTTTTTATGGGCTCAAAACCCTTTGAGATTTTTATAGCCTGATGGAATCCAAACAAGACACCTAGTGACATTGATTCGAGTCTCAAGGACGAGACTACCTTTGAGGTTTTTTTATTTGTAATATTCAGAACCAATTAAACTCGAATCCGACCCGATTAGGGTACATATGACTCAATTAAGTTATTGATCAAGGCGAAATAATCAAAATCGATCAATTGGTTGTAAATCAAAAGTCATTCGGGTGAAATCGACCAAAAGTCGATAGCTTCGTAATGCGTGCCACGGAAAAGCCGCGACGCAAATTCGGAAACCGCGAAACAAACCGAGACCGCCTTAAAATCCGATTTGACAAAATCAGACCAACGGAATCGACTGTTCGTCAATCGGAGATCGTTTGGTTTATAAAACCATGAAATTTAACAATAAATGGAAACTGTATCTCGAAAATTTCGGGCATGCAAACCCGATCTAAAATATATCAATATTATACCCTTTTTTATCGTCGTTTACAGACGATCAAAATGAGATATTGTGCGTCCAATTCCGATGCTCGAAGCGTGAATACGGTCAACTTTAAGTATCTCAAATAAATGAAGAGAAAAGTTAAAAAAATAAAAAAAATAATTATATACTGTCTGCTGCTATCTGTAGCAGACTGTAGCATCTCCATTCTTTCCTTCATTTGGCCTTTAATTCTTTTCCATTTGGCAAACAATAAACCCTATATTCTCATTAATACCAATTCCCCTCTCCCTTTGTCTTTACTATTCCTCCCCAATTCCAACGTAAGGGTCCTTCTCCCTCCGTTCTCTTCTCCAACCAAGTTGCTGCATGCAAGAATTTTTCTTCCAATTTGGAATTCTAAGGTACAATCCGATCTTTTTCTTCTTTATTTTCTCAATTTTCTCTCCCAAACACTCCAAATCCCCAAATTGTAGAGGCTCCTGCCCTAGTTTTTCTCCATTTTCCGCAAGGAGCAACTACTCTTTTCTAGCAAATCAAAAACCTGCTGCTTCTCTTCCAATTGGAGACCAATGGCTGTCATTCCCAACCTCCTACAACAACCCTATAACAACCAATGGCTGCTACTAACAACCAGATTTTAGTACCGATCTTGCAGGTATTGGATCTTCAAGATATTAAAGATAAGGGTTTTTATCAGTTTTGCCCCTCCGAGATATCGCAATATCAGTTATGCCCCTATCTTTTTGGTAATATCAGTTGTGCCCCCGACTTCTTGGCAATATTTCACTTGTGCCCCTCAGAGGGGCATAACTGATAAAAATCTTTTATCAGTTATGCCCCTCTGAGGGGCACAAGTGAAATATTGGCAAGAAGTCGGGGGCACAACTGATATTACCAAAAAGATAGGGGCATAACTGATATTGCGATATCTCAGAGGGGCCCAACTGATAAAATCCCTAAAGATAAAAGGTACAATCTCTTCCCCTACTCTTGCTGCCATACATGATGTTTTTATCATTCTTGATCCCCTATTTAATGCCTTCCACGAATTTTATAGTAGTAGCTTTGTTCTATAAATGAAATATGAGAGGGTTGCAATTTGGGAGTTTCCTGGATGTTGTACTACACCATGTGTAAAAAAATGACAGATTAGTGAAGAAACATATTATATGGAGTTGAATCTGGTGAGGCACATGCATATCATATTGGTTGATAGTTTATAAACTACAGAAATGATAGGGAGGAGTTTTTTTGTAAAATAATAATAATAATAATAAATTATCATACTGGAGAATGCTGTACAGATAATTACACCTTATTCTTTTGTTATCGCAAGTTAATACCAGTACATTATGCTGGATTAGTGCATGCCAGTACAAGTTAGTTTTCATAACATTTTGGAAGATCAATTCATAAATTTAAATGTGGTTCTCTGGACTTGAAATCCATATTTAAAATTTTTCATATACAAAGCAGGACATCCACATCCATTCTGTCAAACTAATGGATATGCTATTTTTTATAGCAACTTAAATTTGAGTTGTGCTTTCTAGTACACATTTCTTTATATTATATATGGTTATATATGCTAGTACTGCATCTTTCCTTTTAAGAAAATCCTTACAGTTGGAAATGTTGAATTGGCATTAAAATTCCTCTGTATTCTCTAAATTATAGTGGTTGTAGTTGATTGGGAATCATATGATAAGTTTTACATACTCCAATTTTATTCACATGCTTCTATCTAAATTAGGATTTAAATTTGGGTTCATATCTCACAAATTCTAGCACAATTGCCCACTGTTTGATGCTGCTCTATTAATAGGGACGTGAATCCTGGTTGCGATCAGTCCATCTAATATATTCGAGATGAGTATAAAAAGGAAAACTCTTCAGTATGTAAATACTGGATTTGAATCTTATACAACCTTAAATTCGTTTCTTTAGAACTAAAGAGTGAAAATGCAAGATTTAAGTGAAATATTATAATACGAATATCATTCAAGTCAATTAATTCATCATTTTGATCTACCGATTATACATTTTTAATATTTTAAAAGATCTAGTCTTTTTCAATCACCCATAAAGTGAGATCAATAAGATTGTTGACTAAGAGATCTAGATCTGTGCGATTAACCACTAAAAGAGTTGAGAAAGGAATGAGTAGACAAACAAGTGAGGATGATCGTGAGTCAGGGATGACTTATAATTAATAGTGCCGATCATGGTGAATTTGACACTTGACTGCGCGAGGGCGCGGTGACCCTCAACTGGGCGGGAGATTGGATATAGGGCAGCGACTGCCAAGTGCGCGGGTCTAGGTTCCCAGTCTCTTTCACGATTTTTACGTCTCGTTGGAATCCCGACTTTTGACTAGCTCCACTAACCCTCTGTTTTAGGATACCCATGCGTGGGATCTTCGGTTATTAGTTTTTCGTACGAGCTCGTCTGCCCGTACTAGTCGGTCCAGTTTCTAGAGTGACTTTTTCGGAGAGTCTCTCTCACCCGTCTTAGTGGTGTAGTTTTGGAATAGTCCTATCCCTCTATTGGACCACGCTTCCAATAAGTGGGCGAGATGGAAGAGTCTCTTAGGAGACTTCCTCACTGCTTGAGTTTTGGTTACTTTTCCGCCAATAAGCTTGGCGATGTTAAATCTACATCATCTAGGGTTACATCTGAAACAATTACAGTTAAATTTGTAGGAGTTATAGTTGAACTCGGAATGAAGCATAATGGATCTTGACTAAAAGATGAAATCAAGTATAAGTTGTGATGGCTAGAGTTGTTTATAATTAAGTTAGTGGACGTGTTGGGAACTTAGTTAGGATGCAATATACCCTTCGCATGCCTATGGAGGCTCCCCAACCCTAAGGCACTCTTCACGCCTTGGAGTGTGGGGTCACACATAGACCACGACCACAAACTATCCACTAAACTTGAGAAATTAAATAAAATCAAGAATCGTTTCAAAATCTCATTTTCATAATTATAAAAATCCATATTTAAGATCTTTAAATAACAAGAGATTAATAGATATATATACATGATTCATTAACCATGATATAAAAATAAGACATATAAAAGGTAATGGGTAAAACTAGAGGTATTCCTTCAGGGTAGTTTGAAAACCTTTTTCATAACAAGTAGTAATTTTTTAGTTGGCTATGCCTTACTACTTGTTTTTTTGCAATTACCTTAAATTGCCTTTTGTTTTAATAAGTTTTCGGGAAGTACCAGCGCTCGCTGACGTCTCTTGTACCTTTCAGTGTGATAGGCAAGCTGCCTGCATCTAAGTTTCTGGTTGATGATTCCTTGTACCCGGGTATATATCAGACGGTACAATTATTTTATCACAGTTTTTGTTCAGTTATAATGTAAAATGTTTTCTTTCTCTTCTGTATATTATGGGATACTTGTATACATTGTCAGCTCTTTCGTTACATGATGTATATGTATGGAAAAATTAATAAAATGAAATTTTGGTGGCACATTTTTCTGTTGTTATGTAGTTATGAATATTGATCTGAATGTCATGACAAAAATGCGAAAAATTTCTTTGCATTTTCATATAACTTGTGCGATCTTTTGTCAATGTAATACCTCAAATATGTTGTAAGTGGGTATCCGGATCCTTGGGGTTTCCCATTCCTTAGGAAGCAGTTTGTCACCAAGTGTCTTGATTAGTCGAGACATTTTCTTGCGTTGGATTTCACTAAGAATCACAAGAGACATCACGAGACAAATAAAGTATGTCATAGATCTCTTGCACGAGACTGTGATGCAGACCGTAGACCATTTTTATTGATTGATGTGCTGAACCCTATGATGAGAACATAAATGATGTTGGCCTATGACAATACTATGGTCTTGTTGGGAAGCATTTCTATGCGACTGTTACTAAACTTGATATTTCTTTCATTAGGCGATGCGAATTTTGGGATGCTAAGTCGGCCAAGAGAGGACGAGGAAGGCCCAAGAAGTGTTGGAATGAGACTATACTAAGGGATATTAGTTTTTTAGATCTAAGTTCGAGGTTGACTTAAGATAGATCTGAATGGAGGCAAAGAATCCATGTAGCCGATCCTACTTAATGTGGGAAAAGGCTTTGTTGCTGTTGTTGTTGGGGAGTAGAGCTAGCTAGTGTAAGAGTAAACTTACGAAAGTACATGTAGATGTTATGATGATGTTTGTCATCTTAGACATTTTTCAAGGAAGAAACCTCTGTGGTGGTCTCCCATCTTTGTATAGGTTGCCATCGCCACATTATTTGTAGGAGACACCTATGCGAAGTCAAAGCTCCATAGTAAAATACCACATTGATCGGACTGCTTCGTTTCGAAGAATTGGTCATATGCACAATGACCCCCCAGCGATCCTCCTATAATTTAATACTATTGGATTGTGTATAGCATAATATTATGCTAATTCGTAGTTAGTTTGATTAATATAATCTCAACTCGTACATTCAGGGTGGCATGCATGGATATTGTTAGTAATATATATTTTACGGCTTTTAATTATTCATTGTAACCCCACTAGGGGCACTTATGTACTTTCTCCTTTTTGGACTCTCTAAGGTTTCTAGGGTTTATTCCTACATAAGGACCCCTAGGCCTATGGAATAAAGTAAGCTATTTTCATTCCCTCTTTTCTTCCACATGGTATCAGAGCATCGGTTCTAACCTATTTTCTCTCCCCATCCTAGCCAGCGGCACCACCCGACGTCTATGGCCTCTAGGCCCGCTCGGTGGTGCCGCATGGCGCTTCCAGCCGCCAGGCTCTCTAACTCTCCCTCCTGCAACGCCCAAAACCTCCCTACTGCCCGAAACCCATCGCCAACCCTATCCTACCATCGCACCATCGCCCAACTCCCTCCCTCCCACCCATCGCACCATCGCAACTCCCTCCCTCCTGCCGAAACCCGATCTCCTTCCCGCTGAAGCCCTCGCCAACCCTCCCAAGCGCCAGGCCCCTCCCGCCTGCCAAGCACCTCCCGCCCCTACCCTCCAGCCCCTCCCGTTGGGTCTCCTCTCGCCCGCGAGGCCTCTGCCCTCTAGGCCCCTCCCGCCATGCTCCTCCAGGCCTTTCTCTCCCTCCAGTACCTTTCTAAACCACGTCGCCATCCTGCCAGACCCGCCAGGCCTCCTCCGGTGGCGAGACCTTCTAGTCCCTTCAACCCAGAATGCACATTCCAAAGACACCAGCCCGAGGCTGCCTTCCTACCAGCACGGAGATGCCTTCCCGCCCTCCCAAAATTATTCGCTCGAAGCTGCTCTCTGCTACTCTGCTACCAATCTCTCATGTGCATTCTCTCTTACATAAGGTTTATTCGTTGAACTACTAAATCTCCATGATACTTGCTTGATCAAGACTATCAAAATTTCATAGGTCAAGTTTTTTGGACTTGTGCGACCACTATGACTTCTACTGAGCCCAAGCCCCTGTATTCGACTTCATCTATAATGGTACATGGTACATCTATCAAACTAAAGGGTTATGAAAATTATGTTTTATAGTCCCGATCTTTCAAGGTATTTACTGGGGGTCAGCGAAAGAATTATGTCCTCACTAATCCGCCCAAAGAGACGGACAAAAGCCAAGATACCTGGTACATGGATAACTGTCAAGAAAGGCCTTAAATGTCAGATTTCAGTTTCGTTTCAGTAAGCCTAGAAAGAGTAATTCCTTGGAATTTTGATGGAATTTCATGTCGGGAATTGAAGAAATTGCTTGAAAACTCATTTTTTAAACAATAAAGATATCTTATATTCTTTAACTCAACAAATGAGATAGAAATATAGTTTTTTTGCTACTGGTAGGTGTTAGAAAATCGGAAGCGGAAGCATAAACATAGATAAAGATAAAATCAAGAATAAAGAACGCGAGATTTTACGTAGAACCCTACTCCGTGAGGAGCGGGATGAAACCACGGGAGAAGCCCTCAACGGGGCGTGTTTGTCTAATGACTTTCTCAATGGATATAGGAGGTCTGGGGCTCCTTATATAGCCTCTCTAGAGCCTCCAAGTCCCACCGTTGGACGATGTGGGACTAAACATTGAATGGGGTAAATGGATCTCCTCCAGGATCCATTTACCATGCTACAACACAATAGTTGCATACCACTAATACTCCAACACTCCCCCTCAAGCTGGAGCATGCAATGCTCAGCTTGGACAAACATAAAGAGACTCAACTCAACTCTACAAGACACTACGGACAATATCAACCCAACGCGCACATTGCTGCAGTCGAGGACGTTGCTTCTCATGCCATGCAGGTGAGGAGGACGAACGGGCTGGAGTGCGAGTCAACTGAAGACTCGGAATCTGACCGTCGAGTCTGAACTTGCGCCTGAAGTTTCCTCGTCGGAGAACTGGGTCTCTCCCATCTGGCTCAGAGAATGGTGCACTGCTCTGGTGTACCTATGATACCACATGAAAACCCTTGCCCTCAAGGAAATGGTCCTCTACTATGGAGTCCCTATGGCTCACATGAAAACTCTGGCCTGACAACTAGAAGAATGATGGGGACCTCTGACAATGATGGCAACTTATGCTCATCTGACAATGACCGCATACTCGCGCGTGTCTGAAACTGGACTCGGAAGACAATCGTCGAGTCTGAAACCGAACTGTAGAGTCTGATCAATTGGTTGGTCTGGAGATTGGCATCTGAATCTGGATTCTGGAACAATGTAACAGACCTGTGACTCTACATATACTCCCCCTTTCTCCCATACTTGTCGAAACATGGACATCGATAAAGTTGGGAGAAGACCAGATAGAAGGGGAAAACAAAACATACTTGCGGCTTTTCATCATTTTTTTTAATAAAGCCGTCACAATTTTTTTTTAAAGCCGTTGCATTTTTTTTACGGCTTTCTCAAAACAACTTTTTTTTAAAACTTGCGTACGGCTCTTTTCTTGTATGCGCCTTTTTTTTTTTGAAAATCATTTTTTGGACTGGCCTCCTTGGCCCAAACAATAAAAACACCCCTCCTTTTTTTTAATAACTTCGGCCCACATCTAGGCCCACCAACGCAACCCCCCTGGGCTCTCATCAATTTCTTCCCCTCCCTTTTTTTTTATAAAAATTCCTCAGCCTCCCCTTTTCTGATCACGGCCCAAAGGGCCCTTTCAACAGAACGTACGAAATTTTTTTTTAAAGGATGGGGCCCTTTCTCTTTTTATTGAGGGTTTCGTGCAAACCCTGCGTACGAAACGCACCGCCCCACGATGGGGATGTCCTGCTGCGCCGCCACCCGAGTTCGATAGGCTGGAGGGTCGCCGCCTTGGCTGCAGGCGACATCGAGAGGAGGATGGCGGGTTGGTGCTGCGCCGCCTACTGCTTGCCGCATCTGGAGGAGGCGCCCGCCTGGTGGATCAGGGAGCGCCGAGGCTCCTGCGACGAGGAGCCCAAGAAGGATCGCCGCGCGCGTGATAGCGAGATGCGCGTCGCCACTGCGTTGTCTGGACGTGGTTGGAGAGGCGCTCGCGCGGCCTGGAGACGCGGGAAGTGCCGCCGCGAGCAGCTGGGGCCTGGCCTTGAGTGGGTGGAGGTCCTCTGCCACGTGTTGTGGCTCAGTCTGGAGATCGACGGAAAAGAGAAGGGGGGCGCCTCCTTGCCTGGATGTTGACTCGTGTGTTGCCTGTGGACGCTACGGAAGAGAAGATTCGAACACGAACAGTTCGCCAGGGAGTCGCCTGTCGCGCAGGCGGAGTCCGCCTTGATGATGCTCGTGCAGGCGGAGTCGCGCGCCGCCTGGTGGGGGCTCAAGGCGCGCCTGGACACGGGAGGGTCTGGAGAAGAGTCACGATGGAGAAGAGTCACGATGCTTTGTCTGGACAGCTGCATCATGCGGCCTGGAGGAGAGCGTAAAGCCGTCTGGAGATAGGAAACAGACCGCCGCTGACTAGGGCTTGCGTTGCCGCCACTGTGGTTCCCAGTTGGGAAACCATCGACTAACTGCGCCACCGACTGGGACTTGCGCGAAACGAAGATCGATTGTTAATAGGACTTGGCCAGAGAATAGGGCTCCGAAGCCCTTTGGTCGCTGCGTCCATCGACCGCCTGCCGGGGGTTCCTGCATGGATTGTGCTGATTCTCTGACGTTGAAGGAGGGACGTCTCTGACGTCTTCGAACAGATATGGAAAAATCACGGCAAGAACAGATCTGGAAGAGAAATGCTACATCAGGGATGACATATAGATATTCCAAAAATTAGGGTTTCAATCAAAACCCTAGAACTTGACAGAACTTGATAAAATCGCAATCATGATCTTTATAAAGAAGATCTACAAGAACAAACACTAATCGAATCTTGAAAAAAAACTTGAAATCCTCAAGATCGACCCGCTCTGATACCATGTTAGAAAATCGGAAGCGGAAGCATAAACATAGATAAAGATAAAATCAAGAATAAAGAACGCGAGATTCTACGTAGAACCCTACTCCGTGAGGAGCGGGATGAAACCACGGGAGAAGCCCTCAACGGGGCGTGTTTGTCTAATGACTTTCTCAATGGATACAGGAGGTCTGGGGCTCCTTATATAGCCTCTCTAGAGCCTCCAAGTCCCACCGTTGGACGATGTGGGACTAAACATTGAATGGGGTAAATGGATCTCCTCCAGGATCCATTTACCATGCTACAACACAATAGTTGCATACCACTAATACTCCAACAGTAGGATATTAATATGATATGTTACATTAAATTTCCATCAAATCGTCCCAACAATAAAAAAATTAGTATGTTGCTTAGAACCATAACCAGATTTGAAACCGTAATTAGAAGCCATTGGTTTCTCCTCTTGAACATGAATGGAATGGTGACATGTGAGCACCACTTCAATAAGAATGATGTGACAAATATGATTACTAATTAAAACATATATATCAAAATAAACAAAAAATATAAATAGTTAAAACTTTAATTTAACTCTTAAATCTTGTGTCTAACTTGTTTGATTTGGATTTTGATATAAAATATAGAAACTAACTAAAGAAACTTCTCTAAACAATGTAAATTACTTTAACAACTCAATACGTTAGCGAATAAATATTTGAAAATTCCTTAATGTATGCAAATTTCGATGAAAGCGAAGGATAAATTCCCTTATTTTTGTTATTTCACCAAAACGACGTGCCATTTCGATGAAATTTCGTTGTCATTAGGGTGATATTTCGTTGAAATATTGGAAAAAGGAATAAGGGAGCATTTCGATTTCGGTGACCTAAAGAAATGGAATTTTCGGAGAATTTCGGTTGAATTTTGTTGAAATTCGAGGCCATGCTGCCATGTAATTATGTGGATGACCAACAACGTTGATCCGAATATAGCTTCGAATCTTCTCTACAAGGAGACGACAAAAGCTATGTGGGTGAGTCTCGAGAACACTTACTCCCAGAAGACAACCAAGTCCAGGCTATCAGATATCTTTACACGGATTTCGTCTACAAATCAAGGAGATACAACCTTGATCGAGTACTATTGACTCCTCATAGGCCTATTGAGGAGCTTCTTATTTTCCAACCTGCTTGCTGTGACAAACATATAGGAGAACACATAGAGTGGCAAGTATATCATTTCTTATCAGGATTACATCCACGATACAAGCTGATGAAGGATCAGTTTCTGACTGCTGCAGCTCGACCTAGTTTTGAGACCATCTTTGGTCAACTACAGTAGCTTGAGTCTCCATCTCCTCTTCTGTCTGTTGAGACTATATCCCATTTTGCTAAGAGGGCGGGCCAATTACCAAAGGGGACACAGACGTGGACGTGACTTCGGACGTGAACGTGGCCCTACTACTTCACGTTTTCCAACATGCACACACTATGGTCTCTTGAATTATCCGTCAGAATGCTGCTGGGCAAAGTTTGGTATGTCTCCTAATGCCAATAGTGCCTATGAGACAACCTCATATGATAGGTCCGCTGATACCTCATATACCTCTCATGATCAACCTTTCAGTTACAATCATGCTTCTTTTTCTGCATTTGAGTATGCTTGTATTTGACAACTGCTCCTGAACTTTGCTAGTGATACTACTGCGTCTGCTTCTATTGCTAGTCTGGCCACTACATCAGGTGCAATTGCCAGCTCTACCTCAACGTCTACTCTTGGATGGATCATTGACTCGGGTGCCTCGACTCATCTAACGGGAGAAGGTAGTCTTCTCACCTCTTCACGACCATATTCCGTTGTAAAAACTGTTCGTGTTGCCAATGGAACCCATTCACATATTACTGCTGTGGGCACTATGTAATTCTCCTCTAAACTCCACCTTACTGGTGTTTACTGCGCCCATGATTTTCCACTAAGTCTATTATCTATTCACAAGCTGTGCACTGAGCTTAACTGTCGAATTATATTTGATGAGTTTTGCTGTTATCTTCAGGATATCCGGACGAGGCAGATTTTTGGTGGGGGACATGAGAAGAATGATCTTTATTATCTTGACATCCCTTCTGACTTTGGTTTTGCTGGCGCGTCGTATATCTCCGCTGATCCTCTTCTGTGGCATCTTCGCCTCGACCATCCATCTGCCAAAGCCATCTCTTTAATGTTCCCCGAACTCTCTATGCTCATGTCCTTTGAGTGTGAGGAATGTCAGTTCGGGAAACATCATCGAGCGTCGTTCCCTGCTCGTACTGCGTCAAACTGTTCCTTTTGCTTTTGTCCACTGTGATATTTGGGGACCTTGTCCGATCTACACTCTAGGTGGACAAAGGTATTTTATTGCTTTTGTTGATGATTCTAGTAGGTCATCTTGGATTTATCTTATAAAAGAACATTCAGATATTAATAATATTGTCAAAAACTTCTTTCATTATGTGAATAATATTTTCTCCACTAGTATAAAAATCTTCCGTTCTGATAATGCCTTGGAATTTACACAACATGACCTAAATAATTTCTTTGACTCTCAAGGCACCATAATTAAACATCATACCCATATACGTCCCAACAAAACGGGATAGCAGAAAGAAAACTCCGACATCTCATAAACATTGCCCTCTTACGTCCCAACACAACGGGATAACAGAAAGAAAACCCCGACATCTCATAAACATTGCCCCTCACTCCTTACTCAGATGAAAGTTCCCAAAACTTAGTGGGGTGATGTTGTTCTGACTGCCGTCCATCTTATCAACAAAATTCCATCTCCATCCATAAATGTTCCACTCCCTTCTCTCTACTTTACCCAACCGAGTCACTCTTTCCTCTTCCCTTGTGAATTTTTGGTTGTGTGGGATTTGTTCATAATTTTCACACCGCGGACAAACTTTCTCCTCGTGCAATCAAATGCGTATTCCTTGGTTACTCTCGTACTTAAAAAGGTTACAAGTGTTACGATCCAACTGGACATTGCTATTATATCTCTGCAGATATAACATTGTTTGAACAAACCGGTTTCTTCCATCACTCTTTTACAGATACCCCTCTGGATCTCCCCCTCCACCCATGGTCTATAAGCGCAGACAAGTATTTTCACCACAAAATGTTCCTTTACCCGTTTCTTTATTGCAGGATGATATGCCTTTTACAATTGTCCCCTCCAAGGCTGTCCCGAGTGATCCTCAAGAGCTTCCTATTGCTCTACCTAAGATCTAAGAGGCAATGTACTTCTCATCCCATGTCTCATTTCACTTCTACTGCTACATTATCTTCCACTGACAGACGATATGCAGATGCTCTCATGACTATTTCCATTCCGAGAGACCATCAAAGTGCTTTGCATGATTCAGGATGGAGAGATGCCATGAATGAAGAGATGGGTGCTCTTATTTCCAGGGGTACATGGTATCTAGTGCAGTGTCCCAAGGGGACTAGACCTGTGGCAAGCAGATAGGTCTTCACGACCAAGCAATCACCTGACGGGTCCATTGACAGATTGAAAGCTCATCTTGTCGTCAAAGGCTTTACGCAAACATATGGAGTAGATTATTTTGAGACATTCTCACCGGTTGCACGAATGTGATCCATAAGGACTATTCTCTCAGTAACAACTAATAAGGACTGGCCTATCTTTCAATTAGATGTGAAAAATGCCTTCCTATATGTCGACCTTGATGAAGAGGTGTACATGATGCAGCCTCCGGTTATGAAGTCGGGGGGAGTGTGTATGCCGACTTCGTAAGGCCATAGATGGTCTGAAGCAGAGCCCAAGGGCATGATTCGACAGATTTACTATAGAAATAAGTACTCTTGGCTTCCAGAGAACTACATCTGACTATTCTGTGTTTGTCAAAAGACGAACAACTGGTATTATTATACTTGCAGTCGATGTGGATGATATGGTTGTCACAGGTGATGATGATAATGGGATAGTAGAGACCAAGTTCTTCCTCCAGAAGATGTTTGTTACCAAGGACCTTGGTCCTCTACGCTACTTCTTGGGCATAGAAGTACTACACATTACAGAGGGCCTTCATCTCTCGTAGAGAAAATACTATCTAGACATTCTTACCGAAGCTAGATTACTTGGATGCAAGCCCTTTGGTAATTTCCTGCAGATCCGAAGAAATACTTCACTTCTTTTTATCTTATCTTTGAAGGCATTACTCGATATAGAAGCATGGTTGGCAAACTTCTTTACCTTACTGTCACCATACCAGATATTTCTTATGCAGTAAGCAGAGCTATCCAACACATGGAGCAACCTTGTTATAGTCATTGGCATGATGTTCTTCAGATTCTACGATACTTGAAAGAATCACCAAGACGTGACCTCTTCTATGAGACAAATGGGTACACTGATGTTTGATGAACCGTGATTTTACCCTCTTAATTATGTAGAATTAACAAGTTTGTCGCAGTCGGGTAAAATCAAATTTGTCAAAGACCGCTTGAATAATGTTTCAATCAACACCAAGTAAGCGATCGAATTTATTTTTTTACTTGGGCAAGCCCAAGGTCGAACTCAGGGACATGAGCCTCTTAAGTATGAATTCAGATTTTTAATAGCTAAATTAAGGATGAATTAAAAACCACAGGCCAATGAATGCAAAAGACAAAACAATGCATTATTAAACATGAAGATATGCCATTTTTGTTTGATTTTCAACATGCAACAAGATGCAAAGAAATGCAATGCGAATATGCCCTAATGAGTCAGAATAATTTAGCAATTTAACCACTAGTCAATTCAGGTTCAAATTATGAAGCTAGTCTCATTAATGTAGTGATACAAGGCATGTAAAGCATTATATGAGAGACACTTGATTTCAATTGAGGCATCAAAATTCAGAGTGTCAAAACAGAAAAAAACCATGCCATTAGAAAGATCATTAGATTAGCTTCAAAACGAGACTGAAATCAATTCAAATGGAGATAGGATGCTCAAGATATTCATAAATGGAATCAGGGACATAAATGCAAGGAAAACATAAATAACTAGCAAACAGGTCCCTGGGAGGGACTAAAATGTAAATAAAAATTCGCGTGAGGCCTTCCCTGTAAATTACCCACACGCACGGGGGTATATTTGCAATTATTAAAACCTAGAGGGGCTCGGGTGCAAATTACCAGATGCACGCGTCGGATGCACGCGCTTCAGGACCTATCTGCAATTTAAAGAAATGGTGGGGCCCTCTCTGCAAATAACACCTGCCCGCACATGACCGGGCACGTGCGGTGAGGCTTAGAGGTCTTCGCAGGCTCGGACGGAGGCTCGGAGTTGCGCTAGTGCCTCGGAGATAGCTCGGTAGCTGGTTCTGCTTCGGAACAGGCTCGGGAGAGGCTCGACCGTGGCTCGGGATGTCCGAGCCTGGAGGTGTGGTGCAACCTCCAGTTGCTGACGCGTGGAAGACCAAGGACCGCCCGATCATTGAGATCGGACGGTGGTTGTACAAAGTTGGTGATGGTGTCGTGGCCGAGTGATAGCCGTTAGATGGACACCGGGAAGGTGCATCCAACGACAACTGTAGATTCTGGAGTTGATTCCTCCGTCGCGGGGCTGGCGGCGAGATTGGAACTCCAGCGAACCCTCCACTACTCCGCCACCTCCGATTGAGCTCTGTGAAGAACTCCAACGACTCTTGGATGGCTGGATGTCATCGTGGAAGTGAAGCCAAGCCACGGGATGTCCTGGAAGATGTCGCTGGTACTTGTACGCTGGAGGAGGAGATACTCGAAGATGCTCCGGCGTCAGCTCTGGTCATTAACGAAAGAGTCCTGCAATGTTAGATCCAATAGCCGAAGCGCGTGAATGCCTAATGTGTGTGAGGTGGAGTGGGATGGAAGCCTATACGAGCGGAGAGGATGAAGGCTCGGTGCTCCTCCGCCGTAGAGGGCGGAGCAGATGGGTCGGAGGTGATCTGAGGTCGCGAGAGATCGAGAAGGTGAGCGGAGGGTAGTGCGTGAATGGTGGATGACTGGTGAAGCTCGGAGGATGTTTAATTGAGGGTGAACGTGTGAATTCGAGCCTAATTAATTACGAGAATTTAAAGGAAAAATGCAAAGAAGATCAGAGGGACTTACCTTGGCAATAGCGGAGTAATTGCTTAGGCTCGTGCTTCTTGGAGAAGCTATGGTCATCGCTGGACCACCGCAACAACTGATGGCAGCTGGGCAGAGGCGGAGCTCCACAGACCTGGCCTTCAATGGCCAGGGGTCGACACCGGGGGCCACCGTCGTCGTCGCGCCTCGATCGGTCCTCCCCTTGTCATGGGGAGGAGGAGAAGGGCTGGGCGGAGCCCCTCGTAAAGGTAGACAAAGGTGGAGGCGACCGGAGATGACGAATTTAAAGGATGGTGATAGCGGTTCCAGTGAGGATGAGTGTGACTTAAGTGGAGGATATTGAGCGAAGGAGAGGGGTTAGTGCCTAAGTGGCCCGCGAGGATCGTGGTTGAGAGGGCTCTATCGTGGGTATGTTGGAGAGTGTTGAGGATGCAGATTTCGGATCAATCCATATTGATTGACTGCCTCCATTATGTTGTTGCTAGCAAATAGCACTATTTTTAGTTTTGGATCTTCCAAATCATTCCCGCAGTGGATTCGGACCAATTTTTTTCTGATCCTTCGATAAAAGGATTCATTCTCTTCATAAAAAAGAGGGGGTAGAACCAATAAAGATTTCTTTTTCGATTCATCTCTGGAGTTGAATACCCCATTCAAGAATTTTTTACGACGGGTCCTCCGCCGTTGGATCTCGCGATCCAACGGCTGAGACGCGGGCGCTCAAGTGCAGCTGGGATTAGATCCATGGAGACGAGATCAAGGACGAGGATAATGCCACGTGGCGAGCTGAAAGAGAGGCGCGGGCTGACGGCCTTGATGTGCTCTGGCTCTTGATCGAAGGGCTAATGATAGAGCGGTAGTGTGCGGTGGAGATGAAGAGTTCTGGAGATGATCACGCGGCTGTAGCAACGACACGTGGCAGAAGGAGATAAAGGCAGAGGCGGACGACGATGATGCGGTTGGAGGATTTGATCTGAGGGCTTGGAATTAAGCGGAGATGAATGCCTGAGATACGGGTGCCAAGTAGGAATCGAACGGTGGTCAGAGGATGGTGCGTGGCGCGTGAAGGAGCGGGCCACATGGCACAACCAGAAAGCGCCACGTGGCCCAATCATGTTATTCCGACAAAGAAAGTGAATTATGAGGGAGAAGGATGCTGAATTTGGAAAAACTCAAAACATGAAAGTTGTAGATCTCCGAATTTGGAAAAACTCAAAACATGAAAGTTGTAGATCTCGATGAGATCTACAAGTTTCATGATGACCAAAAAGGCAGACGAGGTCAAACAAAGGGAGAAATATTTTTGTGAGCGTTTTTAAGGGTATAAAAACACACTACGATTTTAGTTTTGTGATTTTTTTGTATTTGTAATTTATTCTATATTGTCATTAATTTAAGCAAGAGGGTTAATAACCGCGAATTATGAGAATGAAACTGGGTTTCATCAATGTTGTCGCATATGCTGATGCTGATTATGTAAGTTCGCCAGAGGATCGACGCTCTACCACAAGATATGCTATGATGGTTGGAGGAAATCTTGTTACTTGGAGAAGCACGAAACAAACTGTTGTGTCCAGTTCTAGTGTAGAAGCAGAATATAGGGCGATGACACAAGCTACATGTGAGATCACATGGTTATTAACTTTTCTGCAAGAGCTCGGTATTGTTGTCACTACTCCTATTCCACTATATTGTGACAACAAATCTGCTACCTATATTACCATAAATCCTGTGTTTCATGAGCGAACCAAACATATAGATATCGATTGTCATTTTATTCGTGATGCTGTCAGGATTGGAAGAATAACTACTCATATCAACACAGATCTTCAACTTGCAGATGTCTTCACGAAGGCCTTACCCAAGAAGCGTCTTTCTTGGATTGTTTCCAAGTTGGGCGTAATTGATAGATATGCTCCAACTTGAGGGAGAGTATTAGTAATATATATTTTACGACTATTAGTTATTCATTGTAACCCCACTAGGGGCACTTGTGTACTTTCTTCTTTTTGGACTCTCTAGGGTTTCTAGGGTTTAGGCTTATATAAGGACCCCTAGGACTATGGAATAAGCTATTTTCATTCCTTCTTTTCTTCCACAGATATTAAAGATCAAATAAATGCGAATGCAAGTTGGACTTCTATGGACAAAAAAATTCCGCTTCTTTCACCATAGTTGCATTTTATATCCATTCTCATCTTTTCTTAATTCTTGTCCTTCCAGTTGGCATTTACAAGTTCTCCAATATCCTTTGGTCAACATGTACACTAGGCAACATTCTGTTGTTGCCAACAATATGTTTTTTCAATATAGCGACTCTCCTTCAAGTTTCTACCAGCAAAAAATGCATTGCGGCTTGAATTTCTTGCCATTTAGTGCAATGGCATACCTGTATCTTATTTCCTATTGTCTCTCTAGCATCAACCGATGAGATTAGGGGGCGTACTGCAAATCCATGATCTTGATTCTTAAACGAAACCTTACATTCATACAAATGAATGATGAAAAACACATACTTATATAAAGACTAGTTAGTGGCAGATTTAGTACTTAATACTTTGTATTAATAATTAATGTATGAAGTATGTAATAATCTCGAATTTACTAAATTAATAACTACTATGGGCTAACTATATTATTACAAACTCATATTTATTACAAAAAACATCATATCTGTTTGGGAAAAAAATTTTATGCCATTAACTTCATTTGTTGGCCTGTGAACCATAGACATGTGCAGAGAATGGCTGTAGCAGAAATGAAAATGCTAAGGTGGATGTGTGGACACACACGTAAAGATCGGATTCGGAATGCTGCAATCAGAAAGAAAGTGGGTGTTGCTCCGATCGAGGATAAGATGCGAGAAAATCGCTTAAGATGGTTTGGTCATTTGCAAAGAAGATCGGCTGATGCACCAGTTAGGAGATGCGAGTGTTGGGATGTTGAGCCGGCTAAGAGAGGACGGGGACGGCCCATGAAGTGTTGGAAAGAGACCATATGAAGGGATATTTGTTTTGTGGATATAAGCCCGGGGTTGACCCAAGATAGATCTGAATAGAGGCGAAGAATCCATGTAGCCGACCCTACTTAATTGTGGGAAAAGGCTTTGTTGTTGTATTTCCTTCATTTGCTATTTCCTTTTCTGAATAAACATATCATTCATTTCTTTCCGCATGGTATTGGAGCAGAGGTCCTGGACCAAAGCTTTTGTATCTCCTGATACCTTAAACCCCCATTTGCCAGCGTCTTTCTGCCTCAAATCTCGCATGTGGCCCCTCTCCTTCTTCCTTGACCCCAACACAACCCTCCTCGATTTCCACGTCCATTTCAACAGGTTCTACTCAAATGCGAGACCCTCCAACAGTGCACACCGCCACCATAGAGCCCTCAACAGTGCCCCAAGGCCATTGAACGACTACCTCAGGAAGCACACTAGAGCGCTTTGGTTCCCAGTGACACTGTGTGGGGCTACCGCATCCAACGATGCTCCTCGAATCCCATATGACTTCCCTCTTGCACGGGTTTTGGTGCAGGCCTGGTCAATTTCGATCATCTAAATTCGATCCACTGCGCACTAACTTTGAACATACGACCTATTCCTTTACATTATCGTTTAGATAAAGACAGATCTTTCTATCATGCAGTTGTGTCGTTCATAGTCCTTTTCTTTTGTCATGGTAAAAGACAAGGTTGATGCTCCTCCATCTTTAAGGGCACTCGAAGGCTCCTTGACCCATTGGACATGGGCCTTTGATTGTCCAAGAAGATGATGAGCATCAACCTTGTCTTCCTGACGAATAATATGTTTGAGGCTGGGTTTATTATGAAAACTTTTATAATTAAAATAAAAAATCTTTTCTGTTACTGACAAGTATGTTCTCTTTGTCGATGCTCTGGCCAATTATCTTGGTTTTTCAAATCTCTCGGGATTCCACGTCAGATGTGTGTGCTATGGTTCCCAACTAAACAATTTTGCTGAGTGCAAACACCCTTATTTTTTAGATGTTACCAAGACTCTTCTGATATAGAGTCATGCTCCTCACTCCTATTGGGGAGATGTTGTCGTTACTGCTTGTTACCTATCGACAGTATGTCGTCTTATATATCCTTATTCGATTATGTTTCCCAAAATAGACCCATTCTCTTTAACACCTTGTATCTTTGGTATTGTGGCCTTTGTCCATCACTTAACTCCTTACCATGACAAGATCTATCCTAGATTTGTTAAAAGCACCTTCATTGGCTACTTTCGGATCCAAAAAGGGTACTGATGCTTTGATCTCGTTAGATAGAAGTACTATGTTAGTGCTGACATCACATTTTTTGAGTCTGTCATGCAGTTCTCTCTCACAAGTGGCATGATGATGTGGTATAAGTCTGATATGGAGGTTCAAATGCCACCTCCTTCTTCTACTATGCCCTTTTGTGGATACTTTGTCTTGTATGTATACTTGCCCACATATCACTACTCGATCCCTTGCTTCTATGCCTTCCCTCATATCCATCACACCCCAGGTAAATTCTGAACACTTGATTTCCACTAATGGTACGGTTGATGTTTCTGTACAGTAAGAGACTATGCAAGATGATAGTGCAACAAATCAAGAGACTGCTATACAAGAGGTTGATTCATCAGAGGATCTGGATGTGACGTCCGCTCTCGCGGATCTGGGATGCCCGTTTACACATCATTCATAGTATAATGTTCGCTAGGGATCGCATTAGAGTACTGAAAATTTGGGAAATTTTTTTCGCATTTACGAATGACATTCACATTTAACTAACAAGCCACAGAACTATAATATATCACCAATTATTGCATAAATTTCAATAGCATTTAACATGTAACAAAAGAAACTGCATAATGTACATGTATCCCGATTTTAACAGAAGGGAAAGAAAAACAATAATAATATCCGGAATAAAAACTATAACATGCGTACCTGACAATTGTAACTGCAAAAGTTGATGTTCAACTCTCTCAATACCACGATGCAGGTGTTTTGCCTGCAATCCATGTAATAGGGAGAAAAGAACATCAACAAATGTTGAGTAAATCTAATTAATTAGAAATAACATGAATTTTAGTGGTTCCAAAAGAAAGCAAGTAAATTAGGCTTGACAATTAGAATTTAGAACTAGTTGCAATAAAACAGGTTTTCAAGTTGTTTGGTATGTAAAACTCCATTCCACTCTTCCTACATTAATTACCCATATTAGTCATTTTTATACAAATATTATATGTTCCATATTTAAGTCATTGTCTTTTTATTAATTATAATATATATCTGATGGATATTGGGAATGTGAATGATGAGTCTCTGATATAATCATTGTCTTTATTAAATGCTTATGATGAGTCAGGTGTTTCGATTCTTTTCTTGTTGAATTTCTCAAGCGTAGTGGATAGTCTGTGGTCTCGGTCTGGGTAAGACCTCACACTATGACTCTAAGGTAGTAAGGAAGCCTTAGGGTTGGGGTATCTCCGTAGGCATGCAGTGGAGTAAAATGCATCCTAACTAAGTTCCCAACACGTCCACTAGCTATTTCAAACAACTGTGGTAGTAGCTCGTAGTCTGATAAGTTTGATTTTCATAAACTGGTGATGCAATCCTGATTGCCCAATTAACCTATTCAAAAATGCCAGAACCTGGATGCAAAAATTTTACTACAGAAAATAAATTTAATAGACCTTCCAGCAACTGCGATACACTCCAAGGTCCAAGTGAGAACCCGCAAATGACCAAACAGTAATAATATTCAGATCTCGGGTACTTAATCGTTGTTCGCACCAAGGTAACGAAATACAAGAGCAGGACGAGTGCAACAGCGAGTAGACAGATAACTGCCGACAGTTGATTTGACAAAAAAATGAATTCAAACCATTCTTCCAGGACTGCGGCTGGAAAATTTTCTAAACAAAACCATATTGAGAATGCTGGAATAAATGAGAATGCCAGAATAAATAAACTTCAGAAAATATTGGGATTAATAGATCTGAATATGGTGAACAGGGACGTTGCAAAAATTAACTCGTAGCAGACTATACCGACTGGACTTGAACTGACAACAACTAAATAAAATAACCCATTAAACAGGAACGAACCCGGGGTTTCAGAGAGCAGCAATATGAGGCAGAACTCGCGTCGCTGACGGGAATGTGGGAAGGTTTGCGACAGTGGATGAGCGGCTATGACAGGTATAGGCGAAGCCGAGGTTCGTCAGCGTTGGCTGGGGTCGACGCAAGAGGAAAGGTAGCAACAGGCAGGGGTGGTAGTCATGGTGGCGGGCTTGCGGCTACAGGCTGTGGTAGCACCTAGCGATGGTGATGAAGGTGAGACTGATAGCAGGGTTGTTGGCGGCACAAAATGCTGGAGGTGGGGATGTTTAGGCTGGCGGCGGTAGAGAGGGAGGGAGGAGAAATGAGGAAGTTAGGGCTAGAGAGGAAGGACAATAGAAGAAGAGAGGTATCGGGGAAAGAGAGGGAAGATGAGAGAAGGAGGGGTAGGGCCCGTGAGGGTTTTTTTTGTTGGTATCTGTTAAAAGCTGCCGCCTCTTTTCCCCATGAGGCTCCTTTTATAACAATGGGAGTAAAACCCTAGACTATGGACTCAAAAAAAATAGAAAATTACAGAATAAATAAATAAAACAAATTGCAAAAGAACTCCTAAGATTCTGTCTTTCATGGTAAAATTCCGTCCAGGCCCCTCAAGCTGGGCGAAACTGCATCAACTGGTCTTTTCTCTTCGTCAGGAATTACTGGCGGAACAATAACTGATTCAGATGTAGCCACAGAGGATTCAGATGTATACATGAATGATTCGGATGTAGCATCGCCAAGTCTGCCGGCGAAAAATAAACAAAACTCAAGCAGTGAGGTAGCCTACAAAAGGCTCTTCCGTCTCACCCTCTAATTGGAAGTGCGGTCTAATAGAGGGAAAGGTCTACTCCAAAACTACGCCCCAGAGACGGGTGAGAGAGATTCTCCGGAAAAGTCACTCTAAAAGAAAAACCGGCTAGACCGGTACGGGCAAACGAGCTCGAAAAACTAAAACCGAGGGTCCTCCAACCTACGTACCCTAAAGAACAAGGGTCAGCGGAACTGGTCTTTAAAAGAAAACATGTGGATCCCAGAGAGGCGTAAAAACTGCGAGCGCTCGCGAAAAACGAGAAAAAGACTGGGATCCTAGACCCGCGCACTAAGCGACCGCTGTCCTAACTGGGCTTCCTATCTCCCGCCCAGCTGAGGGTCACCGCACCCTCGCACAGTCAGGTGTAAGGGTCACCATGACTGGCACTCTCAATTATCAATCATCTTTGATTCAACATAATATTCACTTACTTGATTACCCATTCCTTTCTTAATCCCTTATGTAGTTAACTGTACATATCTAGGTCTTTTCATCAATAGTGATCTATAGTTAGTATAGTATACCTAAAGATTAATTCATGAAGATGATCAAATCGACAGTTGAGATAAAAAATGTCCACATCAAAGTGGATAAGTTTTTTAGGTATACCATTGGATCAAGAACTAAAATCTTCCTCGCCATCATAAATGCGTTACAATTGAATTAATCATGTCATACATAGACAATGATGAGGATTGAATTTGAGACTCAAAGACCTTTGGAACAGAATAACGTCAAGAATGGGGTATGATATAGATATATGTACAAGATCCATTAAGTTATACATGAGAACAATCACATTAGTAAGACCAACCTCTACAAAACTAGAAGCTTAAACGTGGATCCATTACTATTGGCACTGCAGTGGCAGTGATCTATTTTCTATTTGGGATTTAAAGGGAGATGCGTGCTTCCTTTTTCTTTTCAAAGTGCAGAACAAAAAGCATCATATGCCTAAATTAGCTAATGTTATCCCTTTGTTGCACGACCATATTCCCTTTATGCCTTAAGATGCAAATGTTCACGACTCTAGTCCAAAAAGTATGGCTGGAATCATATGCCTTCCCATTTCCTCCAAAAATTAAACTTCCTCAACGTGCACTGCACCCTTCAGATTCCCAAAGATCTGCAAACCTGAGTCGCACTACTTCTACCAAAGTCTACGCTACCTACCGACTGATTATTGTTGGAGCTTTCGTTGTATGCGCCCATTGTGTTGTAACAGGGTAAATGGATCCTGGAGGAGATCCATTTACCCCATCCAATGTTTAGTCCCACATCGTCCAGTGGTGGGACTTGGAGGCTCTGGAGAGGTTATATAAGGAGCCCCAGACCTCCTGTATCCATTGAGAAAAAGTAATGAAGCATATGCCCCGTTGAGGGCTTCTCCTGTGGTTTCATCCCGCTCCTCACGGAGTAGGGTTCCACGTAAAATCCCGTTCTTCTTTTCGTTCTTTATCATTTTATCCATGTTATCGCTTCCGCTTCCGATTTTCTAACATGGTATCAGAGCGGGTCGATTCTCGAGGATTTTATATTTGTTGATTTTATTCGAGATTCGATTATGAAATTGAGATACAGTTCTGGATTCCTATCGAATCCCTATTTTTATGCCTGCAAATTTATTCTGTTCGGGAGATCTCGATGCCTGCAATCTCGATGCTTTATCATCTCGAGCCTCTCACCGATTTTCCATTCCAGTCTTTAAGGCGGTGGCTAGTCTCCAAGCGCACGATGGCGGAGATCTGTTTATCTCCAGGCGCACGCCGCTGTTCCCAGGCGGCTCCTTCGATCGGTGCTCCTGCACCCGAGCCAGGCGACATCAACACAGATCCTGGAGATCTGCATCAACAGCCAGACGCACAGGTGCGAATCGCAGCGGACCCCCCCGTGTCGCGCGACATTCCAGATCTACAGAGAGGCTACAGAGACGCCATCACCCATCAACCCCCGTGTCGCACGTCCTTCCCCGAGCCCTTGTTTATCCCCGCGCGGAGCCTCCAAGTCCAGCACGAATATAACACCGCCTGCGCTCATGCACAACGCCAGACAATCTACATCTAACGGGTTCCAGACACAAGACGTCATCCCCAGGCGACGGCTTCAACATCTTCCATCAGCGCGTGCGAGGATCCTCCTCCCTCGCCCAGGCGGCTCCTTCAGTCGCGTCCGCAAGCAGCAGATTCAGCCGCATCTTCTCCAGGTCGATCGCCCAGGCGGCGACATGGTGGCCGCCCCTCCTCCCAACAATCGAACAGTCCCATCGGGCGGCGACATCCCCGCAACCTCCAGGCGGAACCCCAACCAAAACCCACCAACGGGTGGCGTGCGGGAACCGCAGAGCAGAAGGCGGCGATGAAGATCCCCAATGGGGGAGCGGCGGGCGATATACAAAAAAAGGGGAGGGGGTTTTCCCAGTAACCCTAAGGGCCATGCGTTTAAAAAAATGGTTTTTTTGTGACGGCCCACTTCGACCATGAGAATAGAAAGAGAGAGATTGAGCCCTTTGTTGGGCCGATATTCAAGTAAAAAAAGGAAAAAAAGAAAGAAAAAAAATGAAGAGGCGCGTACAATAAAAAGCCGTACGCTGTTGAAAAAAAAGGCCGCGTACAAAGAAAAGTCGTACGCAATTTCAAAAAAAAAGGTTTTGTGAAAAACCGAAAAAAGGGGGTGGTTGAACGGCTTATGTTAAAAAAAAATCATGGCGGCTATTAAAGAAAAAGTGACAAAAGCCGCAAGTTTCATGTTTGTTTTCCCGCAGTTTATCTTGTCTTCTCCCAACTTTGTCGATGACATTTTCCGACAAAGTATGGGAGAAAGGGGGAGTATATGTGTAGAGTCAGAGGCCAGTTTGTCAGCTTTTCCAGATTCTCCAGACTTCAGATTACATGCCATTCAGATTCCAGACTCTACGGTTCAGATCCAGTTTCAGACACGCATATGATTGCGGTCATTTTCAGATGGGCATATGTTGCCATCATTTGTTCGTGGTCCCCATCATTCTTCTTATTGTCAAGCCAGCGTTTTCATGTGAGCCATAGGGACTCCAGAGCAGAGGACCATTCCCTATGCCATTGAGGGCAAGGGTTTTCATGTGGTATCATAGGTACTCGAGAGTAGAGCACCATTCTCTGAGCTGGATGGGAGAGACCCAGTTCTCCGACGAGGAGACTTCAGGCGCAGTTTCAGACTCGATGGTCAGATTCCGAGTCTTCAGTTGACTCACACTCCATCCCGTTCGTCCTCCTCACCTGCACAGCATAAGAAGCAACGTCCTCGACTGCAGCAATATGCGCGTTGGTTTGATATTATCCGTAGTGTCCTGTAGCGTTGAGTTGAGTTTATTTTCTGTTTGTCCAAGCTGAGCATTGCATGCTCCAGCTTGAGGGGGAGTGTTGGAGCTTTCGTTGTATGCGGCCATTGTGTTGTAGCAGGGTAAATGGATCTTGGAGGAGATGCATTTACTCCATCCAGTGTTTAGTCCCAAACCGTCCAGTGGTGGGACTTGGTGGCTCTGAAGAGGCTATATAAGGAGCCCCAGACCTCCTGTATCCATTGAGAAAAAGTAATGAAGCATATGCCCCGTTGAGGGCTTCTCCCGTGGTTTCATCCCGCTCCTCACGGAGTAGGGTTCCACGTAAAATCCCGTTCTTTTTGTTCTTTATCATTTTATCCATGTTATCGCTTCCGCCTCCGTTTTTCTAACATGGTATTAGAGCGGGTCGATTCTCGAGGATTTTATATTTGTTGATTTTATTCGAGATTCGATTATGAAATTGAGATACAGTTCTGGATTCTTATCGAATCCCTATTTTTATGCCTGCAAGTTTATTCTGTTCGCGAGATCTCGATGCCTGCAATCTCGATGCTTTATCTTCTCGAGCCTCTCGCCGATTTTCCATTCCAGTCTTCAAGGCGGTGGCTAGTCTCCAGGCGCACGATGGTGGAGATCTGCTTATCTCCAGGCGCACACCGCTGTTCCCAGGCGGCTCCTTCGATCGGTGCTCCTGTACCCCAGCCAGGCGACATCAACACAGATCCTGGAGATTTGCATCAACAACCAGGCGCACAGGCAAGCATCGCAGCGGACCCCCCCGTGTCGCGCAACATTCCAGATCTACAGAGAGGCTACAGAGTGGCCAGCACCCATCAACCCCCGTGTCGCGCGTCCTTCCCCGTGCCCTTGTTCTTCCTCGCGCAGAGCCTCCAAGTCCAGCACGAATATAACACTGCCTGCGCTCATGCACAACGCCAGACGATCTACATATAACGGGTTCCAGACGCAAGACGACATCCCCAGGCGACGGCTTCAACATCTTCCATCAGCGTGTGCGAGGATCCTCCTCCCTCGCCCAGGCGGCTCCTTCAGTCGTGCCCGCAAGCAGCAGATTCAGCCGCATCTTCTCCAGGTCGATCGCCCAGGCGGCGACATGGCGGCCGCCCCTCCTCCCAACAATCGAACAGTCCCATCGGGCGGCGACATCCTCGCAACCTCCAGGCGGAACCCCAACCAAAACCCACCAGTGGGTGGCGTGCGGGAACCGCAGAGCAGAAGGCGGCGATGAAGATCCCCAATGGGGGAGCGATTGGCGATATACAAAAAAGGGGGGGGGGTTTCCCAGTAACCCTAAGGGCCCTGCGTTTAAAAAAATGTTTTTTTTTGTGATGGCCCACTTCGGCCGTGAGAATAGAAAGAGAGAGATTGAGCCCTTTGTTGGGCCGATATTCAAGTAAAAAAAGAAAAAAAAGAAAAAGAAAAAAAATGAAGGGGCACGTACAATAAAAAGCCATACGCTGTTGAAAAAAAGGTCGCGTACAAAGAAAAGTCGTACGCAATTTAAAAAAAAAGGGTTTTGTGAAAAGCCGAAAAAAGGGGGAGGTTGAACGGCTTATGTTAAAAAAAATCATGGCGGCTATTAAAGAAAAAGTGACAAAAGCCGCAAGTTTCATGTTTGTTTTCCCGCAGTTTATCTTGTCTTCTCCCAACTTTGTCGATGACATTTTCCGACAAGTATGGGAGAAAGGGGGAGTATATGTGTAGAGTCAGAGGCCAGTTTGTCAGCTTTTCCAGATTCTCCAGACTTCAGATTACATGCCATTCAGATTCCAGACTCTACGGTTCAGATCTAGTTTCAGACACGCATATGATTGCGGTCATTTTCAGATGGGCATATATTGCCATCATTTGTTCGTGGTCCCCATCATTCTTCTTATTGTCAAGCCAGCGTTTTCATGTGAGCCATAGGGACTCCAGAGCAGAGGACCATTCCCTATGCCATTGAGGGCAAGGGTTTTCATGTGGTATCATAGGTACTCGAGAGTAGAGCACCATTCTCTGAGCTGGATGGGAGAGACCCAGTTCTCCGACGAGGAGACTTCAGGCGCAGTTTCAGACTCGATGGTCAGATTCCGAGTCTTCAGTTGACTCACACTCCAGCCCGTTCGTCCTCCTCACCTGCACGGCATGAGAAGCAACATCCTCGACTGCAGCAATGTGCGCGTTGGGTTGATATTGTCCGTAGTGTCCTGTAGCGTTGAGTTGAGTTTATTTTCTGTTTGTCCAAGCTGAGCATTGCATGCTCCAGCTTGAGGGGGAGTGTTAGAGCTTTCGTTGTATGCGCCCATTGTGTTGTAGCAGGGTAAATGGATCCTGGAGGAGATGCATATACCCCATCCAGTGTTTAGTCCCACATCGTCCAGTGGTGGGACTTGGAGGCTCTGGAGAGGCTATATAAGGAGCCCCAGACCTCCTGTATCCATTGAGAAAAAGTAATGAAGCATATGCCCCGTTGAGGGCTTCTCCCGTGGTTTCATCCTGCTTCTCACGGAGTAGGGTTCCACGTAAAATCCCGTTCTTCTTTTCGTTCTTTATCGTTTTATCCATGTTATCGCTCCCGCTTCCGATTTTGTAACAATTATTAGTAGTTAAATACTTTGATTTCTTTGGAGATAATAAAGATCTAGACCGGATCATGATCTGGTAAAGCATTCATTCCATGTGGACTGGTTATGTCAAACATGATCGATTTTATCACCTCATTAGCATTGATTGGTTGCTGCAAGAATAACCGACAAATAGAATCTCCATGGACGAATGGCTTACTAGGGAATTAGGCTACTTCTATGCAACTTGTTCCTGCCAACTCAATGCCACGATACATATTTCTCCAGAAAATGAAGGAAATGTTTCAAACAATTAAGTTAGGTCGTGAGATCAATAGAAGTATAAATAGAACTTCTTCAAGCAGGGAAATCTTCAAACTTATCCAAACATTACATTCAAGTATGTAATAACAAACTACAAAAATAGATATCTAGTTGTGGATTTTGGTAGGATGATGTTCTAATTTAGATGGATTTAGATAGGAGGTTTAGGGATTATTATCTAAATCACCAACATTATATAAGGACAGCAAGAAGGGTTTTTTACATCGTGCATTTGAATCTTTAGATTACATGCAAGGCAGCAAAGGAAAGATATGATTGTACAAAAACATGGATGTAGCAAGAGGCGGGAAAGATTGTACATTGACTACTATAAACAATGAACTATAGGTTCAAGGTAAACATGAAGATTACTGGATTTTATTCTAATTAAACTTCACATTCTCTTCTAATTTCCGGGCAATTTTAAGAGATTAAAACATGCATGGAAGGCAGCAAGAGGGGGCTTAGATGTACCTTTTTTTTTGACCTTGCATGCAGCAAGGCATGCAAATGGGTTGCTACAGGAGCTCCAGTAGGAGGTCTAAATCTTGAAAATTGTTGACGCATACATATTAGTTCTCGTACCTATTCGTTATTTTATTTTCCAGTTGTATGCTTTATGTAATTTACCCATAGGCTACTCTCCTATATAAGAGAGCTTAGGGCTTATGGAATAAACAACTTGCTCATTTTTCCCAACATGGTATCAGAGCGACGGTCCTAGACCGGAGTTCTCGAAACCCTAACCCTACCCACCACACCCGCCGGCCCCTTTTTCTCTCTCTTCTCTGCAGATCGGCGCCGCCCTCCTCCTCGGGTGCTCCTCCTCCGATCAGCACATCTCCTGCGCATCTCAGGCGCTGTTCGATCAGCGCTGTGCGCATCTCCAGCGCGCGCTACCGCGTGATCTGCGCACCTCCTGCGCGTGCGCATCCCTTGCGCATGATCGCGCCTGACCTACGCCTCTCCAGCGCCTTATCGTGCCTCTCCAGCGCCTGATCGCGCACCTTCCAACGTGCGGCTGCGCATCATCTGCGCAAGGCTGGGCGTGCGCGCGTAATCTTCTACGTGCGTGAGCAGTGCGCGCATCCAGTGCGCGTGTCCAGCGCATCCAGTGCCCAGCACACGTGATCTACTGCGCATCACGTGCGCATCCAGTGCCCCAAGTCCTGTAGCTCCTGTACGGGTGCACGGTTTCCAGCCCTAAGACCCAGAACATCATCATGGGTTTAGTTGCGTGAGGTCTACACGTGCAACTAAACCCATTTATGTCGTTGTAGACAAATCACATTGTTTGTCAATCGTTCCCGTCTTCATTTTCAATATGTCGTAGAGCAAGGCAGATATCCCATCTATTGGCGCATTCCGTGGTCCAGCGCCTATTGTCAAGATGGACGGTACCAACTATGAACTGTGGGCAATGCAGTTCATGAGCATGATGAAGTCTACGGGTAAGAAGCACATTCTTACCAAACCAGAGCCTGCTGAGAAGACTGGAACCTATGCCTCCTGGGAGGCTGATGACGCATACGCCAAAGTTTGGCTATCTGGCACGTTGGCAATTGAGATTGCCAATGACATCCTCCATCAACCCACAACGAAGGATATGTGGGACATTCTGGCAGCTACATATTCCCAGGCAAAGAACGAGACAAAGATTCTGCAACTCCAGCATGATATCTTCACCATCAAGCAGAATGGTCGCCCCCTACATTCTCTCTATACATCACTGAGAGGGATGTTCGAGAAGCTATATAGCTTCATGCCCTTGACAGCCACGTCAGAACAGCAGAAGACATATAGGAACGCTACTATGGTGGGCGTGTTCCTAGCTGCACTTGATCCTGAGTACGAGGCGGCACGATCACAGATTTTGGCCGACTCTACAATTCCTCCAATGGAGGAAGCCTTCCATAGACTGAGTCGGATTACAGTTCCCTCAACTGCTGCAAGTCAGAATTCTTCAGCCATGGCAGCAACCAGAGGTCGTGGTTCTTATCACCAGGGCCGTGGACGTGGACCCCGTGGGAGGGTTGGCCGCACTAGGCCAACATGCACCTACTGTCACCGAGTCGGACACAATGAAGATACATGCTATTCAAAGCACGGATTTCCTGCATCCGCACGAGCTGCTGAGCAGATAGAGCCCCCATATGCTGCTACCTTGGATCAACGATTTGATGATCTAGTTGCCCGTCTGAGGGGCATTATCCCACCATCTGGTCCAGCACCGACTACAGAGAGTCATTCTGATGCTGCTGCTTCTGCCTCTGCATCTACCAGTGCTTCAGGTAGTATACTTGCACTCCACAGTAGTAGATCTGATACACTGCAATGGATCATGGACTCGGGCGCTACACATCACCTATGTGGCGACCAGAGTCTACTTACAGGATACACTCAGATCCCTCCAGGACGGACAATAGTGATTGCCAATGGCACACATTCCCCCATCACTGGTCAGGGGGAGATTAGACTGACATCTTCTATGCAGCTCAAGAATGTGCTACATGCACCTGATTTTTCTATGAATTTGTTGTCAATTAGTCAGATTACGAAGGATCGCCATTGTCGGGCGATTTTTGATCCATCTTCTTTGATTTTTCAGGACATCCATACGGGCAACGTGATTGGTCGTGGCTATGAGCAAGGAGGCCTTTACCGCCTGAATCAGACCCCATTTGCCGGAACCACATCCTCTCCTGCTGGACAAGTATCTCCCTTACTGTGGCATCTGCGTTTTGGTCATTTACCGCTTCAGAAGTTGCGTCAAGTTTTACCTTATAGTCTTCCTCACACACGTATTCAGTGTGAGGCATGTCAGTTGGGAAAGCATCACAGGTCGTCCTTTCCCAGTCATCCTGGTCGGAGTAGTACCTCCAAGTTTGAGTTATTTCATGTTGATGTCTGGGGTCCAAGTCGTGTACCTGATCATCAGGGACACAGATTTTATATTGTATTTGTGGATGATTTCTCTAGAGTGTCATGGGTGTTTCTGATGAAAAATAAATCTGAAGCCGGAAATATAATTATCCATTTTCTGAATGAAATACAAAATGTCTTTTCCACCTCGGTAAAATTTGTGAGAAGTGATAATGCGTTAGAATTGTGCACAAATGTTCTTGCCAGTTATTACTCCTCAAAAGGAATTGTTCATCAAACGTCGTGTCCTCATACATCTCAACAGAATGGAATTGCTGAAAGGAAACATCGTCACCTCCTTGATGTTACGAGATCACTCCTTATACAGAGTCATGTTCCCTACTCCTACTGGGGTGATGCAGTCCTCACTGCATGTTACCTAATTAATCGTATGCCCTCTTCTGTTTTAAATGAACAAATCCCGTTTACTATCATTCATCCCAACAAGGATTTGTTCTCTCTTACGCCTCGTGTGTTTGGGTCGGTTGCATTTGTCCATCAGTTGTCCCCGGGTACTGACAAGCTCTCTCCTAGGGCTGTCAAGTGTGTTTTTGTCGGGTACTCTAGAACTCAAAAGGGGTACAAGTGTTTTGATCCTCTGCGTTGGCGGTATATGATCAGTGCAGATGTTACATTTTTTGAAAATGTTATGTATTTTTCAACCTCAGGAGACAAGCAGCTACCACCACTATCCACTGATGCCATATATATGACACCACCACCTCAGATGCCGTCACCAGCACCACCACAGCAAGCAACTCCACCGCCACCACCACCACCGCCGCCACCACCAACTATATCACCACTACCGTTTCACTACACCCGCAGGCTTCCTCCCGCTCATGGTCATGACTCGTCTACTAGCTCGCCTATGGTATGTAATGAAAATATTAATGTTGATGGATCTGATGTCATTTCTGAGCAGGATATGTTGCAGGGGCCTGATGAGACTACAGTTGACCTAGATGTACCCATTGCTCTGCGAAAGTCGAAGAGAAGTTGTGCTACATATCCCCTATCAGCATCCGTATCTTTTGAGAGGCTATCTGGAGATTTCAGGTCCTTTGTTGTGGCACTTTCAGCAGTCGATATTCCAAGGAATCATCATGACGCTATGCTGGATAGTAGATGGCGGCTAGCAATGGAGGAAGAAATGACGACACTCCAGTCCAGAGGAACTTGGAGTTTGGTTCCTACACCTCCAGATGTGAACCCAGTGAGCTGCAAGTGGGTGTTTACAGTGAAGCACAATGCAGATGGTTCTATTGACAGGTACAAGGCACGTCTGGTTGCACGTGGCTTTACACAGACATACGGGGTGGATTACCTTGACACATTCTCGCCTGTGGCACGACATTCCACCCTACGGATCTTACTGTCAGTTGCAGTTGCTAGAGACTGGCCGCTTCATCAGTTGGATGTGAAGAATGCATTCCTATATGGAGATTTGCAGGAAGAAGTTTATATGCAACATCCACCTGGTTTCGCTGTTGAGGGGGAGTGTTCCAAGGTATGCAGGTTACATAAGGCTATCTATGGCCTTAAGCAGAGTCCCAGAGCATGGTTTCAAAAGCTCTCAGATCTCTTTGAGAAACAAGGATACAAACGCTCCAATGCTGATCATTCCTTGTTTGTGCAGAAGACTACTAGAGGTATCATTGTAATCATGGTTTATGTTGATGACATCTTGATTACAGGAGATGATGAGCAGGGTATAAAGTAGGCGAAGGAAACACTGGGAACTGAATTTGTCACCAAGGACTTGGGAGTCCTTAGATATTTTCTGGGGCTGGAGTTTGCTAGAAATCCATATAGATTAGTAATGTCGCAGAGGAAATATGTTACAGATCTATTGAGTGAGACAGGTATGCTAGGGTGTCGGCCTGCTACGACACCAATGGATCCTAGCATGAAGCTATATGATGATGACACGGAAGAGGTGGACAGGAGGAGATACAGAGAACTGGTAGGCAAACTACTATATGTCACGATCACTCGACCTGATATATCATTTGCAGTGAGTCGCGTGAGCCAGTTCATGGAACAACCACGTCAGGCCCATATGGATGCTATACACATGATTCTGAGATATCTAAAATCATCTCCTGGTGCAGGCTTGCTATTTAAGAAGGGAAAGGAGATCTCTATCACAACATGTGCTGATGCAGATTATGCAGGATGCCCCAAGGATAGGAAGTCCACCTCAGGATTTGCAGTATATGTTGGAGATGCCTTAGTCTCGTGGAGGAGCAAGAAACAGACAATGGTAGCGAGATCCAGTGCTGAATCAGAATATAGGGCCATGGCCCAGGCTAGCACAGAGATGATGTGGGTGAAAGCTCTACTTACAGATCTATATCTTGATATACCGCTCCCTATGAAGCTGGAATGTGATAATCATGCAGCCTTGTTCATTGCAAACAACCCAGCTTTCCATGAGAGGACCAAACACACTGAGGTTGACTGTCACTACATACGTGACATGATTCAGAAGGGGTTCATTGCTACATCTCACGTCACCTCAGAGAATCAGACGGCTGATATATTCACCAAGGCATTACTTCGAGGCCCATTCCAGAAGTGTGCATCCAAGCTGAGCATGATTGATATCTATGCTCCATCTTGAGGGGGAGTGTTGACGCATGCATATTAGTTCTCGTACCTATTCGTTATTTTATTTTCCAGTTGTATGCTTTATGTAATTTACCCATAGGCTACTCTCCTATATAAGAGAGCCTAGGGCTTATGGAATAAACAACTTGCTCATTTTCCCCAACAACAATAGTTTGCTCCAGGGACTGTAATTGGAGCCTAAATCTGGCTGCTGGCAATGGTTGTAGCTTTGGCTTGAAAATCAGCCCTAGGAGAGATATAGTTTGCTCAAGAGCCTAAATCTTGAAAATGGTTGTAGCTTAGAATTGTAGCTAGGTTTGCTCAAGAGCCTAATTGATACTGGTTGTAGCCCTAGGAGAGATATAGGAGAGATATAGTTTGCTCAAGAGCCTAAATCTGGCTGCTGGCAATGGTTGTAGCTTTGGCTTGTAATTGGAGCAACATCTGGCTGCTGGCAGGGCTTCCAGCAACAATAGTTGCAAGGAGCTTAGAAGCAGCAATAACTTGCTGAATCAGAGCAGCAGGCTGCAGCCGTTGACTGCAGAGAGCATCTCCAGGGAAGAGGTTGGGAGGGCTCCAGCTGCTAGGTCTTGGAAACTGCAACAACCTTGTGAGAGAATAGCTGGAGTTCTCTTTGGTTGGAGAAAGGGGCTGTAGCTCCAGATTCCAGCAAGAAATAGAGAGGAAAGGGAGACTCTACGACTGAGAATTTGAGAGAAATGGGGAGAAAGAGGGGAGGGGGCTTTGGTGTTATAAATTGGGGAGTAAGGGCTTTATGGGTTTGACAAATGGGGGAAATTTGAATGCCAAGTAGAAGAAGAAGGGGGCCTGGCTGCTGTGCTGGAATAATTTGTAAAAATATATTTTTTTATTTTTTATTTTTAACTCTCACTTCTTTAGAAAACCGAAGTCGATTGTATTTGTACCTCGAGCATCAGATTCCGATGTACAATAGCTCATTTCGATCGTCTCTGAATGCCGATCAAAATGAGTATAATATTCATATACTTGTTGCCCAGAAAAAAGAGTAGGGTTTGAGATTATTCAAGATCAACCCAATTGCCTATTATATCTTTTTAGAGAATTTCTCGAGCCAAATGAAATAAGTAGGCTTCGGATCGAAAATGAATTCCCGAAATTTCCGAGGTACGGTCTTGATGGGTCATTTAATTTTGCGATTTTAAAATAACAAACGACCTCCGATCGACGAACGGTCGATTCCGTTGATTTTATTTCATCGAATCGGACATTTAGGATCTCTCAGTTTATTTCGCAGTTTCCAAATTTGCGTCGCGGTTTTTTCGGGCACGCATTACGATGCGATTGGTTTTTGATCGATTTCGTCTGAACGACTTTTGATTCACGATTAATTGATTGATTTATGTTATTTAACGTTGACTAATACTTTTATTGAGTTATACAGACCCTAATCGGGTCGGGTTCGAATTTGTGCAGATCCGGATGTTACACTGGACCAACCTATTGCACTTAAGAAGATGAGATATACATGTGCCATGTATTCTCTTTCTGGACATGTTTAATTGGGGCATCTATTAGAGGACTTCGAAAAGTTTGTGGTAGGATTGTCATCTGTTACAATCCACACACATACTAGGAGGCGACATAGGTCGATTAGTGGCATCTAGCTATGAAGGAAGAAATGGATATCGATATACTAAAGTCAAGAGGCACATTGAGCTTGGTTGTTGCCCCAGTATGATCCTCTATGGTAGGCTACAAATGGCTCTTTATAGTGAAGCATAAAGCAGACGACAGTAATGACGGCTACAAGGCCAGACTTGTGGTAAGTAAGTTCTAAGATATATAGGTGGACTACCATGATGCTTTCTCTCACGTAGCTTGTCGCTCTACCCTTCGGATTCATCTCTCTATTACATCAGTAAAAGACTGGATGTTCTCTTAATCCGATGATAAGAATGCCTTTCTGTATGGAGACTTGCATGATGAAGTCTATATGCAACAACCATTTGGGTTCGCTGTTGAGGGGAAGTGTCAGAAGATGTGCACATTCCATAAGGTTGTTTATAATCTTATGCAAAGTCCGATGACATGGTTTCAGAACCTCTCAGACTTGATAGAGCAATAGAGCTTAAAATATCAAATACCAATCACTCACTCTTTGTACACATGACACCACGAGGTACTGATGCTCTTTTAGTATATGTTGAAGACATTATCATTACAAGAAATGATCTGCATGTGATTAGTGAGGTGAAAGTATTCCTTGGACAACAATTTGTCACCAAGGACCTTGGAGAATTGCGATACTTTCTTGGGCTTGAATTTACCGGGAATCAAAGAGGACTAATGATGACTCAGAGAAAGTATGTTACTGATCACCTTCTAGAGACTAGGACGACTGACTGCATACCTGCTGCTACTCCTATGGATCCCAACATGGAACTCTACGATATTGGCACTGATGAGGTATAAAAAAGGGGGTACAAGGAGCTCGTTGGGAAGTTCCTGCATGTAACTCTAGAGACTGGATGGCAGACTGTGTACCTGCTACTACTCTACTACTACTATGGATCTAACATGAAACTCTATGATGATGACACTGATGAGGCAGGCAAGAGGAGACAAATGGAGCTCGTTGAGAAGCTCTTATTAGTGACTATCATCAAACCATTCTTTTGCCATGAGAAAAGTAGTCAATTTATGGAGCAGCTACGTCTGTCACATATGGATGTAGTCTCCATGATCCTAAGGTAGTTGAAATCTTTAGTGGGTACATGTTTACTCATTCAACAAAGGGACATCTCTTGAGATTATAACCTATGTAGTTGTTAATTACACATGATGTCCTAAATACAAGAAGTTCACATCTGGATTCACAGTGTTATTGGAAGCACACTGGTCTCATAGCAAAACAAGAAACAAATTGTTGTTGTTAAATCAAGTGCTGAATCTGATTACAAAGCCATGACGCATGGTAGCACTGAGATAAGTAGGTTAGGTTTGTTTTGACGGCCCCACTGACTAACCTCTTCCTATGTAGCTGCTATGTGATAATTAAGATGCATTATTTACTGCCAACAATCCAACATTCCATGAGAGAACCAAACACATCAAGGTGGATTGCCATTATACCGGAGACATGATATAGAAGGGCTTCATCTCAAGATCTAATGTCAGCTCACATAACAATTGCATATATATTCACTAAGTCTCTAGCCAGGATGTCATTCCAGAAGTATTCATCCAAAGTCATCATGATAGACATCTATGCTCCAGCTTGAGGAGGAGCATTATAGGAAATATTGTTTCTTTTCTTTCATATGTTATTTCATTTTCTATGTATTTCCTTATTTTGATATTTTCCCTCCATGGTTTCTCCTCTATAGAAATGACGCTTATGACCTCTAAATAAATAGGTTATTTATTTTTCCGCAATATTTTAAGCATATTATTAAACAAATGCAAACAATAATTACAAGGTAAAGATATGATCTATAAAGTTGAGATCTTATAAGTTGGAAATTATAAGTTCAACATAGCATCTAATCTTGTATATTACAATGTTTAAGGGAAATAAGCAACAATATAGAGTAAATCTAAATAAGCTTAGCAAAACCTTCTAAAACATCTCCATAAAATTCTAATAAATACAAGAGATTATAGCCGAAAAACTTGGAAAAACTCATGAACAATCAGTGAACACCTAATGTACAAATTTTCTAAGAAATCACCTTAGAAAATCATTCTCTAGAATCAGGATAACGAAGTAGCTGTGGCAGATTGATAAGGCCGAAATAGGGATTGGTGATGGTCATATTGGTCAAAACGTGGAAAAAGGACACTCGAAACCTGCGTTTGACTTACATGCATTAAGATCCCAATATATCATGAGATATCAGTTGATATCCGGAAAAAAAATATATATTTGGTGATGCCAATACCTACTGTCCTAGATATCGACATATCCTCAATACATTGCCATATTTGAATCCTTTGTTATACTGAATAAGTTTTCTAGAAAGCAAATATTGCAGTGTGTCAAAAGCGGTTCTTCAAATCATATGAAATTTAATTTGAAATTTAAAATATCTGGTGATAAGTTTATCAGACTGATTTATATTTACATTTTTTTTCATTTCAGAAAATTATGTGGAAGTTGAACAAATCAATTGCAAAGGAGCTTTTGCCCACTCAACCAGTGGATTTTGTTATTGAACCATGGTGGGGCGTTTGCCTTGTCAACTTTACATTGGAAGAATTCAAGGCAAACAATATCTATCAATCATATTGGCACCTTATCTTCTACCAATTGCACAAACTTATCCATTTCATTTTCCATCTTTTTCTCTGCAGAAACTTACAGAAGAAGAAATGTCAACCATTGACAAAGTGTGCAAAGAGGAGGCTAATTCCTTTGTTCTGTTTGATCCAGATATTGTTCGAGGACTCTATAAGCGTGGGTTGATATATTTTGATGTTCCTGTTTACCCTGATGACCGCTTCAAAGGTGAGTTGTTTTTTCACCCACTTCATCCGTGGCCACATTTGTTTTGGGCCATAGTTTCTGTCACTTTTTTATTCTTTTCTTTCCGAGTCGTAGTTTCGGTCACTTCTGTAGTAACTCGAAATCATTTCAATTCTTAGTTGTGGGTTATGAGACGGGGTGATTACCATGTAACTATTGCAGTCCATTTAGAAATAAATTATGCATGCAACTCCGGTCTCATTCAGAACCGTGAAATTTTGTTTTGGAACAATTACGGTGCTATAATATATTCCAGTCCGTGTTTAGACCATCCAAAAGAAGGTGCATTTGGAATGGGATTTTTACACCCATAACCCTGAGTAATTTCACAATAACATTCATAACCCTGCATAATCGCGAATTACATGAGAAACCCCGAGTAATGCTTAACTCTTAAATGACATAACCCTATCTTATGTTCCGTTTGGGATACCCGTCATATTTGACGGTTTCCGTTAAAAAAGACAAAAAAACCCTTGATGTTCATTGTTATTTGCAATAACATGCCACCGAGTTCCTCGGAAGCCCATCCCCCAAGCCCCGGCTCCCTTGCTCGAAGCCCGCGCCATCTGCTCCTCCCCTGCTCGGACGCCCACCCCGGTGCCGAGCTCCTCAACACCTCGACGCCCAGCACGTCGCCCACCCGCGCCCATCTGCTCCTCCCCAGCTTGAACCCCCACCCCGACGGCGAGCTCCTCTCCTCGAAGTCAACCCCCGCCCCTCGTAGGTTGAAGAGCCCCCCCTCCCCCCCATCCTCCGCGGCTCCCCAAGCTCGCGCCCAGCTCCTCGCCTATCCCGACACCCAGCTCCTCGCCCACCCGCATCCATCTGCTCCTCCTCTGCTCGAACCCCAGCGCCGAGCTCCTCTCCTCGAAGCCAACCCCCGCAGCTCGAAGCCCCCCAGGCCCCCCACCCATGTCCTCCGCGGCTCCCCTACCCGAAGCTCGCGCCCAGCTCCTCGCCTACCCCGATGCCTAGGTCCTTGCCCACCCGCGCCCATCTGATCCTCCCCAGGTCGAACCCCCACCCCGACTGGCGAACTCCTCTCCTCGAAGTCAACCCTCGCCCCTCGCTGCTTGAAGAGCGCCCGGCTCCTCGCCTATCCCGACACCCAGCTCCTCGCCCACCCGCGCCCATCTGCTCCTCCTCTGCTCGAACCCCGGCGCCGAGCTCCTCTCCTCGAAGCCAACCCCCACCCCCCGCAGCTCGAAGCCCCCTCCTCTGCGGCTCCCCTGCTCGAAGCCCGCACCCAGCTCCTCGCCCACCCCGGTGCCCAGCTCGCCGTCGACCCCCTCCCCCCTTGCGGGTCCCCTGCTCAAAGCCCGCTGCTTCTCTTCTCCTGGTCGAATCACCCCCAGCAGTAGCGCCGAGCTTTGCCTCCCACCGATTCGAGTTTCTGCCCTGCTCGACGCCCACAACTAAAAGAGCCCGAAGGAGATGGTCGGTCGACAGCGGGGACAGAGAGGAGGTTGAGGTGGACGGAGGGTGAGGAGGTCGGAGGAAGGTAAATGGAGGTTGAAGGGAGAGGGATTTTTTTGTTTATTTGCTAGCCGTTGGATAGAGGATGAGTTAGATGAACTCATTCATATGGTTGAGTTAACACATTAAACTAACGGAGGGTTATGAGTGTGAGTATCCAGGGTTTCTCATGTAATTCATGATTATGCAGGGTTATGATTGTAATTGCAGAATTACTCAGGGTTATGGGTGTAAAAATCCCATTTGGAATTGACGATCTTTGTCAGCATATCATTTGTTATTGTTGCTTGTGAAGGTGAATAATCATTTTTTGATAATGTATTTAGATAGTGAGGAGATATATTTTGATGTCCACGGGAGATATTGTGGAGAGTTTTGGAGAAGATACAAGTACTTGTCATATACATTAATCTTATAAAGGATATGTATGATGGGGTTTCATATAGTCTAAGGATCCGGTCTAGGTAGACTGAGTATTTTAACATCAGCATCGATCTGCATCAAGGTTCAACTTTGAGTCCATTCCCTTTTCTTTGACTATGGACGAGTTGATTTGTGACATTCAGGATGAGATACCTTGGTGTATGTTGTTCACCAATGATATTGTGTTGATTGATGAGCCAAGAGACAAAGGAAATGAGAAGCCGTAGGTTTGGAGACATGCCTTAGAAACTAAAGAATTTCGTATAAGCAGCGCTAAGACTGAATATATGGAGTGCACGTTTGATGGAAGCAATAATGACGAACTTGATACGAGGATTGGAGATGATTAACATTCAGAAGGAAGATTCTTTTAGACACTTGGGATCTATTTTGTAGCAGGATGGGGAAATTGATGGAGATGCTACTCAGAATAAATGCAGGTTGGTTAAAGTGGAGAGGAGCCTCTACCGTTCTATCTAATTATAAAATCCTTTTCAAAGTCAAAGGAAAGTATCACAAAACAGTCATGAGAACTGTTATACTCTATGGATCAGAATGTTGGCCAGTGAACCATATACATGTGCAGGGAATGATAGTAGCAGAAATCAAAATGCTAAGGTGGATGAGTGGTCATATACGAAAAGATCGGATTCGAAATGATGCGATCAGAATGAAAATTGGTGTAGTTCTGATAGAGGATAAGATGATAGAAAACCATTTAAGATGGTTTGACCATTTGCAAAGGAGCTCGGTTGATGCACCCTTTAATATATTCGAGATTTGGGATGTTGGGCTGGTTAAAAGAGGGCGAGGAAGGCCCAAGAAATGTTGGAATAAGACTATCCGAAAGGATCTTAGTTACTAGGATCCAAGCTCGAGAAAGACCCAAAATGGATTTGAATGGAGGAAAAAAATCCATGTAGCTGACCCTTACTTAATTGTAGGAAGGATTTATTGTTGTTGTTCTTGTATTTGGATAGTGAGATAAGTTGCAGTGGAGGATAGAGTGTGATATGACTTTTTTGAGATGCAATAGATCTATTCTTGAAGTTCAGAGATGTCTTGAAATTAATTGATTAGAGTGGATGATATGTTATGCTACGACATATTTGGATATTAAAATATGATTGGATGAGTTGAGATGTGATGCCTTTTAGGGTTTTTTGAAATGAATGATGTATGATTTAGTTGTAAATGACTTGTGGAGGAGAGGTATGTTCTTTCTCTTGCCAAAAGGGGGATGATACATTTTTTTATGTGTTTCAGGTGGGGTGTCACTGTTTCTGAACATGCCCTGTGTGAAAAATATAAAATACCGAAAGCAAAATCCGAAAAATAAGAATAAACATGATTTGACATGGAACCCTACTCTCTAAGGTGTAGAATGAAGCTATGTGAGAAAGCCTTAAAGGGCTAGCTATTGCATTATGTTTCTCAAGGATTACACCATGTGGGGGCTCTTTATATAGCTCCACCAACACATTGGAGTCCGATATATAGGCGATATGAGATTGGAGAGATCCAATTACCTATCTAAAACTTGGATTTGAAGGAACCGATTACCCATCTAAACTATACTCTAACACCCTCTTAAGCTGGAGCATCATATGTTCAACTTGGACAAACATTAAAAATAATTAATTGTACACTGTAAACATGATAATACATACCATCTCGACCCAATGCATACTTTGCTAGTTGTTGTTGACGACGATGCTTCTCAAGTCATGCTAGTGAGGAGGAATTGGAGGGTTCGAGTATGAATGATGATTTGTTGAGAAATTTAGGTAGACATCTAGCTTGTGTGTTCTGTATCTACATAGATCAAAATTAGAGGTGCTGCAATAAGTCTTCTTCATGGAGTACTCTGACCCACAATGTGTCTCTTTGACAAAGATGACTCCATCTCTCTCAAGGGTTGAATAACCAATGTGATGGTAATATCCATACATAAATATCAAAAAAGTAGGTCACTTTCATTAAGGACCTCAGAACAAGTTCTCTTTTAATAGGAACCTTGGACGGATCTCCTATTGGAGTTCACGATCAGTAGAGGATGGAGCATATAATAAGCCTCCCTCTAGAGATCTCTAGAGATTGCCCACTCCTATTATGAGTGCCTCAAACAAGGTAGATCCTGAAAAACTCTATGCAAATACTCCCCCTTTCTCCCGTACTCGTTGGAAACTTAAAAATAATCCACCAAGTTGTAATAATAAATGAAGAGCATTGTCAAACAGAAACTCATATTCTTCTCTTTCCTTTTTTTAAATCACCATTTTAACCATCATCATTTTTTAAATCAAACAGAATTGTTGGTCCAATACATGAAATAGAAAATATATTTAACACCGACCCAACTTTCCACATCAATCGAATTCTGATGGCCTTTCTTCTCTTTTGATGCTAGGGTCTGCTTGTGAACCCATATCGACGGCAAATGGAGATCTCTTTCGAGATGGCAGGCATGACCACCATCACCTTGATTCTTTTTCGAAGAGGGTTATTGGGATTCTTGTTGGGGGAGAACCCATCGTTGCTGGAGTTCTCATTGGGAGTTCTAATCATGCACTGCTCCCATCGTCGGCAAGAACCCATGAGATTCTTCTTTTTTTCTCGTAGGTAATCCTCATTTCCACTGCTTGGAGGAGCAGTGCTTAGTGATGGACCTCATCAGCTCAACCGATGTTGACACCTCATCGGGAGCATCGGTCAGATCCTGAAAAGGGATATATCTACTTGGACCTCACTGGTTTCAACCAACGATGTTTCTTGTCAATGCTTAGCGATGGACCTCATTTTAGTAATAGATTAAGCTTCGAAATATCGAGATCATATCGGCCAGATCCCGAAAAGGGGTTATATCGACGACATTCGTCGAAATTTTGAAAATGACATGAAAAGCTTTTTGCAAATAAGATACTAGTCCTTAAAACAATGAATACATACAAATACAGACTTATATGCAAGAATGATGTGTATTTAATACACCAATATACATTATATTACGCATATCACTGGTTGTCAATGATGGTTGTTGACTATTGATTGCTGATTTCTACGAGGTATTAGAAAGGAAAATGATGAAATTCGATAACAACTTTTTTTACTAGTTAACGGGGGAGGGTGGGTTTGGAACCCTTACCATTGGAGTGAGAGCCCAATACTTCTACCACTAGACCATTTAAATGGATTACAATAAAAACTTAGAGACATAAATGATATTTATTTAGCACATTATCTTTATATCACATCGCATATTATGTATAAAAAATGCTGAGCTATATCAGATATGAAACAAATAATTAAATGAGCATAGTATATACTCTTTAAAGAAAATTATTCATACTAATCACAATTTTGAATAAAAATGATGGATTAAAGTAGATTAGAAATAAAATATTCTAACCGGACTAAAGAAATCAATGTCAATTGGAGTATGTAGCAAATTTGTGGTTTTTGTATCATTATATTGCTAATACATACTAAGTATCAACTTTTATATGCTAATATTTTTTTTGAGGAGGAAAAGGGTGGCTTCTCATGTTGGGACCCACCGCAAAAAGTGTATATATAACTATAAAAAATGTGTTACAACCACTTACAATGACCAGGACGAGCATAAAACCCTACAATTGTTAAGATACTTATGTTGTGTCGTCCTTATTTAACAGAATGGGGTGGCTGAACGGAAACACCGCCATCTTTTGGACGTTACTAGAACCCTTTTGATTCAGAGTCGTGCTCCTCATTCCTACTGGGGAGATGCGGTTCTAAATGCTTGTAATCTGGTAAATCATATGCCTTCTTCGGTGCTAGGGGAGAAGATCCTGTTCTTGATTGCGTTTCCCGAGATGTATCTTTTCTCACTTACGCCTCGTGTTTTCGGTTTAGTAGCTTTTGTTCATCAACTGTCTTCTGATCTTGACAAGCTCTCTCCCAGAGCCGTCAAATGTGTGTTTATCGGGTATTCCAAAACTCAAAAGGGATATCGCTGCTTTGACCCTCTCTGATAAAGGTACTATGTCAATGCTGATGTCACCTTTTTTGATCCCATTATGTATTTTTCTCCCACAGGTGACATGCTTACTCCTTCAGAGGATGGAGAAGAGGTCTATATGCCTCCTCCTCCGTCATTACCACATTCTACTCCATCACCGCCACCACCACCTCCTCCACCACCATCTCCACCACCACCACCACCTCCATCCCCGTCTCCTATTTTCTTTCTGCAGGTTTACCGGCAACGACCCCATGCTCATGCGCCTCCTCCATTATCCAGCACGCCCAAGGTATGTACTGAGCATTTGAGTTTTTCTGACGGCATTGGTGATTTGCATGTATAGATTGAGGTACAAGGTGCGGATACTATCTCTACTACTCCTGCTGAGGATCTGGATATGCCTATTGCACTATGCATCCTATTGGTTCTCATGTTTCCTTGGAGTGTCTTTTCAAAGATTTCCAGCAATTTGTTGTGGGTTTGTCTGCTATGGAGATACCACGGTCATATCAGGAGGTACTACAAAGCAGACAGTGGTGTCTGGCTATGGAGGAGGAGATGGCAGCTTTACAGTCATGAGGTATGTGGAGTGTGGTCCAGGCTCCACCAGGTGCGTCTGTTGTTGGAAGCAAGTGGGTATTTACTGTGAAGCATCAGGCTGATGGTACAATAGACATATACAAGGCCAGATTGGTTGCTCGTGGGTTCACCCAGACCTATGGAGTGGATTATCAAGACACCTTTTCTCCTGTAGTGCGTCACTCTACCATGCAGATTCTTATTGATGTTGCTGTGGTACGTGATTGGTCACATTTCCAACTAGATGTCAAGAATGCTTTCTTGTATGGAGATCTGTAGGAAGAGGTTTACATGCAGCAACCACCTGGTTTTGCTGCTGAGGGGGAGTCCAATATGGTGCGCCGTATTCATAAGGCTATATATGGCCTTAAGCAGAGTCCGAGGGCTTGGTTTCAGAAGCTCTCAGAATTGACTGAACAGAAGGGGTTTGTCAGATCTACTGCAGATCATACTCTCTTTTTTATGAGAAACCAGAGAGGTATTGTAGTTGTTTTAGTTTATTTTGATGACATTGTTATCAGTGACAGCGATGAACAGGGCATTCAAGCAGCTAAGGATTTCCTTGGACAACAGTTTGTTACCAAGGACCGTGGCACGCTTCGTTACTTCCTTGGCCTGGAGTTTGCACGAAATCAGTAGGGTATGGTTATGACGCAAAGGAAGTATGTTACTGATCTTCTATCTGAGACAAGTATGACAGGATGTAGACCAACTACTACCTCGATGGATCCTAATGAGAAGCTTTATGATGATGAATCTGAGGAGGTGGACAAGAGACGGTACAGAGAGCTGGTAGGAAAATTAATATATGTTACTATTACCAGGCTTGATATATCTTTCGCTGCGAGCAGAGTGAGTCAATTCATGGAGCAACCCAGGCAGACATACATGGATGCAATGTGCATGATCTTGAGATATCTGAAGTTATCTCCAGGTGCAGGTCTTCTATTTAAAAGAGATACATCTCTCACAGTTACTGGGTGTGCATATGCAGATTATGCTGGGTGTCCTAAGGACAGGAAGTCCACTTCAAGCTTCATTGTGTTTGTTGGTAGCTCATTGGTCTCATAGAAAAGTAAGAAACAAACTGTTGTTGCTCGATCTAGCGCTGAAACGGAATATAGGGCTATGGCCCAAGGGAGTACAGAAATGATGTGGGTCAAGTCTGTCCTGATCGATCTAACGATTAAGGTGCCTCTTCCTATGCATCTCAAATACGACAAGCAAGCAACCTTGTTCATAGCCAATAATCCAGCATTTCATGAAAGGACAAAGCACATTGAGGTGGACTATCACTACACTCGTGATTTAATCCAAAAAGGACTTATTTCAACGTCTTATGTAGCATCAGGAGATCAGATTGCAGACATGTTTACCAAAGCTCTTGCGAGAGGTCCTTTTTCATCACTGTTATTCCAAGTTGAGCATGATAAATATATATGCTCCAGCTTGAGGGGGAGTATTAAGATTCTTATGTTATGTTATCCTTATCTATATTGTTTATTTCTATTGTCATGTTTATGTAACCCTTTGAGCTTTTCTCCTATATAAGAGAGCTCTAGGGTTAGATGGAATACAACCTTTTCTTTTCCCTCAACAACAATGTTTAATTACATTTTCAGTATAACATATTTACTCCTCAAAAAAGCTACCATTCCTAGCGCACCATATCACCTAGAGTAAAGCAGGTAAGCATTGTCCTCGTGGTCGTGACCACAGACCACTCTAATGCTTCCCCAAAAGCTGGCGCAATCCTGTCCATTAAACCAGGGTAGGCTGGCTCTGTTCCAGATCTGACAAAAGAAGGAACATGAAAAAACATGTGATCATCGTCCTCCACTGCCGCCCCACATCTAGCACAAGGATCCACCTCCACCCCCAACAACAACCTCCAACGAGCATGCGTGAGAATCCTACCAAGCCGAATGAGCCACAGAAAGATCCTGATACGGTTAGGAACCCTGCTCCTCCAAATGATCCTGTTATCAACAACAACCTCCTCATCCACCCTCCCCATCATCCACTAAAAATCGATAAGCCTTATTCACCGAGAATCTACCATCACCCCAAATATAATGATCTCTGCCCACTGACGGTCCCTCCACCTGTGCCTAATCTTCCTGTAAAGCTAAGAACTCTGGAATCCTACGATCGGATACACCCGAGGAGAACGACATTTTAATATAGTAGTATGTACAATATATGTTTGTAGATTTTCCTTGTTCAACTCTCGAGTTCTTTCATTTCTATTGCCAAAAGGAAGGCAAAGCCCCTTATTCAAAAGAGGGGTCTCGTTGCCTGATCATCGAGCCTGGGGGTGGGGTGGAGTTTAGGGGGTGGATGTGCACTCCCCCTACAGGGGTGTGGGGCAGCGTCCCAGACTTGAAATAAAATATATAAATAATAATGTGTTGTTAATACTGAGACTAACTAAACAATTAGCAAAATCAAGCTACATGGGTAACATCAATGATATAAATAGATATTGGCAACACATCGATGACAACAGTCAATATCTGAAAAAGTTTGTACTGAGCAACATGGCTTGATATATCGTGAGATATCGGTCGATATCCTTGAAAAGGACATGCATATCGTTATCTCCATCTTGTCGATAGCGATATGTCGCTGATATATTGAACCATGTGCAGACATGTTGCTGATACCCTAGAAAAAGATACATCCCTCCTAATAGATACCACTGACTCAACTATATCTACATATCGCTCGCATATCTCCTGCATGTTGCCGATATTTAAGACCATGGTAACATGTGAGTCTATCCCATTGCTTCATGTTCTTGACGAATCTTTATGCACTTGCACCAAGAATCACCATTTGTGGATCATCACAAGACAGTGCTGCCACATGCTGGACATCCCAGAATCTGTTCAAAGCTGCATTTCTGTGGACACATCGACCTATGTATCCCTAACATGAATTCCTCCCACAATGACCCTGAATGCGAGGACTGCCTACAACCAGCCAAACCTCATGGACCGTTGTTGCCATAGGGACTTGAACTTCCACCATTGCCCAGATCCGTAGACCTGGAGGCCCTCTGCCCTTAGAAGAGTGTGTCCCTTACTTCATGAGCTGTTCTTTTTACCTGATTGATATTTGCCCTCGTCATCTTGCCATCTTATCGGAAATTAGGTCTGATTTTTTGTCTTTAATCCAGGTTACTTTATGCAGTTTTTGTGGTTTCAAGTGAGAATTCAACTGTTGCTGAACTACCTTCAACTTTACAGACCGATCTCTTGCAAATTCAGGCTGCAGCATAATGTACATGCCGTCTGGGCTGGGCAGTGAAAATGATTGATCCTGCATCTATTCTTCGTGATTCAAATGCTTCTTCTGTCACATTGACCTATGCATCCATAACATGATTTCCTTTCACAATGACCATGAATGTGAGGACTGCCTACAACCACCCGAACCTCATGGACCGTTGTTGCCATAGGGACTTGAACTTCCACCATTGCCTAGATCCATAGCCACGGAGTCCCTCCTCTGCCCTCGTTAGTGGCGCTCGTAGCCACACACTAGTTGTGTGGATTGAATTCGTCGTGCGGTGCGGCCCTCACTGCCTTATCGGTAAGCAATGATATCATTCATAACTCATCCTCAAGCACTAGCACTGCTTGACTTTGGGTGTTTATCATTGTTGTTGACTTGTCTTCAGGGGTTGCCACTGGCTTATCCCCAAGCATCGATGCTTGCACCGCTTCATCCTCAAGCATCGATGTCCATCACTGTAGCCGACTGTCATTGTCGACTTGTTTTCAAGGACCATTGCTGCCACCCTATCCTAGCGCATGACACAAACTATGGCACAATCATGCGCCACCTCGAGCACGGTGTGGCCTATCATGATCACAACTGACTTTGCCCTCGTCCTATGATTTATCACTGTAGGTTCTACCAACTATGGCGTGAGAGAAACAAACCCTAGCAGGCTTGAAAAGAAACCTCTAAAGAGAACAGTAGTCTCTAACTTCAGGATATGTGGCTGCCATGGGGGAGTCTTAGAGGCCTCTCTCCCATAATTTTTTCAGTAAAAGGATATAGTTGGGAAGAACAAAAGTGGAAGAGTTTTGAAATGAATGGGTAGAAAATATGCAGTTATGACCCATCACAACAACAACAACAACAACAAAGCCTTTTCCCACAATTAAGTAGGGTCGGCTACATGGATTCTTCGCCTCCATTCAGATCTATCTTGGGTCAATCTCGGACTTATATCCAAAAAACTAAGATCCCTTCGTATAGTCTCTTTCCAACACTTTTTGGGCCGTCCTCGCCCTCTCTTAGCCGGCTCAACATCCCAACACTCACATCTCCTAACCGGTGCATCAGTTGACCTTCTTTGCAAAAGACCAAACCATCTTAAGCGGTTTTCTCGCATCTTATCCTCGATCGGAGCTACACCAACTTTATTTCTGATTGCATCATTTCGAATCCGATCTTTACGTGTATGTCCCCACATCCATCTTAGCATTTTCATTTCTGCTACAGCCATTCTCTGCACATGTCTATGGTTCACAGGCCAACATTCAGAACCATAAAGCATAGCAGGTCTCACAGCTGCTTTGTAAAACTTTCCTTTAATTTTTAAAGGAATTTTCTTATCACAGAGAACAGCGGAGGCTCCTCTCCACTTTAGCCAGCCTGCATTTATTCTATTAGTAACATCTCCATCAATTTCCCCATCATGTTGCAAAATAGATCCCAGATATCTAAAAGAATCTCTCTTTTGAATGTTATCGTCACCAATCTTCACCTCGATTCCTTCACCATTGCTTCCATCAAAAGTGCATTCCATATATTCCGTCTTAGCCCTACTTATACGAAAACCTTTAGTCTCCAATGCATGTCTCCAAATCTCAAGCTTCTCATTTACTCCATCTCTAGTCTCGTCAATCAACACAATATCATCAGCAAATAACATACACCAAGGTAACTCATCCTGAATGTGACTTGTCAACTCGTCCATAATCAAAGTAAAATGAAATGGACTCAAAGCCGAACCTTGATGTAAACCAATGTTGATATCAAAATAGTCAGTCTTCCCTGTCGGGGTTCTTACACAAGATAAAGCCCTATCATACATATCCTTTATGAGATTAATGTATAGGACAGGTACTTGTCTCTTCTCCAAAACTCTCCACAGTATCTCTCGTGGGACGGAATCATAAGCCTTCTCCAAATCAATAAAGATCATATGGAGATTCTTCCTTTTAGCTCTATAAATCTCCATTGTTCTCCTCAGCAAATGGATGGCTTCAATAGTTGAGCGACCTGGCATGAATCCGAATTGGTTTTCTTTTACTTGGGAAAACTTGCCTCAACCTTCTTTCGATCACACGTTCCCAAATTTTCATAGTGTGACTCATCAGCTTGATACCTCTGTAATTTGAACAATTTTGAATGTCTCCTTTGTTCTTATACAGAGGCACCACGATACTCCTCCTCCAATCTTCAGGCATTTTCTTGCTTCGCCAAATAACATTGAATAGATTCGTAAGCCAAGTCAAACCACGCTCACCTAAAACTTTCCATATTTCTACAGGGATGTCATCTGGTCCAACACCTTTCCCAGGTCTCATAACCTTCAAAGCCTCCTCTACTTCTTTTCTTTGTATTCGTCTATAGCATGCACGATTCAAGTAACTTTCACTACTAGCTAGATCACCCAAAGTGATCTCTCTATTTCCTTCTCCAATTAAAAGTTTATGGAAGTACTGCTCCCATCTAGTCTCTATATCCTTCTGAGTAACAAGCACGTGACCTTCCTCGTCCTTAATGCATCTCACTTGAGAAAGGTCTTTGGTCTTTCTTTCTCTTGCTTTGGCCAACATGAATATATCCTTTTGGCCCTCCTTAGAGTTGAGATTTTTATACAAAACCTCATAAGCTCTTGACTTAGCTTCGCTTACAGCCTTCTTTGCTTCCTTCTTCGCTATTTTATAGTATGTGACAGTTTCCTCTGTTCTATCCTTAGACATAGCTTTAAAGCAAGCTCTTTTAATTTTTAGCTTCTCTTGCACCCCTTCACTCCACCACCAAGCCTCCTTTTGACCCGGAGCTCCTCCTTTTGACTCGCCTAGCATCTCTTTGGCTACCTTTCGGATACAAGATGCTACTGCCTCCCACATCTCGTTTGCACTACCGCTACAATCCCAAGATAAGTCTTCTAAAACCTTCTCCCTGAAGCTTGATTGCTTCAGCGGAAGATTCCACCACCTAGTTCTAGTGATCTTAGGAACCTTCCTTTTCTTTACCAGCCCTTTTATTTGTAAATCCAAGACTAATAAGCGATGTTGGGTTGTCAAACTCTCTCCAGGGATTACTTTGCAATCTTTGCAACACAACCGATCTCTTCTCCTCAACACAAAGTAATCTATCTGTGTTCTAGTTGAGCCACTCTTATAAGTAATTAAATGCTCCTCCCTCTTCTTGAAAATAGTGTTTGCTATGAAAAGATCATATGCAGTTACAAAATCCAGAATGACAAGTTATGATCCATCACAATTTTAAATTTTTAATTGAATAAATAGAACCCTAACAACTCTAACTTGATTCCTAAAAAACTCAACTTAAATAAGCAACCTGCCTATACTATTTTTAGTGATCATATGATCTCAATTTGTTAATTAAAAAGACAGAACTACAATGGACTTAAAATGGACGAAAACGGAAGAAAGATAACAAACCCTAATTTAGCTTTAAATCCTATTTTTTCGTTGTATCACTTTCGCTTTCAGCAGAAGCTATTATCCATCATGGTAGACATATCATTTTAAGTTTCCAAGCTTAACCAATCCACGAATTAGCCTACTGAGACTCGTAGGAATGCTTCGATGATGATTCTCATATGTCTGGAGTCTTTATGTTGGAAATGGCTATTGTTTACAAAAGGCAAGCTGTTTGATGTCATCGGATATTCAAAGATTAGTAATGGCATTTCAGTCATCTATTGGAGACGTGCTTCTGAATTCTGCCTTATGGTTGTTTTTATTTATACGAAACTAGGAGTCTGAACACTTTAGAGTTGATGTACGGGATCTCCAAATTATGTGATCTCCGTATCATATCTTCAACCTCTCATGGTAAAATGATGTTCACGTGGAAACACTGGGTAATTTTACTTTCTATGAGAACGAAATATGTCGATATCATCGTCATTGCTTCTGAGATACTATTTGAAGAGCAGAGTGTTGTTATAAGCTCAGCATTAATAAATGATCATGTTCCGGCTTGAGGGGTATATACTACATAGACTGGTTCATTATTTATTTTCTCATGTGACATACTTTGCTGTTTGTTGAGATGTTTATATCTCACCGTAGTATATTTATATTTTTTGTTTTATTTGGGTATCACTTATGTTATTAACCCATGGCTCTTCTCCTATATAAGAGAGTACTGGGATCTCTTTTATCATATGAATAAGTTTTATTCCAACATGGTATCAGAGCAACGGTCCTAGACCGGGGTTCGTATACCAAAAGCCTAACCCTAACCCTAGCCCCACCCGCCGCCCCCTACCTTCTCTTTCCGCGCGCCGCCTTCCCAGCACCGCACGCCTCTCCGCGCCCCTTCGCCAACGCCCAGTGCCGCCTCCCAGCGGTATCCGCGCCCCACCGCGCCCCTCCGCGACATACCAACGCCGCCTGCAGCTTCCCCCAACGGCCTCCCAGCGCCGCCAGCGGTCCCTCCCATTGGCCTCCCAACCGGCCCGGTGCACTCTCGACAGCCCTAGGTCCCTCGTTTGCATCCAGCGGACCCTTGTTGACACACGTCGAGGTCTGGACTGATCTGCGAGGGGCGATATAGTCTAATTTCTCCCTTCATTTGCGGTTGTCGACCTCAAACACAACATTAGGGATGGGTGTATAAGTCTACAGATACATCTTAATCCCTCATTTGATGCTGTAGACAAGTCTATTGCTGAGATATTCCCCTCTTATTCTGCACTTTGGCCTATTAAAGAATGTCAGAAATCAAGAGTGACGTGTTCTCCTCTTTCGGTGCCTTCAAAGGTCCGGCACCTATCGTAAAGATGGACGTGACCAACTACGAGTTATGGTCCATGCAGTTTCGTACCCTAATGCAATGCCACAACAAGGAGTATATTCTGACTGATTCAGAGCCGACGGACAAGATTGTGGTCAATGCATCATGGAAGCAAGATGATGCATATGCTCGTATACGGCTCTCCGGGACGCTTAGCACAGAGATTGCTAATGATATTGTCAATCAGCCAACTACAAAGGCCATGTGGGACATATTGGACGCTACCTACGGACAGGCGAAAAATGAAAGCAAGATCCTCCAACTTTAGTTCGACATTTTCTCGATCAAGCAAAATGGTCGACCTCTACATGCACTTTTTTCACATCTGAGAGGCATGTTTGAACGCCTCCATAGTTTCATGTATAACATCTGGTTTCCATCCAAACCCGAAACCGACCCGTTTAGGGTCTGATTAACCCAATAAAGTTACCTGGCGACATTAGACAACCTAAATCGACCAATTGATCGTGAATCAAAAGTCGTTCGGGTGAAATCGACAAAAAATCGATCGCTTCGTATTGCGTGCCGTGAAAAAGCCGCGCCGCAAATTCGGAAACCGCGAAACGAACCGAGACCGTCATTAGATCCGATTCGGCGACACAAGACCAACAGAATCGACCGTTCGTCAATCGGAGATCGTTTGACATTTTTAATTCACAAAATTTAACCCCAAACCGAAACCGTATCTCGGAAATTTCGGGCATCCAAACCCGCCGAAAGTATATCAATGTTATACTCATTTTGATCGTCGTTCCGAGACGGTCAAAACAAGATATTGTGCATCGAAATCAGACAATCTATGCGCAAATACGGTCAACTTTTGTATATCAAGTAAAAAGGTGATTTATAAAAAAAAATTCAAAGTCTGCTACAGTAAAGCAGCAGACTGTCAGTGGAAAAAAAAAGAAAAAATTTATCTTTGAAATCACAAAAGCCACGTACAGCCCTCTATTCCCTTCCATTTGGTTTTTATCTATTTCCACTTGGCATCATGAGAGGCCATCACCTTGGGTATATAAACAGCCATTAAGGCCTCCCAATTCCAGCGAGAAGATCCCCAATTCTTTTCTTTCATTCCATACTTCTTCAACGTGAAGGGGTGTTGGAATCCTCACCGAAGCTCTACTCCAATCAACACTTCTTGCTGATTATGCCTTCCTCCTTCAAATTTGGAGAAATAAAAGGTACCATTCCCTCTCCCTATATATATACACACCTCTTTCCCCTATTTCCCAGCCTAAACCTCTTCTTTCTCCTCCATTTTGGGCTGAAATCTGCTGTAGATTAAACTGCTGGAGAAAGTGCAAGGAATCATCCTGCTGCTACAGGTTTCTGTCAACCTGGGAGGAGAAGCTCCTGTTGTCCAGCAGCTGAAGCTGCTGCTCTGGAAGCCATTTTCCTTGCTGGAAACTCCCCATAGTTGCTGCAGTGCATGCTACAGCAAGATCAAATTCTCTAGGGACCAAAGATTCAACTAGGTACATCCCCAGCCATTCATCTTGCTGCCATGCATGTATATTCCCAACTCATTTTTCTGCTTAAAAATCTGAACTGTATGCAGCATGTTCCTTGTTCTTTGTCACTATAATGTAATCATAATATTCATAATCATAGTGATAATATAAATTATTTACAAGGAGCATAACATGGTATGGATTTCCACATGATCCTTGTTATCCTAGTGATTAGTGATCCTTGTTGGAAAGTCCATTATATAAAACAAATTCCTTCATAGGACATCACTTAAATTTTATCCAAAAAATTACGAGAGCTTGAATTTCGTTGTCAAGTGGCATGTTTCTATATCTAATGTTAAAAACATAAAAGAAAATGCACCAACCAATGAGACACTTTAAACTTAAAGGGAATTATGGTATGAAAGAGTAACTATTAAAATAAACAGTTCTCTCTGTCTATATACAGATTTCTAACAAAGATCCTATAATGTTCGGTTCGGTTTCTATACCTTAGAATTTTTTTTTGAACTGACCTACAATAGTTATTTGTGATGATACCGAACAACACCATCCAAAGCCTTAAGGAAATATTACTTCAGAGCCTTTATGGAAAATATACAATCCCTGTCCATGCTCTTTACTGCTATACATGTAATTGTATACACATTGCAAATCCATGCTTGAGGTCTTTTCTTGTGAAATGTGTTGGGAAGGGATTGTTAGTAATATAATCATGGTTTATTATATTTGATAACAAGACTATCGGATTCTATATTTTCTTAAACTATATATTTTCAGTTGCAAGTGTTGCATAATCATTATCATATTGAATTTTTGGGTCACTAGAAACACCCACTAAATACAGTTTGGAAATGGTTGTTTGATTTCAAAGTTACAGATAAGAAGGTTAATGGGTGTTGTAGCTCATGCTTTGTGATTCGTCCATAGTATTTCAAATTCCAGAATCTCTTAATCAATATTTCAGAATCTCTTGCTCTAGGTATTTATCATAAATGACGATCAACCTTCTTCATGTCATATTCCAGAATCTCTTGAGCAATAAATAAGTATGATATTTTGTAGGGGTGCATGAATTAGCTCTGTAATTGTAAAATACATCCTGGATATAAATATGTCAAGTCATATAGTCCATATACGCACTAAAAAGAATATCATTTTAGCTAAATAGTTGACACTGAATAGACATGACAAGATTAGACAAAAGAAGATATAAAACTGATAAGGTTTCTTTTGATCAAATTATGACAAACTTTTATCATACTGATATGCAACTAGGAAATAGATGTAAATTTTACTAAGTATACAGACTTTAATGTGTATCACTTAATCTTGAAGTTCTAAGACCCTTATTGGATAATAGTAGTTATAATGCCCACGTGTATATGAATTAGATCAATTCTGGTATAGATGATCCAAGCTGAGAGTGGGTCAAGATAAATTCGAATGAAGGCAAAGAATCCATATAGACGACTCTACTTGTTGTATCAAATCAAGCAGGAGAATGCATACTAAGAGTATCACCTTATGATGTCGAGTCGCATCTCCAATGTCTAAGTTGATAGCTCAATCAAGGACCTAAACCGTCTAGAGTTTATCTTACACTATAACCTTAGTAACATTATCCTTACAAGGAACTCATGGTAATACACAATACAAGGATCGCTTTAGATTAACAGAGTGAACAAGCACAGGATGATGTAAGTCAAGGCTATAGTTAACTACTTATGATCGCGAATCAGTAATGACTTTTAATTAATAAGTGCCGGTCATGGTAATCTTTACACCTGATCGTGCGAGAGCGCGGTGACTCTCAACTGGGCGGAAGAAAGGAAGCCCAGTTAGGGCAGCGACCGCCTAATGCGCGGGTCTAGGATCCCAGTCCTCTTTCGGTTTTTACGCGAGCTCGCAGTGTTTTTACGCCTCGTTGGGATCCCGACTTTAGACCATTCCGCTGACCCTGTTTTAGGATACCCATGCGGGGGATCCTTGGTTTTCAGTTTTACGTACGAGCTCGGTTGCCCGTTACCGGTCGGGCTGTTTTTCTAGAGTAACTTTTCCAGGAAGTCCCTCTCACCCGTCTCAGTGGCGTAGTTGGGGAGTAGACCTATCCCTCTATTGGACCGTCCTTCCAACTAGAGGGCAAGACGGAAGAGCCATTTGTAGGCTTCCTCACCGCTTGAGTTTTTCTTTCACCAACAGACTTGGCGATTTTACATCCAGATCATCCATATCTACATCTATATATACATCATCGAGAGTTACATCAGAGAGAGAGTTACAGTTAAGGTTTAGAGGAAATTATAATTAAGATTAAGTTGATTGGAGGTGACTTTAATCTGATTCGAAATCCCTATAAGTTAGTGGACGTGTTGGAAACTTAGTTAGGATGCATTATACAACATCGCATGCCTACGGAGGCACCCCAACCCTAAGGTACTTTTAAATACCTTAGAGTCATAGTGTGAGGTTACACACAGACCAAGACCACAGACTATCCACTAACTTAAAAGGAGTAAATAGAATTAAGGATCAAATCCACCATCATCATATCAGTCCATTATCAAAAATCATGACATAATCGCAATGACAAGAAAGTAGCATTTACACGTGCCATCAAGTTCCACAACATGATCTACAAGATCTAGAATCATGATCTTAAAATGCAGGAAATCATTATATGTTAGAGGTTGTCATCTAAACTTTATATAAATATATATGTGAAGAATGAGAAAAAGGGGTGAACCGATTAGCTACATGCCAAACAGTTGAAAACCTTTTTACTTACGCAAGTAGATGTAAATTATACTTGTTCCACCTTTCTACTTGTTACTTTTGAACATATTAAATCCTTGTTTATGTTTATAAGTTTTTGGGAGGTACCAGTAACCGCTGACGCTTCTTCTTTCCTAACATGTTATGGCAGGCAAACAACCTGCAGTTCAGTAGTTATTAATGCTTACATGAGACAGGGAATACACCAGACGGTATGTGGTTTTTGTTACAGTTTTTAGTTCAATTGATATTGTAAAATGCTTCTTTTCTTCAGTCAAATTTTTGGGATGTTGTATGTACTGACAGACATTGTACATATTGTAAAATCATATGGAAATTAATGAAATAAGATTTTGGTGCCAATTGTCTCTATTAACTGATGGTTATGAATATAAATGTGAATGTCAGATGCCAATGATTGCAACGAAAAAAAATTCCCTGTTTTTCTGTAACTTCTGCGATCTCATGTGAATAATAGTGCAAATGTGTGATTAACGGGTACCCGGATCCTAAGAGGTTCACATTTTTAGTATCAGAGCAGTGGTACCCCGATACGCACATTCGCGGTATTACAATTCCGATCGCAATAAGTTCTCAGATAGCGACTGTTTTCCGACTTGTCGTGAGTCCGAGAAGGGAAATATGACATTCATCTTCAATAACCATAGATGTCACCAATTTCATTAATTTTCATAGTATATCCCAAGAAGAGAAAAATCATTTTCGGGTAATGCTCGCTCATCTCCATTGACTATTTTAGGAGAAACACTAGCTGGGCGTGGCACAAATTCCGCTCGACCATCTGGATCGCAGCGAGCAGATAGACCACCTGTAGGACCAGCTCGGAGCACAGACACGACTACTCTATCTACTCGACCAGTCCGATATTACTGAGGTCACGAGGTAGGGACATTACCAAATCACAGTACCATAGGCATCTAGTGAGCCTCAGGCACAACGCTCAGGGAGTTTCCGTGCCAAGAACTCCCAACTTGAGTTCGACTTGATTTAGGCATGGATTGGTTATCCGCTCATCATGCACTTGTTGATTGCTTTAGGAAGACGGTTGTCTTCAGGATTCCAGATCTACCCGAGTTTACTTTTGAAGGTACTGTACATGACTCCACCATTGAGTACATTTCAATGTTGCGAGCCCAACGACTTGTCGATCAGGGCTGTAATTCATATCTTGCATTTGTTCGGGAGGTATCTGATCAGGTGCCGATGACACAGGACATCCGAGTAGTATCAGAATACCCTGATATATTTCCTGATGAACTACCAGGATTACCTCCTGAGAGAGAGATCGAGTTCGAGATCACATTGCTGCCAGATACACAACCGATCTCTATGGCACCATATCGCATGGCACCAGCCGAGTTGAGTGAGCTGAAGGTGCAGTTGCAGGAGTTACTTGATTTGGGATTTGTGAGACCGAGCACTTCACCATTGGGATGCTCTGGTTCTATTTGCCAAGAAGAAGGATAGATCCATGAGACTGTGCATTGATTACCGGCAGTTGAACAAGAGAACGGTGAAGAACCGTGATCCTTTGCCGCGCATCGATGATTTGTTTGACCAGCTCCAGGGATCTTCGATGTTCTCGAAGATCGATCTTCGCTCAGGCTACCATCAGCTGAGGATTCGCGAGTCGGATATTCCGAAGACAGCCTTCAGGACTCGCTATGGACATTACGAGTTTGTGGTGATGCCATTTGGGCTCACCAATGCACCTGCGACTTTCATGGATATGATGAACCGTATCTTCCGTCCATACTTGGACAAGTTTGTAGTGGTGTTCATCGATGATGTGCTCATCTATTCACAGAATGAATGGGATCATGCAAATGATCTACGGATTGTTTTGACACATTGCGAGAACACAAGCTATATGCCAAGTTGAGCAAGTGTGAGTTCTGGTTATCCCAGGTCTCATTTTTTGGGCACATCATTTCCGAAGCAGGTATCGCAGTTGATCCTGCGAAGATTGAGGCAGTCATGTCTTGGGAGCAGCCCAAGTTACTCAGATCGGAGCTTCCTCGGATTAGCAGGTTATTACAGACGCTTCGTCAGCAGATTTTCACGCATTGTTCACCCTCTGACACGGTTGACGCAGAAGGGAGTCCCATTCATTTGGGATGATTCATGTGAGCAGGCCTTCCAGACACTGAAGGAGAGATTGACTACGACACCTATTCTTGCTCTTCCTTCAGGCACTCAGGACTATTGCGGTATACACAGATGCATCTGGAGAAGGTTTAGGAGCAATGTTGATGCAGAGGGGACAGGTGATTGCTTACGCATCACGGTAGTTGAGACCGCACGAGCGGAACTACCCCACACATGACTTGGAGTTGGCGGCAGTTGTCTTCGCCTTGAAGATCTGACGCCACTATCTATATGGGGTGAACTTCGAGATTTTCACGGATCACAAGAGTCTAAAGTACATCTTTGATCAAAAGGAGCTGAACATGAGGCAACGCGGATGGCTCGAGCTACTGAAGCATTATATTACACGATCTCTTACCATCCCGGTAAGGGAAACGTGGTGGTTGATGCACTTACCAGGAGAGCGCATGCTGATGGTACGGCGTACTGGCTATATACATGGGATACGCTCGTCGCTTTTACTGATTGGTATCCCCAGGAGAGTGCATCCATTCCTACCGCCGTGCCTCCACGATACAGTAGTCTTTGGGATCGTATTGTAGAGGGCCAGAAGACCGATCCTTGAATCCGAGATAGATACATGCGCGCCATCAAGGACGAATTTGATGACTTTGTTGTGATGGAGTCTATTTTATGGAAGGCAGGACGGGTCGTTGTACCCAATGACGAGCAGCTTCGCAGAGACATTCTCGATGAGGCACACAGTTCCCGGTTATCTATCCATCCAGGCAGTACGAAGATGTACCATGATCTGCGTCGACATTTCTGGTGGGATGGAATGAAGCGCGATGTGGCACTACATGTTAGCAAATGAATGACCTGTCAGATGGTCAAGGCCGAGCACAGGAGACCACCAGAATTACTGCAGTCTCTCCCCATTCCTGAGTGGAAATGGGAGAGCATTTTTATGGATTTTGTCACAGGATTGCCGAAGACACCAGGTGGGCCATGATTCCATTTGGGTCGTTGTTGATAGGTGGACCAAGTCAGCCCATTTCATACCTGTCAACACGACTTACACTCCCATCCAGATTGGCCAAGCTGTATGTGCAGGAACATCATCAGATTACATGGTATACCACGAGAGGTGGTGTCTGACAGGGCCTCTAGATTTACGTCGCATTATTGGCATCAGGTCATGTCAGCACTACAGACAGAGCTGAAGTTGAGTTCTGCATATCATCCACAGACTGACGGTCAGAGTGAGCGTACCATTCAGACGCTTGAAGATTTGCTTCGCGCTTGCACTTTAGAGTGGAAAAGGTCTTGGAAGGACCATTTACCTTTAGTAGAATTCACGTACAACAACAGCTTTCACTCCAGTATTGGCATGGCACCATTCGAAGCCCTATACGGGCGGAGATGCCTCACACCTCTCAGTTGGCTTGAGGTAGGTGATAATGCTCTTTACTCCGTGGATCTTCTGGAGGAGACTGCGAGAGCTGTTGATCTTGTGAGATGGAGACTTCTGACGGCACAGAGTCGCCAGAGAGAGCTTTGATAGACCGTCAGAGAAGAAACTTGGAGTTCCAGGTAATCTAATTATTTCCTCTTCACCTATTCAATCATAACTCATATATAATCAACTTAATCGCATACTAGCGACATTCCTATAAATTATAGGTTGGAGATTGGGTATTTCTCCGTGTATCTCCCATGAAGAGAGTGCAGAGATTCGGTGTTCGTGGTAAGTTGGCGCCATGATATGTTGGACCTTTTGAGATTCTGGCTAGAGTGGGGAAGGTTGCTTACCGAGTAGCTCTTCCTCCATATCTTTCAGCTATCCATGCTGTCTTCCACGTATCCAACTTGAGGAAGTATGTGCACGACCCTCGGCACATCATCAGTTACGAGAATTTAGACGTGGAGCCTGATTTGACATACGAGGAGAGGCCGGTGCAGATACTTGACAGTACTGTGAAGAAGCTTCGTAGCAAAGAGATTCCATTGGTCAAGGTATTGTGGCATCGACACGGCGTCGAGGAGGCGACGTGGGAGACCGAAGTCGATATACAGGCACGATACCCGCAGCTTTTCTAAGGAAATAATCAAAACAAGCCTTTTGTAATCAGATATATGTTCAATTATATGGCTTGTTTTTCTCTTTGAGGTTTTTATAGGTTCAAAACCCTTTGAGGTTTTTATGGACATATGAAATTCAAACAAGACACCTAATGACCTTAACTCGAGTCTCGAGGACGAGACTTCCTTTGAGGTTTTATATCATGCCTATTACTGCCAGCGTGGAACAACAACATGCTTATCAGAATGCTACTATGACTGGAGTTTTCCTGCCCTCCCTTGACTCAGAGTATGATGCCGCTCGTACTCAGCTTCTGATTGGTGAGACCATACCACCAATGGAGGAGGTCTACAAGCGGCTAAGCAGGATTACTACCACACCCACGCCACAACCGACGTCCTCAGCTATGGCTGCCTCTCGTGGACGAGGCAGTGCGTCCCAGTTCCGTGGTCGTGGACCTCGTGATAGATGTGGAGGTCGTCGGTGTGGTCCATGTTCTTATTGTCGTCGTCCTGGCCACTCAGAGGAGACGTGCTTTCACAAGCATGACTTTCCAACATCTGTATGTGTTGCTGAGCAGACTGGCTCTTCACCTGCACCTACTACTGATGCGAGTTTTGATGATCTGTCTCGAGACTTCGAGAAATGGTGACCACTCATGTGACTCAGAATGCAAGACCATCAGATGCAGCAGTCACAGCCAAAGCACTACTCAGTTTACCAGGTATTTCATATGTGCTTACCAGTAGCAGCAGTTCTGATGTGACCGATTGGATTATGGATTCTGGAGCATCCCATCACATGTGTGGCGATCGGACACAGTTTTCCTCGTACAGGACTATTCCTCCTGAGCGATCCGTGATCATAGCCAATGGGGTTCGACTACCCATTATTGGCCAGCAGGAGATTGTTTTAGCCCCTTCTATATGTCTTCAGAATGTTTTACATGCTCCAGACTTTCAAATGAATCTTTTGTCTATTAGTCAGATTACAAAATATTTACACTGTCATGCCATTTTTGACCCCTCTTCTCTTATTTTTCAGAACATACTAACTGGCATGATGATTATTCATGGCCATGAGCAGAGAGGAATATACAAACTTGCAGTTCCATCTTGTGCTAGGGTGGCCTCTATTCCCTCTGGATCTGCTTCGCCTTTTTTGTGGCATCTTCGCTTTGGCCACATTCCTCTTTAAAAGATGACACGTGCCCTCCCGCAAATATCTACTCGTACTACTCTGGATTGTGAAGCCTGTCAGCTTGGGAAACACCATCGCTCCTCCTTTCCGAGTCGTTCAAGTCGTAGTAGTAGTCAGTCATTTGAGTTGATTCATTTTGACATTTAGGGTCCAAGTCGTGTTCCTGATCATCAGGGGCATAGATTTTATATTATTGTTGTGGATGATTATTCTAGACTATCTTGGGTTTTCTTGATTAAGCATAAGTCTGAAGCAGGTGGCTAAACTTTTCTTATTGAGATCAACAACATATTTTCTGCTAAAGTCAAATACGTTCGTATCGACAATTCTTTGGAATTTTCTACTCTACATTTGGCAGAATTTCTCCAGTCTCTGGGTATAGTTCATCAGACTTCATGCACTTATACATCTCAGCAAAATAGGGTTGCAGAACGCAAACATCGTCACCTCTTAGACATCACGAGGACCTTGTTGATTCACAGTAGTACACCTTATTCTTTCTGGGGGGGATGCGGTCCTAACCGCCTGTTACTTGGTAAACCACATGCCATCCACTATTTTTGGAGAGAAGAGTCCATTCTCGATTGCGTTTCCCGAGAAGGACCTCTTCACGCCATTGTTTAAAAAGCGCCGCCTCGAGGCGCAAAGGCGTACGCCTCGAGGCGAGGCGCAACGAATTCGCCCTGAGGCGCACGCCTCAGGTTCTCTGGGTGGGGCGTGCGCCTTGACTTGGCGTGAGGCGCTCGAGGCGCGAGGCGCTCGAGGCGAGGCGGAGGCGTAAGCCTCGAGTCATGAGGCTTTTTTTACATTTTTGGTTATGTGCTTTGCACTTGACCTTATTTTTTTGTTAGCATTATATTTTTTATGTTTGTATTTTTGTTTACATGTTAACCCTTGCATATTTCTATATATTAGTTGCAAGTTTGCAACTTGATGTTGTTATTTGGTTGTATAAGTTGTGAATCTTAGAATAGTTATCGTATATATGAAGAAGCAAGGATGCAAATAAACACGTGAATTAAAATAATTATTACATTTGATTGTGAATAGCAAAATAAAAATAACATCTTTAGTAAAAAAACAAGGCATATATAGCTTTAGTAAAATAACAGCGAGACCCCCGTCTTGTTGGGGGATGATATGTCAGGAGGGGATGCATATGATGGTTCTCCAACAATATCCAACAAGACAAATGGTTGGGATTCAAGGTGTGTTAGTATTTTTTTACTTCAAACACTAAAAATTATGGTTTCTATTATACTTTAGTATTAAGTATAGACTTTTAATTCAATACTCATATAGAATTATTGAAGTTGGAACTTGATATTACATATATTAGTGGCTTTTTTTGAACTACAATGCCTTCATTGCTTATGTATTGCATCTCTTATTAGTGTTAAACTATTCTTGAATGTGTTTTTGGGAAAATCTAATATTGTCATATATTTTTTCAATGTATTTTCCTTTAATTTTATTTTTTTTCCAAAAAATTGAGGCTTACGCCTCGACTGCCTCGAGGCTTACGCCTCGCCTCGATTTTAGGAAAAACGCCTCGGACCGCCTCGCGCTTTTTTAAACCTTGCTTCACGCTTACACCTCGTGTTTTTGGATCGGTGGCTTTTGTCCATGACTTTACTCCTGGCCGTGACAAGCTCTCACCTAGAGCTTTCAAATATATCTTCGTTGGTTATTCTCGTACCCAAAAAGGGTATATCCGTATATGTGTTTTGATTCTGTTGGGAGAAAATACTATTTGAGCACTGATGTTACATTTTTCGAATCTATTATGTATTTCTCTCCTACAGGTGACAGGTTGTCTAATAGTGGATCCAGAGAGGATGTTGTGGTTCCTCCACCTCCATCTTCTCCTTGTGATGCACCTAGGTCTTCAACACCTCCACCCCCACCATCCCCACCGCCACCTCCACCTCCACCTCCACCTCCTCCCAAAGAATCTACATTCTTACCCCAGGTTTATACTCGCAGGTCTTCTGCTCACTCCTCTGCTCATGCGCCTACCACATCATCAACCATGCCTCAAGTATGTCAGGAACATATTATTTCTACTGATGGCACTGGAGATTTTAATAATGAACAGAAAGAGTTACTTCCAGAGGACTGTGGGGCTGATGACCTGGAGATGTCGATTGCTCTAAGGAAACCTCGTTGCCAATGTGCCACTTACCCAATGGCTGCACATGTTTCCTTGGATCATCTGTCAGAGGACTACAAGAAGTTTATAGTGGGGCTACCTGTTGTTACTATCCTACGGACGTATCAGGAGGCGCTCCAGGACAATAGGTGGCACCTTGCTATGGAAGAAGAAATGGCGGCTCTGCGATCACGTGGCACATGGAGCATTGTCTCACCTCCACCAGGAGCATCTATTGTGAGCTGCAAATGGATATTCACGGTCAAGCAAAGGGCTGATGACAGTGTCAACTGATTCAATGCAAGACTTGTGGCTCGGGGGTTCACCCAAACCTATGGGGTGGATTATCAGGACACCTTCTTTCCAGTAGCAAGACTTTCGACACCACGCATTCTGCTATCTGTTGCCGTTTTCAAGGACTGGCCTCTGTATCAACTTGATGTCAAGAATGCATTTCTCTATGGGGATCTCCAGGATGAAGTATATATGCAATAACCACCAGGTTTTGCTACCGAGGGGGAGTCTAAGAAGGTGTGCCGACTTCACAGGGCGATTTATGGCCTGAAGCAGAGTCCGAGAGTTTGGTATCAAAAGCTATCGGAGTTGATAGAGCAAACGGGGTTTATGCGGTCTACTGTGGACCACTCACTGTTTGTACAGAGGACACCTAGAGGTACTGTGGCTATTCTTGTTTATGTGGATGATATTGTCATTACAGGAGATGATGAGCAAGGTATCCTTTCTGCCAAGGAGTTCCTTGGTCAACAGTTTGTGACGAAGGACCTTGGCAATGTTCGCTACTTTCTTGGATTAGAGTTCGCCAAGAATCAACGTGGACTCATGATGAATCAAAGGAAATTTGTTATGGACCTTCTATCTGAGACATGTATGATAGGGTGCAAACCTGCTTCTACTCCTATGGATGCAAGCATGAGATTGTATGATGAAGCAACAACAACAACAACAAAGCCTTTTCCCACAATTAAGTAGGGTCAGCTACATGGATTCTTCGCCTCCATTCAGATCTATCTTGGGTCAACCCCGGGCTTACATCCACAAAACAAAGATCCCTTCGTATGGTCTCCTTCCAACACTTCTTGTGCCGTCCCCGCCCTCTCTTAGCCGGCTCAACATCCCAACACTCGCATCTCCTAACTGGTGCATCATCTGATCTTCTTTGTAAATAACCAAACCATCTTAAGCGGTTTTCTCACATCTTATCCTCGATCGGAGCAACACCAACTTTCTTTCTGATTGCATCATTCCGAATCTGATCTTTACGTGCGTGTCCACACATCCACTTTAGCATTTTCATTTATGCTACATCCATTCTCTGCACATGTCTATGGTTTACAGGCCAACATTCAGATCCATAGAGCATAGCAGGTCTCACGGCTGCTTTGTAAAACTTTCCTTTAATTTTTAAAGGAATTTTCTTATCACAGAGAACAACAGAGGCTCCTCTCCACTTTAGCCAACATGCATTTATTCTATTAGTAACATCTCCATCAATTTCCCCATTATGTTGCAAAATAGATCCCAGATATCTAAAAGAATCTCTCTTCCGAATGTTATCATCACCAATCTTCACCTCAATTCCTTCACCATTGCTTCCATCAAAGGTGCACTCCATATATTCTGTCTTAGCCCTACTTATATGAAATCCTTTACTCTCCAACTCATGTCTCCAGACCTCAAGCTTCTCATTTACTCCATCTCTAGTCTCGTCAATCAACACAATATCATCAACAAATAACATACACCAAGGTAACTCATCCTGAATGTGACTTGTCAACTCGTCCATAATCAAAGTAAAAAGAAATGGACTCAAAGCTGAACCTTGATGTAAACCAATGTTGATGTCAAAATAGCCAGTCTTCCCAGACGGAGTCCTTACACAAGATAAAGCCCTATCATACATGTCCTTTATGAGGTTAATGTGTAGGACATGCACTTGTCTCTTCTCTAAAACTCTCCACAATATCTCTCGTGGGACAGAATCATAAGCCTTCTCCAAATCTATAAATATCATATGGAGGTTCTTCCTTTTAGCTCTATAAATCTCCATTATTCTCCTCAGCAAATGGATGGCTTCGATAGTTGAGCGACCTGGCATGAATCCCGAATTGATTTTCTTTGACGTTTGCCTCAACCTTCTCTCGATCACATGCTTCCAAATTTTCATAGTATGACTCATCAGCTTGATACCTCTATAATTTGAACAATTTTGAATGTCTCCTTTATTCTTATAAAGAGGCACCACGATACTCCTCCAATCTTCAGGCATTTTCTTGCGTCGCCAAATAACATTGAATAGATTCGTAAGCCAAGTCAAACCGCGCTCACCTAAAACTTTCCATACTTCTACATGGATGCCATCCGGTCCTACACCTTTCCCAGGTCTCATAACCTTCAAAGCCTCCTCTACTTCATTTCTTTGTATCCGTCTATAGTTTGCACGATTCAAGTAACTTTCACTACTAGCTAGATCACCCAAAGTAGTCTCTCTATTTCCTTCCCCAATGAAAAGTTTATGGAAGTACTGCTCCCATCTAGTCTCTATATTCTTCTGAGTAACAAGCACGTGACCTTCCTCGTCCTTAATGCATCTCACTTAGGAAAGGTCTTTGGTCTTTCTTTCTCTTGCTTTGGCCAACCTGAATATATCCTTCTGACCCTCCTTAGAGTCGAGATTTTTATACAAAACTTCATAAGCTTTCGACTTAGCTTCGTTTACAGCCTTCTTTGCTTCCTTCTTTGCTATTTTGTAGTTTGTGACAGTTTCCTCTGTTCTATCCTTAGACATAGCTTTGAAGCATGCTCTTTTAATTTTTAGCTTCTCTTGCACCCCTACACTCTACCACCAAGCCTCCTTTTGACCTGGGGTTCCTCCCTTTGACTCACCTAGCATCTCTTTGCTACCTTTCGGATACAAGATGCTACTGCCTCCCACATCTCGTTTGCACTTCCACTACACTCCCAAGATAAATCTTCTAAAACCTTCTCCCTGAAGCTCGATTGCTTCAGTGGAAGATTCCACCATCTAGTTCTAGTGATCTTAGGAACCCTCCTTTTCTTTAACAACCCTTTTATTTGTACATCCAAGACTAACAAGCGATGTTGGATTGTCAAACTCTCTCCTGAGATTACTTTGCAGTCTTTACAACACAATCGATCTCTTCTCCTCTATGCGAAGTAATCTATTTGTGTTCTCGTTGGCCCACTCTTATAAGTAATTAAATGCTCCTCCCTCTTCTTGAAGAGAGTGTTTACTATGAAAAGATTGTATGATGAAACACCGAAGAAATTGACAGGAGGGGGATATAGAGAGCTTGTTGGGAAGCTCCAATACGCCACCATTACCAGGCTGGATATTGCTTTTGCAGTTAGCAAAGTCAGTCAGTTCATGGAGCAATCCAGGAAGGTGCATATGGATGATGTCCACATGATCTCGAGGTATTTGAAGACTTCACCTGGTTCTGGCCTTATGTTCAGTAGGGATGCATCACCTTAGGTGACAGGATGTGCAAATGCTGATTATGCTGGTTGTCCCAGGGATAGAAAGTTGACTTCTGGTTTTGCTATCTTTGTAGCCAGCTCACTTGTTTTATGGAAAAGTAAGAAGCAGACTGTGGCGGCCAGATCTAGTGTTGAGTCTGAATACAGGGCTATGGCACAAGGATGTACAGAAATGATGTGGGTCAGATCAGTATTAACCGACCTTACTGTTGAGGTTTCTCTTCCTATGAAGCTTTTATGTGATAATCAAACAGCTTTATTTATTGCCAATAACCATGTTTTTCATGAGCGGACAAATCATATCGAGGTGGATTGTCACTACACCAGAGACATGATCCAGAAAGGCCTTATATCCACCTCTCATGTTTCCACAGGAGATTAGACAACATATATCTTCACGAAGGCACTGGCCAGAGGTCCATATCAGAGATGTTGTTCCAAGCTGAGCATGATTGATATTTATGCTCCAGCTTGAGGAGGAGTGTTGAGATGTTTATATCTCACCGTAGTATATTTATATTTTCTGTTTTCTTTGGATATCACTTATGTAATTAACCCATGGCTCTTCTCCTATATAAGAGAGCACTGGGATCTCTTTTATCATATGAATAAGTTTTATTCCAACACTGTTCTACCTGTAATCATCTGTTTAATAAGGTTTAGGAATTATCCTTAGGCAACTTTCCATTGCTTTTGCTTTTTTTCCCTGCAAAACCTTGCAGAGATTATCTGGTTGCCAAGAACCAGGTGGATCCAGCCATGTCGTTACTTCTACTTAGTACCTGTTGATCCGTATTCTATATTGCAGATCATTACGTCGAATAATTTCCATATTCCTTGGTTATGTTGTCTTCATGTGTTAATAAAAACTTACTTATTCTCTATATGAATGCAGTTTCCAGATTGGAAGGGTTCGTTTCTAACAGGGAACAGTCTTATGAAGATCCCATAGAAGAGTATGTCCCTTACTTCATGAGCTGTTCTTTTTACATGATTGATATTTATCCTCATCTGCTTGCCATCTTATCGGAGATTAGGTCTGATATTTTGTCTTTAATCCAGGTTACTCTATGCAGTTTTTGTGGTTTCAAGTGAGAATTCAACTGTTGCTGAACTAGCTTCAACTTTACAGGCTGATCTCTCGCAGCTTCAGTCTGCAGCATCATTTGCATGCCGTCTGGGCTGGGCAGTGAAAATGATTGATCCTGCATCTGTTCTTCGTGATTCAAATGCTTCTTCTGGCATTGCTCTTGTACTGAGTGATGAAGAAGATAATTCTAGTACTGGCACCAGCACTACAAATACATTTTCTGCTGGTGGTATCTCTGGCTTGGAGAACAACTCATCACATTCAGGATCCTCTCGACTAGCTTTTATCGTGGATGCCAACATAACATCATATCTTATGATGGGGTCTATTTCACCAGGTTTGGTCAATTCTCCATGCTTACTCATCTTCATTCACATTTTCCTTTTCCCAACTTATTGATTAAAGCTATAACACCATGTATCTTTCTCCCTCATGTCCATAGTTAGGTGCAGGCTCCAAGAAGAGACTCAGTCCAATATGGATGTTGTATTTTTGGTTTTTTTCTATTAAATTTTCAGTTAAATAGCAGTGGAAGTAAAAGTTTCCTGTAATCCACCCATTAATGCGTGATTTTTTTGGTTTTAATTGGTCTTAATTAAAAGTGAAAAGCCCTTAATTTTTGGGAGATCAAGTCTTGAACCAAGAAGCTTATGGTTAAAAGTTACTCTTGATGTTGCTGGTTTATTTAAATTTAACAACGCAAGCCATGGACCTCATGCACTGGATGTGGATTCTAGCAGAACCAGGGAAGGAACAATCTAGAATATTATTGGTTGGGATGGTATTGTTCCTTCTGATATCTGTATATACACATCTTTGTGAGCTATTCAAGGCATTTGAATTTGTGTATGTGGCCCTTCAATTGTTTCCATCAACCTACAAATACCATATCAACATTATTATTTCTTTGGTCTAACTGTTGCATCTTGTTCCATTCTATTGCACTGCATTTAGCACCCTGCACCATGATAATTTATGAAATACATAATTATCCTTGTGTGTTGCTGGCACTCCTAGCCGGAAGCTTAAGGGTGACCGAACTGCATTGGGGTCGACTGAAAGACTTGATTTGACCATTATATAGATTGTCGTAATCAATAGAGTAAATCCTCCCTTTTTCCATATTCTCATCGCCTAGTTAGCCATGAGGGACCTGTTTATAGCCTTAAGCTTAGTGACTCCCAATGCATCCGTCCTTTTTCACTTTAGTCACTATCTCCAATCCACCTAGTGTATATCATCGTTCTCTCCCCCCTCCCAGAATTGGACCGAAAGAATCGCCTCATCAACAACTCTAGACCTGATCTTACACCAACTGGCACCGAACGGGTAGAGAAAATGAACACTAGGATTTAAGCAACAGTAACCATCCACCTCTTGCGTAGTGGTGAAAGGAGATTGCCATTTTGGGCTTCATAAGTACTTTATTAGGCTTACATATAAAAAGGAAATGAAGGTTGTAATAATACTGTAAATACACTTTTACAATAACACCCCCTCTTAAGGTAAGATCATCGATGTCTATCATGTTCAGATAGGAAAACTCTTTTGGAATGGTCCCCTGGCAAGTGCTTGAGTAAATATGTCGGTTGTCTGTTTTGTTGAACCGACGTGTGAAGTAGAAATGGAGCCTTTTTGGATCACATCCATGGTATTATGATAATCGACCTTAATGTGCTTAGTCCTCTCATCGAATGCATGATTGTTGGTAATGAATAATGCAGCCCGATTGTCACATATGAGCTGCATTGGAAGAGATACCTCCATAGTTTGGTTAGTCAGGACTAACTTGACATGCATCATCTCAGTGTTTACCTGAACCGTGGCCATGTACTTATGTTTCGCACTCGATCTGGTCACCATTGTTAGCTTCTTGTTTTCTAGAAAGCTAGATTGCCAACAACAAAAATAGGGAAACCCGTGATTGACTTTGTGTCTTTAAAACAACCAATATAGTTTGCATATGCACAACATGTTATTGGAAAGGGATGTCCCCTTGATAAAGAGCAACTCCATATGTGGTGAGGACTTCAGATACCTAAGGATCATCGCGACTGCATTTGCGCATGCTTGTCATGTTTTCTCCGTGAACTGGGTGACTTTGCTTATAAAGAAGGAGATTACTAGCCTGGTGGTCACATAAAGGAGATTCCCAACGAACTTTCTATACATCATCTTGTCTACTTCCTCTGTGTCATCATCATAGAGTTCAATGCGATTACTGGGATCCGTAGGAATAGTGGTATGTCTGAATCTACCAATTGCATTAACCACGTATGCACCAGTAGGGGCAGTGACCAATGTACATGTGCTTCTGGATTATAATGTTGCCATTTCCTCTTCTGTAGACACCCACCACCGACTATCTTGTAATGCCTCCAGATGTGTGTGGGATAATGATGGCTGATAGTCCCACTATAGACTTCGTGTAATCCTTCGAGAGATGAGCAAGAGAGAGATAACTAGAGAGAGGGGATATGTGGCACACATGCGTTGACGTTCCTATGAGTAATTGGCTAAGTAAGATCTTAAGAGGGATCGTAGGGCCCATTCTACTAAAGCATATTGCGTAGCTCATCTATATCACCTTGTTATATAATACCACCATGCTGGATAAAAGTATCAATTGTGCCATCAATAGAAAGTGTTCAATATTTACCTTAGGCATGTTGGATAATAGGGAAGGCATATGAGTAGGGGTTCTATAATTGTTGATATTCGAGAATACATATGGGAAAGTGTCTCAATTTGAGTAGGAGGAGACGAATAATGGGGAGGAGACGACATGTAAACCTCGATGTTTGTCTCATTTGTATTGTCATATCTCCTATGGGAGACAAATACACAACATAATCGAAGAAGATGATGTCAGCACTCACATAGTATTTCTGTCTGATAGACTCAAAGCACCGATTCCTGTGGGAGAGAATATCTTACGAAAATGCACTTAATAGATCAAGGAGATAGATTGTCTCTGCCTTGAGTCAAGTGATGAACAATAAGCAACACAATCAAAGACATGAGGTATTTGGGAAACAAATCCTTATCGAGAAACACAATCGAAAAAGGAACTTGTTTATCTAACATTGAAAATGGAGTGAGATTAATCATATATCTTGCTGCAAGAATAATGCCTCTCCAATAAGAGTAAGGGGCATCTCTCTGTATCAGGAGACTCCTAAAGACATCCAAAAGATAATTATGTTTCCTTTTAGCAACACTATTTTGTTGAGAGGTACACGAGGTCTAATGCAAAATCCCATGCAACTTGAAAATTTGAGATAGATGGCCAGTGTAGAACTCATGTGCATTGTCAAAAGGAATTACTTGGCAGTTGCACAAAAAAATTCCTTATTTCAATGATAAAATCTTTATACTAGCCTCAGACTTATGCTTCATCAGAAAAACCAATATAATATCGAAAATTTGTTTATAGCCACAGTATAAAAACAATGCCCTTGATGATCAGGTATACAACTGGGACCTCAAATGTCAAGATGAACTAGCTGGTACAAGGAACTATTACTGCGACCATGATGAGTTGTAAAGCTAGTACAATGATGCTTCCTAAGTTGTCTGACCTCGCACTGGAAGCCAGATTGGGGTGAGTTATGAGGCAGGACTCTACGTAACTTCTCAAGGCATAAATGACCAGAATAAAGAGGCTACAAGTAGGAGGAAACTAATCCAGTAGAGATGGAAGATCTGCCTGCATAAGAGGACGGGACTAATATGGAGGGACCTCTGCTTACAACCACACCCAATCACCATGCTCGTAAGCATATCCTGAAACAAAAAAGATGGATCACATACGATAAGATGATTGATTTTCCTAATAAGTTCATAGAAAATATGGAGCATGTAAGACGGTTTGTCGACATATAAAGAGCTTCAGTTGGACCTCTAATTGTTTTTGTAGTTAGGGAATGCTTCCCGTCACCCTTTCAGACCCCAAAAAAGAACCAACTTTCGATTATAGAATGAGGTATAGGTCCTATTTATAGGTTTAGGCTCCTTGTAGCCATTGGCTTTTATAAAGTAACCCTTCGGAACGAATCGAGAATGAAATCCCCTTCAAAAATGTTCTTGAAATAGAAATTGATCTATCAGAATATTCAAGTTGATCGATCACACAAAATTTGATGATCGATCAGAATCAGAAGTTTATCATTTCGTGATCAAGATTGATCGATTATAATAAGTTGTTATATAATCATTGGAATTCAAAACTTGATCAATCAGAAAACAAAGATTGATCGATCACAAGCAATAATGACAGAGCAACTAAGAGGAATCAATCTATTGCCATATAGAGTGTTGTGACAATTGGTAAGGGCATGATCGATACTTGAGCTTTTGGCAGAGGTTGCTATGTCAGAAAGAAGACTGGCCATAGCAAGTGTACCCTCAGACGTGAGACACGATCCTCGTACTTCTGGTCACGATGTTCAAGCTAACTCTGGGTGCTCAATAACATGAGCGTATGTAGGATGGCCATGCTTCTAATAGTATGTGTCCTTAATATGGTCTAGGAGATTGCAATAAGTACACTGTAGTTGAGGATGAGTACTTCGACTGCGGATGCCATATCCTCTAAATTGAGTAGACATCCTCTACCTGGTGAAGCTGACATGCTAAAGGAAGTCTGAGATGCAGGTGTATATGTCATGGCGATTGTGCTCAGGAAGTTGTATGCCTTCTCCATAGAATGAATGGAGATGCTAGACAAAAGCCGATTAAGTGTTGCATCATAGATTGGATCAAGACCATCGAGAAAGATAAATTATCACAATGTTCGTATATGTTGAATGCTGCTTAATATTAGCACTCAGGCATGTAACTGTGAAGTTTCTTGAACATGCCCCTCAAACTGGAGCAAAACGAGTGGAGGGGGAGACCGTCCTGATTGGTCATGTAGATATCTTACGAAAGCTGAAGAATCTTTATTTCATGCTTCGCCTGGGAAATATGTTATTGAAAGAATATCCCATATCGTTTTTGCAGTGGGTCAATACATGATCTTGATGGCAATTGTTGTCGTTAAAGTGCTTGTAGTTACACTCTGTCCCATGCGTTTTCTTGCTTCCATGTTGCATTAGCACCTCATGGAAAAAGAAATTGAGAATGAATAGCATGCCATATTCAAAGGGTCTAGGGTTTCTTATATAGCATGAAACCCCAGAGAACTCACAAGAGAGAATTACATAAAGACTCTAAAGGGGCTACATGACTCAATATAGATAAAGAGAAATAATCAAATAATCAAATCACTTAAACACTCCTCAAGTTGGAGCATATCTATTTATCATGCCTAATTTTAAAACCAGTCAGAAGATGTGTTTCTTCGGTAGTGCCTTCATTAGAAAATCTACAAGCTAAAGATAGGTGGATATACGAGGTGTAGTGATCTTCCCTCCTCGTACTACATCTCAAATAAAGTAATCGTCAACTTCAATGTGCTTAATCCGCTCATGGTATATATGATTGGTGGCAATGTATGTAGCAGACTTGTTGTCATAGTACTGTTGGAAAAAAATAGAATTGTGATAATCATTATTGAGATCCTATGGCTCTCTTATATATGAGAAAGCTCTGGGTAAATTACAAGGGAGGTACATGAAAGAAAGAGAAATAAGAAATAAATATAAAGAGATGAAAATATCTCAACGCTCCCCCTCAAGCTGGAGTATATATATCTATCAAGCTCAGTAGCAATCCACATCTATATACTTGGTCCGTTCATGAAATGCACGATTATTAGCAATAAATATAGCTGCTTGATGGTCACATAAAAGTTGCATGGGAAGAGGAAACTCAACAGCAAGATCAGTCAAAACCGATCTAACCCACATCATCTTTGTGCTCCCCTGTGCCATAGCCCTGTACTCAGATTCTGCACTGGATCTAGTAACCACTTTCTGCTTCTTGCTTTTCCATGACACAAGAGAGCTCCCAACAAAAATAACAAAACCAGAAGTAGACTTCCTGTCTCTAGGGCATCCTGCATAATCTGCATCTGCACAAGCTGTTACCTCAAGAGATGTGCCTCTGCTGAATTTAAGACCAGTACCAGGTGAAGTCTTCAAATAAAAATCATATAGACCACATCCATATGAACCTTCCTGGGCTGCTCCATGAATTGGCTCACCTTGCTCACAGTAAAGGGTTTGTCTTACCTGGTGATAGTAGCATATAGGAGTTCCCAACAAGCTCCATGTATCTCCTCTTATCTACCTCCTCAGTGTCATCATCATATAATCTCATACTCGGATCCATAGGGGTAGTAGCAGGCTTGCACCCGGTCATACTTGTTTCTACTAGAAGATCGGTCACAAACTTCCTCTAGGTCATCACGAGACCACGCTGCATCTTGGCGAACTCTAAACCAAGGAAGTATTGAAGATTGCCAAGGTCCTTGGTCACAGACTGTTGACCTAGGAACTCCTTGGTAGCCTGAATGCCCTGCTTATCATCACCCGTGACAATAATATCATCAATATAGACTAGAATAGCAATAGTAACAAAAAGCGAGTGATCCACCGTGGACCGCGCAAACCCCTGGTGCTCTATCATCTCTGAAAGCTTTTGGTACCAAGTCCTCGGACTCTGCTTTAGGCCATAAATCGCCTTGTGGAGCCTGCACACCTTCTGAGACCCCCCTCAACAACAAACCCTGGTGGTTGCTGCATATATACCTCCTCCTGTAGATCTCCATAAAGAAACATATTCTTCACATCAAGTTGGTAAAGAGTCCAGTCCGTGAAACAACAACTGATAGAAGAATGCACAATGTCGTATGTCTGGCCACTGGAGAGAAGTTATCCTAATAGTCCACCCATAAGTTTAGGTGAACCCACGTGCTACAAGCCTTGCCGTGTAGCGATCCACACTGCCATCTGCATGTTGCTTCACCGTAAAGATCCATTTGCACCTCATAATAAAGGTACTTGGAGGAGCAGAAACAACACTCCAGGTACCACGACACTACAGAGCGGCCATCTCCTCCTCCATGGAAAATCACTAACTACTATCCTGTATAACCTCCTGATATGTTCGCGTGATAGTAATAGCAGAGAGTCCCACAACAAACCTCCTGTACTCCTCTGAAAGATGGTCCAAGGAAACATGCGCAACTAGAGGATAAGTGGCACAATTACGACACATCTTCTTTAAGGCAATAGATACATCGAGGTCATCAGCCTATCTGTTCTTTGGTATCAGCTCCTCTTGTACATTATCTTGTGGAACAAACATATCACCAGTGTCGTCAGTAGAAACAATGTGTTCATTACGTACCTTAGGCGTGCTAGATGACGGGGAAGATGCATGAGCAGAGGGGCGAGTAGAAGACCTGCGAATGTAAAACCATGGTAGGAACTGTGTCAGAGTAGACGGAGGAGGAGGTGGTGGAGGAGATGGAGGTGGAGATAACTGGGACTCAACATGGGGTGTTGTTGGTGGAGATAACAGAGGTGGAGGAACAAAGAGATCCTCCCCAGAGTCAGCATTAGACAACATGTCACCTGTAGGAGAAAAATACACGATAGACTAAAAAAAGTGACATCAGCACTCACATAATATTTTCTCCCTACAAGATCAAAACATCTATACCCTTTTTTGGTACGAGAATAGCCAACATACACACATTTGATAGCTCTAAGAGAGAGCTTGTCACGACCATGAGTAAAATTGTGGACAAGAGCCACATACCCAAAGATCATGGGAGTAAGGGAGAATAAGTCCTTCTCGGGAAACGCAATCAAGAAAGGAATACTTTCTCTAAGGATAGTAGAAGGCATGTGGTTGATCAAGTAATATGCAGTGAGGATCGCATCACCCCATAATGAATGAGGAGCTTGACTCTGAATCAAAAGAGTCCTCGTGACATTCTGCTGTGAAGTATTAGCACAAGAAGTCTGATGAACAATACCAAGAGACCTGAGAAAGTCAGACAACTGTAAAGTAGAAAACTCCAAGGCATTATTAGTAGGAATAAACTTCACATTAGCAGAAAAAATGTTCTTAATCTCAATAAGAAATGATTTAATAATAGGACCAACTTTAGACTTATTCTTTAATAAGAAGACCCAAGATAATATATAGAAATCATCCACAACAACCATATAGAGCCAATGTCCCTGATGATTAGGAATACAACTAGGACCCCAGATATCAAAATGAAACAAGTCAAACAACTAACTACTGTGATGACTCTAACGACTCGGAAAAGAAGAACAATGGTGTTTCCCAAGCTGACATGCTTCACACTCCAAGATAGTACGAGTAGAGATCTGAGGGAGAACATGACACATCTTCTGCAAAGGAAGGTGTTCAAAGCGAAGATGCCACATGAAAGGAGAAACATATCCAAACGAAATAGAAGTAGTATCAACATAGAGAGGTTGGACCGGTCTGTAAATCCCTCTCTTTATACGACCACGTCCAATCATTCTGCCCGTGAGTATGTCCTGAAACACAAGAGAAGAAGGATCAAATATGGCACAATAATGTAAATCCTTTGTAATCTGATTAATAGACAAAAGATTCATCTGAAATGCTGGAGCATCTAAGATATTCTGCATGCGCATCGATGGGGCTAGAACAATCTCCCCCTGACCAACAATGGGTAGATGAACCCCATTAGCAATTGCCACCGATCTACCAGGAGGGGTAGATCTGTAAGAAGTAAACTGATTCCGATCTCCACATATATGATGAGAATCTCTGGAGTCCACGATCTAATCCATCAAATTTGAACTGCTACAACTGGTATGTACGTAAGAAATACCTGACGAACTCGTAGAAGATCTGACAACAACTTCAACATCTAAAGATCCTACTGCTGGAGCGGGCAGTGTAGTCATCTTTCTCTCAATCTAGAGACAATATCATCAAGCCTCGCTTCACGAGGAGTTGGAGTAGTCTCTGTCTGCTCAGCTACACGGGCAGACACTGGATACCCATGCTTCAGATAGCATGTCTCCCCTGAATGTCCTAGATGGTGGCAATGTGAGCATGGGCCACAGTGACGTCCTCCTCCTCGACCACAGGATTCGCGCCCACGAAACTGTAAAGTACTCCCTCTGCCACGAGAAGCTGCCATCGTAGAGGGAGTTTGGGCCATGTTAATAGACGAAGTAGTGATCCTGCTCAGCCTCTTGTAGACCTCCTCCATCGAAGGTATCGTCTCCCCAGTAAATAGTTGAGTACGTGCTGCATCGTACTTTGAGTAAATGGATGACAGAAAGACTCCTATCATACTGGCATTCATGTATGCATGTTGTTGTTCAGTGCTGGTAGTAATGGCTATAAAGTTATGAAGACACTCAAACATGCCTCGAAGATACGAGAAGTGGGCATGAAAAGGTCAATCATTCTGCTTGGTCGAGAAAATATCTTACTGTAACTGGAGGATTTTGCTCTCATTCTTCGCTTGCCCATATGTGTCAGCAAGGATATCCCACATAGCCTTGGTTGTGAGTTGATTGATGATGTTGTTGACAATCTATGTGGTGAGCGTCCTAGAGAGCCAAATCCGTGCATAGGCATCATCTTGCTTCTGCGAAGCACTAGCCCCAATTTTTTCCGTCGACTCTGAATCAGTTAAAATGTGCTCTTTGTTATGGCACTGCATAAGGGTGCGAAACTGCATGGACCGCAACTCGTAGTTGGTTACATCACATCTTCACGATAGGAGCCGAGCCCTTGAAGGCACCGGACGATGAAAAAACGTCACCCTTTTTCTCTGACATGATGAAAAAATTATCAAAAATCCTAACCTAAACTGGGGAGTAGACCTCTTTAAGCAAGTCTACACAAACATATGAAGGAACAGTTGTACGTGTTGACTCATATAGCCATCCTCTTCAATCATGTTGTAGTATAGGGCCGGAAAACATGATTTAAATGTCCGAAATCATGTATTTCGATCAGAATCAGACCGTATAGGCCTGAAAAAGTTCCCGAACTGTAGCCTGCAAGCAACAACAGGTGGCAAGGCCGCAAGGATGCGGCTGCCAGCGGCTGGGGTGGCCGACGACTGAGGCGGCCGGGGAGGCCTTCTGGGGTAGCAAGGGTTGTTGGCCGGCGGCTGTGGTGGCAGGCAGATGCCCCAGCAAGCAGCTGGAAGGCTGACGATGGAGGAGAGATCGGCGATGGGCGAGCGGGTGGGAGTGGGTGGGGCGGGTAGGGTTAGGGTTTGGTGGGATATGGGATCCTTGGTCTAGGACCGTCGCTTCGATACCATGTTGGAAGAAAAAAAATAGAATTGTGATAATCATTATTAAGATCCTAGGGCTCTCTTATATAGGAGAAAAGCCCTGGGTAAATTACAAGGGAGGTACATGAAAGAAAGAGAAATAGAAATAAATATAAAGAGATGGAAATATCTCAACAAGTACAAATGTACATGAGTAGCAGCATGAAGTCGAAAATCCTGTAGAAAGGAGACTAACCAGGTTATCTCACAAGTGGCTTGAGCCATTGCCGTGTATGCAACCACTACACTCGATTTAGAAACCACTGTTTGCTTCTTGCTCGCCATGTAACTAGGTTGCTACTGGTAAAGATAGCATATCATGTAGTCGATCATCTGTCCTCTGGAGAACTGGAATAATATGCGTTTGCATAGGCTTTGTGTCCTCCGTACTCGCAGTTCCAACAGTTGAAGCGCCTCCGTAAAGATCTAGTATATCTAGTCTGAAATAAATGACTATTTTCGTTAATCTTTAGTAGCCATCTAAATAAATTGTGGTGTGTCGTATGCAGTTAAATGTGAAAGCTTCATAACCTGGGCACTTCTACCACCCAAGCCTTCATGTAAGAAGCATCATTTCCATCGATCTTCATTGGGAGGGGCATCAATGCCTACTACATCTTTTAGCTACTCCATTGTTGGATGCCTCTACTGTGTACTCAGTGAAAAGAAAATACTAAGTTGTTTGATTATGAGGCACTCAGGTTCTCTTATGTAAGACGAGAAACCTGTTGGACAAATTACATAATAAAGATGGAAAAAAGAGAAAATACATTACAGATAAAAGATAAATAATATCTCAACACTCTCCTTCAAGATGGAGCATAGATATCAATCAGCTTGGAACAACACCTCTAGATTGATTCTCTGGCTAGGGCCTTGGTGAACACATATGTTGTCTGTTCCCCTAAGTTGACGTGAGATGTAGAGATAAAGCCCTTCCGAATCATGTCACGTGTGTAGTGACTGTCAACCTCGATATGCTTGGTCCTGTCTTGGAAGGCATGGTTATTGGCAATGAAAAGAGCAGCTTGGTTGTCGCATTGGAGATGCACGGGAAGAGGCACTCCAATAGCTGGGTCAATCAGACACGGAACGGATCTGACCCACATCATCTCAGTACTACCCTGTGTCATGGCCCTGTAATATGACCTTGCACTAGATCTGATAACCATTGTCTACTTCTTGCTCTTCCATGACACTAAAGAGCTCCCTTTGAACACTACAAAACCTAAGGTAGACTTCCTATCCTTAGGACATCCTGCATAATATGCATCTGCTTATGCTGTAACGAAAAAGGATGTTCATGTGCTAAAGAACAATCCAGTACTATGGGAGGTCTTCAGGTTCCTCAGAATCATGTGAACCGCATCCATATGTTCCTGTCTAGGCTGCTGCATGTACATGCTAACACTGCTCAATGCAAAAAATATGTCTAGCTTGGTGATGGTCACATATATAGGCTTCTCAACGAGGGTACCACCTCTTGTCTACCTCCTCGGTATCATCATCATATAACTGCATGCTAGGGTCACAAGAGTAGTGGCAGACCTATAATCTGCCATGCATGTCTCAGAGAGAAGATCCATGGCATACTTCCTCTAGGTCATAACAAGACTCCGTTGGTTCAAGCAAACTCAAGTCCAAGGAAGTAGCGTAAATCGTCAATTTCCTTCTCAAGTCTAAGAGCTTCTGAAAGCATCCATCGAGGCTTTGCTTAAGGCCATAGATAGTCTTATGAAGTATGCAAATCATTTGAAACTCCCCCTCGACAGCGAACCCTGGTGGTTGCTGCATGTAGACTTCCTTCAATAGGTTACCATAGAGAAAAGCATTCTTCACATTCAGTTAGGATATGGACCAATAATGTTTCACTGCAACTGAGAGAAGATCGACAATGTAGGATGTCGTGCTATGGGAGAGAAAATATCATGATAGTCCACTCCATACATTTGAATGAACCCACGAGCCACAAACATTGCCTTGTAGCGATCAACATTGCCATTTGCTCTGTGCTTCTTTATGAAAACCCACTTACATCTCACCACAATGCCTCTGTAGGAGTTGTAACAAGGCTCTACGTGCTACATGACTATAACACATCCATCTCCTTCTCCATGGCCAAATGTCGTTGAACTTGTATTGCCTCATGATATGTTTGTGGAATCTACAACTGACAGACCCACGACAAAACTTATAAAATCTTCTGAAAGATGCCCCAAAGTGACATGAGTTGCGACTTGCGAGAGGATATATAGCACACATACACTTCTGCTTCTGTAGAGCAATATGCACATTAAGGTCACATGCATCCTTCTCAACTTATAAACTCGTCTCCTGGGAAGATACCTGCTTATCCTGCAAAGTCACATGTTGCATGGACAAATCACTAATGCCATCAGTAGAAGCAATATGCTTAGAACATACCTACGACATGCTGGATGATGGGGAAGACCCATGATCAAGGGGACAATGGGAAGCCGATGAATGCAAAATCACGGCAACAACTGAGCCAACGTACTTGGTAGTGGTGGTGGAGGAGCCATAGAAGCTGGTGTATGTGGTGAAGGTGGTGGTGCTGGTGGAGTCAGTGGAGATGGAGTTGTAGGTGAGGGTGGCCTAGGAGGATGAGGCATGTATACCTCCTCTTCAGAGTCATACGAAGTCATCCTGTCACCTGTAGGAGAGAAAAAAACATGACAAACTCAAAAAAGGTGACATCGACACTAACGTAGTACTTCCATTTAAGTCCATTAAGTCCATTCAACATGAACATTAAGTTTCTTTCACTTGATGTAGGTGTCTTACACTTGTGTATGCTAGAAACTTAACATAAACTCCAAGTAATGATACAGTAACACAAGTAATGAATTTTTAATGATAAAGATCAATATGGGTTTCACAAAAAACCTAGAAATGGTAGGTGAATATAAGATATACTCACAATCAAATGTTAAAGTAAACAAATAATGTACCTCGACTCAAAAAAATAAAAAAATGTATACTAACAAAGGTGAGGAGGCGTAAAAACTTGACGGAGGGGCTTCACGGAGGCAAAGGAGCTTCGCGACGACGAAGAAGCTTCGAGACGGAGGAGCTTCACGACGATCCATCAGAGGCGAAGGAGCTTCGCAACAAAGGTTGGAGGTAGAGATCTGGATTTGTGAGACGGGATTTGGCTTCACGAAGGAGGTTGGAGGCAGAGGAGCTTCGCGACGGTCTAACAGAGGCAGTTTGGCTTCGCGATAATCAGAGATAAGGCTTCGAGAAGAAGGCTTTCGGTGTTCTGGAGATGGGTTTTGAGAAATGGGTATCATAAACAGAGGGGTCTACTAATGGGGTAAGGAGACCGGTCGGATTCGAATCTTGATGACCCGTTTCTGATTGCCCCCGATATACCTTGGTAGCCGCTCGGTGGCGCTTATGTGGCCGCACGAGCCAAATAAGCGGCCCGCTTGTGCGCATAGGCCATATAATGCGGTGCTTAAGGAATGCAGCGTGCCATAGTGGTCGAATAGGCTTATGCGGCCGCATGGGCTGATTTCATGAACACTGATATTGAGTTGATAGATTGTGAGGCCCTAGGGCTCGTTTGGTTACTGGATTCGATTGGGTTGGAGTAACCTCCTTTGAATAGCATTTGTTTGGATTGTTAGGAGGGATGGAGAGGGTTAGAATGGGAAATGTGAGGTAATGTCGTATTAGTTATGTGATGGAATTCCAACCCATGATTGCAAGGGGGTACGCCAGGTTATCCCGGGGTAATCTGGCAACCAAACGAGCCCCTAGGGAGCTAGACCATAACGAAAGTTTAATTAAAGATTCACCCCATTGACAAGAGCTGTTTCCTAGAAGCTACCTAGGGGGTATCCCCCAGGTAACTTCTAGGAAATTGCAAGGGGGTATACCTTCAACATTTTTAGTTCCATATGATAAGAAGTAGTGATTTGAGTTTAGACCCGATTTAATGATATTCGAGGCAGGGATCGCCATATCGCGATATATCGTCGATATATCGGCGATATATCGGTATCGACATGTCACCGATATATCGCCGATATCGGATATCGACAGGAGAAAATGCCTTGGTGGATACCGGGTTTCGGCGATATGCGTCGATATATCGCCGGTATCGACATTGTATCGAAACGATATCGATACCGATATTTCCTTCCTTGATTCGAGGATGGGATAAAGGTAATGAAGGCTTCAGAAAACCTGAGTGTCAGCAAAATCCCAGCCAGTATGTGAACAAGTTCATATGCTATCTCTTTGATATCTACCTATGTGCCAGGGTTTGATGAAAGTTAATGAAAATTGTTGATCAGTGTGCGCCAACTTTTGGTAAAAGCAGTGGAGCTAGCCAACAAAAGAAAAGAAAAAGAAATGTCAAAGAAAAGCTCTATCATCCAAAGTTAAATTATAAATGAGCTTCCACCAATGGCGAGCGTTCCCAAACATTTTCAAAGTGTCCACTTGGACCAAGCGCTAATCAGGACCAAGGAGTCGGGCTGACACCAAAAAAGAGCTCTGCATCGTAAGCGATACAAGTCTGGGTGTCAAAGATATCTTAGATACTCAGAAAAGACACACCCCGGTGTACTCGCAGAAAAACAAGTGCAGATGAGTACAAATTCTCTTGACGGATGCATTGATCAACAAGTTAAAAATCTACTTGTGTTGAGTAAAAAGGCACTCGAGAGACACCTTGTTCCAATGTGAGGGAGAGAAAATCAGATACAATCCTATGCCCTCCATCATCTGGCCGTCCATCTACACTTTCAAGTCTGACAAACTAATGAGACGTTTGACTGAAGCAAGAATATACTTATTCCCTAGTGTTGAGGATTAGGTCTAGAGGAGAGTCTCTTGGATTGGAACTTTGGGTGATGTCAAGACTTGACTCTCATGAATGCAGTACACTAAGTATCATATCCTTATATTATATGTACAAATAGAGAGTCTGAAAATTAGAAAAGTTGGATTCCTTCTGATTAAAGCTTTGTTGAGCCCAGAATTTTAGGATCACTCAAATTAAGGGTCTTCTATACATTGAGCCTTGAAAATTCACATGCACAGTCAGGGATATATTCAACTAAGTCATTAATTTCATTTATGCTCGGGGACGAGCATGGTTTAAGTGTAGGGGTATGACGAATCTCGTATTCATCATGCTAAAATTGGTCAATTAAGCTCTGTCCCTCTTCATTCAAATGCATTTAATCTTTAATAGAGCATCATTAGCATACATACATGTGTATATAATATTTGCATTTCATCATGCATAATTGCATTAAAAATTCCATTTGTAAAGTAGCCCAAAAAACCGCTAACTTCTCATATTTTTGGTTAATTCATCCTAACTCCGATTGACCCAAAACCATCTCCATTGTGTAGATATTACTAACTTTATTAATTAATAAATACAAAAAAATTACTAACTCCAATAAGAGTCAAATAATCCCAAAGTCTAATTTCACATCTGACGGACTAAAACGAGCATATCTCCCTCATACAGTGTTCGATTTTGGTTACTCCATTTTTAATTACCTTCAAAAAAGACCAATTTTGTAAAATTCGGAGCTCATATGTGAAAATTGGGTTTTGGGCCTCTTTTGCGCATTTTGACTTTTTACTATTTTTGACATGAGTTTTTATGTACATAATTAACCCTTTTAATTTTTTTTCTTTTTCATTCGTGTTCTTTGATGAAAGTTTTATTAAGCGACACAAAAATCCAAATCCAGATAAAACGGAAATCAAAGAAACTGACTGAATCCGAGTGTCCGTTGTGAGTCTGTACAAAAATTGTGTGCCTCTTACTTCTATTTTATTTTCCTATTTACTAAAAGTCCAAAAAAAATTAGATTAGTGTGTAATTAATTTTCTTGTATTTTATCGTATTTTTTCTAGATTTTTATCCTCTTTAAAATCACCAAAAAAATTACAAAACTCCAAAAATCTGGTTTTCTACACATGGAGAACCTCCAAAAATACCACTTCACACAGGTGACCTCTTTTGCTCCTAGGTCCTTCATGGAAATTGTCTCGTCGAGACGACAACTTTTGTGAAGGAAATTTTTCGATCTGAGGTCTTCTTTTATTTCTTTTCTATTTTTCCTTATCTTTAAAATTTGAATTTTTTTGGGGGCGTCTTGTGGCAGCTCCAGGGCGTGCCATGTGGCACCCCCGCCTGCTGCACCCTTCTCTCCTCTTGCACGTGCCACACACGTGCTGCCTTCCTCTCCCGCGCGTACGTGCGCGACACGTGACCAACCCCTTCCCCTACCTCCAACCGTTACCCCCCCCCCTCCCCGCGTAACCTCGGCCGTTGCCCTCCTCCGCCTTCGCAACGGCTGCGCCCGCTTCTACCGGCCGTTACGAGGCCAGCCAAACGCCTCTTCCCCATAATCTCCACCCTCGCCGTTACCCATCTGCCCCCTATAAAAGCCTTGCCGCCAGTCCCTCTAAGACCATCCGCCATCATGGGAGCTTGAAATCTCGACTGGTGACAGCTGCTGCGATTCTGGGGCAAAATCTACACAAGGGCGTGATCCACGACATCCTCGTGCTGCTGCTTCCTTCCCGGAGTAGTAAGCTTCGCCGCTCCTCGCTGTGGTTGAGGCGATCACCAGAGTTGAGGAGTTCTTCCTCCAATTTCCAGGCGACACAACCCCCCTCCCTTTCATGTATTGTTCTTCTCTCGTTGCAGGTTCTTCACCGAGTCTTCGATCAACAACCTCACCGCCGCCCGCCAACGCCGCCCGAAGCTTCCACGCCACCGCGCGGGTGCGGCTGCGCCGACCAGCCCTCTCCGCTCGGTCCCTCCTCCAAGGCACCATGCCACCGTCCACAAGGGGTGCTCTCCACCACCGACCTTCGAGCGCTGCCAGCCTGAGCTCCCAGTGCAGCGCCCTCGCGCCTCGACTGCCCCTCCGCCTCATCCTCCACCGCGCGGAGGCGCCGCCACAGTCGTCCGCTTCGACCGCCCCCTGCCTAGCAGCACACAGTTGCCATCGGATCGGGCAGGCGGCCCTTGATCCGACGATCCACAGGCCTCCACGTCATCCAGCCCGAGCCTAGGCCCCAACCTAGAGGCTCGAGCTCTCCGAACCTAGGCTCGGGACCCCCGAGCCTCTACCAGCTGTCACCTAGGCTCGGTACCCCCGAGCCTCTACTTCGTCTACCAAGCCTCTGCCTCGGAAGCCGAGCCTCTGCTTGGGTTACTCGAGCCTCCGCCTCAGCCGCCGAGCCTGAGGTCAGGCATCCGAGCCTCAGGTTCGGGATCCCGAGCTTTCGCCCCGCCATTCGAGCCTTCAGGCGCACGTGCGACGTACGTGCGCTGGGGGGCAAATTGCACTGAGGCCCCCGGAAGTTCCAAATATTATAAATATACCCATGCCAGGGGTAATTTGCAGAGGGACTCCTCCAACTTTTATAAATTACAGATAAGCCCTTCCAGGGACCTTTCGAAAATAAAAACTTTATTTTATTTACATTAGTCCCTGTAATTTGATTTTAGCATATCCTTCTCATACGAACTCCATTTTTACCATATAATATGTCATTTTGAAGCTCTTTTCATGCTCTACCACTTAGCATAGTTTGTGGACAGATTTTGGGTTGTTTATTGATAATTATCATTTGAGGATCTCTGTTGACATATGCAGGTTAATTTTGACATATTTGTGCTTGAGAAATTAAAGATATTTTTTGCAGGAATTTGGATGAGGATTTTAATCTGATTAAACCCTTGTAATCATTGTTAATTATTCTCAATAGTTTAGATTTCACAGGGGTTAATTTAGATTAATTCCTTTAAGATTATTGTCAACTATTCGAGGAATTGAATCAAAGACATTTGGAGGCCAGATATCTTGCTTCAAATTATTCTGAGCATCTATTATTAACCTGAAGCATTGAGTTAGTTTGAATAACTCTTGAGTTCGATCGATTTTGATTTGTGATTAATTTTGTGAAATTATTGATCATATTATTGGAGGATTTAACATGTTTCAAACCACAGATCCTGGGCATAATCATCTCTGTTTATCTTCTTTGCATAGCATCTTCATCATTGCATTGTATTTTATTATACCAACATAGAAATTAATCAACTATTTAATAATTATTTTTTTAATTTAAAACCACGCAACTAAGAATCACCGTTCCCTGTGTTCGACCTTGGTAAACTTGCCAAGTAAAATTATTCCACAACATTCAAAGATTGTGGTTTTTGCTGAACCGAATTTTCCTCCTATACTACGATAATTTTAGATTATTAAAGAGGCAGATTTTGCGTTCATCAGAAGTGAAAAATAATTTTTATTTTATTTTTACACATTATTTACAAGTATGAAATAAATAATGGATGTTATATATATACATGTGTATTTGTACAATGAAAGAGGACTTTTATTTTTATTTTTATTTAATTTTTCTGATTTTTTATTTTTATATTATTATTAGAATAATATATAAGGAGGTTAAAATAATGATTTAATTTTATTTTGTCAAAAATTGTTATTTGTATACATAGGTTGTATGCACAATACAAAGTAGGCCCTATCTCTCTCTACTTATTTTGTTTGTTGTCAGGTCAAGGCTTGTCCTTCTCTTAGGGTTCGGGTCACTCTGTATTTATTCTAAATACCTCCTTCCTTTTTCTTTTCCTTTATTTTTTTATTTTTGCACAAATACATGCTAATTATGTAGTATTAACACATGCATGCATAATGCTGTGTTATTATATTTACAGGTATTTACATGCTGTTTTGCTAAGATAAATAGCTAAAATAAAAGAATAAAGAGTGAGAATCATGGATTCATCAGCCCCCTATACTTTACCTTTGCTAGTCCTTTAGAAAACACTTATTTGAAAAAGAAGTGAAAAGAGAAGAAAAGAAAAAGAAGGAGAATCAAGGTTTATTATTAAACTTGCCTTAATTAAATTGAAGTATGGAGCTCAATCAGACCTTTGGATTGTTAGTTTGTCGGAACCTTAATGGGATCTAGGTTTAAGACTCAACAACCTCTAAGTTCTACCATTCTACGGTCAAGACTCCTCAATAATCCAGGTCAAAACAAGTCTACATACGTAAACTCTAATGTCCATGTTTATTCCCTTGTACTGTATAAGTGATATGTAGCTCCCCACCTCAGAAATGACAAAGAAACAACCTCCATTAACAAAGTAACTCTAATTCCTCAGTTTAGCAACTCTTTCCTCGAGGAGCGGGGTATTCCCTTCTAAGTTTAAGTTCAACCGGCTCAAGAAGATGGGGAAAGAAGAGAATGGACCATGGCTAGTGTAGCCACGTATCGCTGGGAGCCCAACCAGTGTAGCTAAGTCTCCCGCTGCAGGCTTTATGAGATGAAAAGGTGTAGTACATAAGCTTTGCTTGGTTTGGCTATATACACTCCAGCAGGCATTATATTTTCAATCAGGCCTGTCCACTTTTTTTGGAGTTTTTCTTGATTTTGCACATATTTTTTTTGATGTGCATATGTACAACATATCTACATGTTGCAACAGACTTTTTCTTCTTGAGTTAGTAGACTATCCATCTTTTGAAGCATTATTGCAACCCACAACTCCTGTCTTTAGACCTCAACACCGCCATACCAAGTTGAGGTGCACATCCTTCCCTAAAGGAAGACGAGAGGTTCCGCCTAGAAGTACTACCCTCGTATGCTACTCCAAGCCAAAGAAAACTGCCTCCTCACCACCTCATCCGTAGAGAGCTATGTATCAGGTGTTGGTCCAAGTAAAGCCATTGTCCGTTAGAGTCATGCATGCGTTGTTAAGTTTTCTACTTAGGCTCATCAAGATGACATGTGAACATAGCTTAGTGGACTCAAAGAATTAAGTCACTAATGGACCTGAAAAGTCTTAACCCCAAATCCTATAAGGTTCCTCTGAGAATTAGGTGGATTAAGGTCTTAACCAAGCTATATTTTCCAATTTAATTCCAGACTAGTTTAAATGTCAACTATGATTCAGAAGAATGCACAAAAATATGTACAGAACTCTTTTTATTCAGTTTTTTCAAAATTTTTGGAAACATGCAAATTTTTTAAAATGTTTGAATGTATTCATGCATGAATGTAGAAGATTTGCAAACTATTTACAAACATTTACACACGGGTTTTTGCAAACTTTTATTTTTCAAATATTTTTCAAAAATTTTGTACTATATACATAATTTTGATACATAGATATTTAAAAACTTTTCACATGCAAAATATTTTTACGAACATTTGTACGAAAATAATTTTCAAATAGCTATTTACAAATATGTATATGTAAGGAAGAATTCTATATACAAGGAACAACAACAACAACAACAAAGCCTTTTCCCACAATTAATTCTATATACAAGGAAAAAAATTAAAATTTTTGTGATTTTTAAATTTATGGTTTTGACCATTTTTTATTTATTAACACACCCACACAAAGTATGAGTTATGGCCAAAGTACATATGCAATATATACAACACCCCTATACTTAGCTCGAGTGATGTACTCAGAGTGATCAAAGAGCGATGAAGAAGACATAACTCGTGCTTAGTATAAGGAAGTGAAAAGAAAGGCTATACTATAATGACAAATGAAAGAATAAAATCAATAGAATTCGGTGATTTCCCCCTATACTTAGGATCGAGTAATCCTAAGTATAGAAGATTGTACACAAGGGAAAATTGATGGTTAGAATGTACATGGTCTACCTCCCCTATACTTAAGGTAAAATATCCCTAAGTAGATGCAGCAAAACAGAGGTAAAAAGAATCAAAAGAATAATCGAAGATCTGACACCCCATATACTTAGGGTAGAGTACACCCTAAGTATAGCATAATCATAAGATGGAGATGGGGTGTTAGACAAAGAATGTGCGATATGGACATCTGGATCTATACAAGGGAGGAAGACAGTAATAATCAGGCATGAGATGCAAATGATGCGAGTTAAAGGCCACATCTCATGCAAAATGAATAGGGGCGACCTCAACGATCAGCGGACCATAATCTAGATATGGCTTGAGGCGTTGACCGTTAACACGAAAGGTGGACTCAGATGACATCTCATATATGTCAGTACTACCATTGTCATGCACCTTTCGGACCAAGTATGGTCCCTTCCACTTACTCTGCAATTTCCCTGGAAATAATCTAAGCCTGGCATCAAACAACCATACTCTTTGGTTCGGCTCAAACTGCTTATGGCTGATATGAAAATCATGCCGTATCTTCACTCGCTCCTTCTATTGTAGGCTACTGGAAAAGGTTGTATCTATAAGCTCCTCCAAGGTTGTCAATTCTGCATTCCTTTGATTTCCTATACTCTCTGGATCCAATAATATCTCAGTGACTGCTCAAAGTGACTTATGCTTAATCTCCACAGGTAAATGGCAAGGCTTGCCATAAACGAGACGAAAGGGAGACACCCAAATGTGTCTTGAAGGAAGTTCGATATGCCCACAGGACCGAGTCCAAAAGCTATGATCAATCCTTTCGGTCTGGGTGGACTACCTTCTGCAGTATCGTCTTGATCTCCCTGTTCGATACCTCAGTAAGACCATTGGTCTAAGGATGATCTGGAGTGGCTACTCGATGGTCTATGCTGAACTCGTTAGCAATGGCCTTTACCTTGTCATTGATAAAATGAGACCCCCCGTCAGATATCAATGCTCTAGGCACCTCAAACCGTGAAATGATGTTCTTCCTCAAAAATATGCAAACAGCCTTGGCATCTGTGGTTCAGGCAAGAATGACCTCAACCCAACGACTCACATAATCAACAACCAACATAATGTACTCAAATCCCCGACTCTTAGGGAATGAGCCCATGAAATCGGTGCTCCATGCATCAAAAACCTCACAGAAGTAAATAGGCTGCATCGGCATCATATCACGCTGTCCAGAAATGCCCGTCCTCTGACAGTAGGTACACCTCTTCACGAATTCATCAGAATCCTTGAAGAGGGTAGGGCCGGTAGGCTACCATAGGCCAGATTGGAGCACTTTCTGTGTTGTTCTCCTCCCAGAATGATGTCCTCCTGCCTCAAGCTTGTGGTAGTAAGTGAGGATGCTGTGGTGCTCATCCTGAGGAATGCACCGACGCCAGACGCTATCCCGTTCTTTGTGATAAAGGATGGGATCCTCCCAATGGTACGACTTGGCCTTCACAAGGAAGGTCTCAAGTCACTGTCTAGGCCACCCCTGTGGAACTTTCTTAGCAACAAGATAGTTCACTTGGGGCGAACACCTACGGGTGTCTCCCCCTTTTGGAGTGTCAAAAAACAAGATAGTTCACAATATCAGCGTACCATGGGAGCGGGGCGATAGCAAGGATCGCCTCATCTGGGAAGGTCTTTGTGATAGGCTCAATCTGCTGATTCCTCAAGATTTTTCAATCGGGAGAGATGATCCGCCACCACATTTTTGACTCCAGGTTTATCCTTAATCTCAATATCAAACTCCTGGAGTAGAAGGATTCACCTAGTCAATCTCGCTTTGGCATCCTTCTTTTCCATGAGGTACCTGATGGCAGTATGATCAATATAGATAGTCAGTCTAGATCCACGAATATATGATTTGAACTTATCCAAGGCAAATACTACGACTAGCATCTCTTACTCTGTGACTGTATAGTTCCGCTGAGTGGCATCCAATGTACGGCTAGCGTAGTGAATGGCAAATGGTAATCCATCCCTCCTCTATCCTAGCACACCCCCTATGGCAAATTCAGAAGCATCCGTCATGATCTCGAATGGGAGAGACCAATCAGGCAACTGAAGGACAGGAGCCTCAACAACTAGATTCTTGAGAGTTTCGAAAGACGCAAGACACTTATTATCTACAATGAACTAAGTGTCTTTTGTCAACAGATCAATAAGCGGTCGGGCAATCCTGTTGAAATCCTGAATAAAACATCGGTAGAAACCGACATGCCCCAGAAAAGACCGCAACTACCGCAGGTTGGACGGTGAGTTGAGTTTCCTAATGATATCCACCTTGGCCGGATCAACCTCCATGCCCCTATTGAAGACAATATGACCAAGCACCATCCCTTGAGTCACCATGAAGTAACTCTTCTCCCAAGATAAAACAAGATGTACCTTGATGCACTGCTGAAGCACTCTGTCTAGGCAATCAAGACAAGCATCAAACCCATCGTCCTAGTTCGAGAAATCGTCCATGAAGACCTCTAAGCAGTCACCCAACATATCCGAGAAGATGGATAACATGCATCTTTGGATTGTCGCCGGGGTGTTACATAGACCAAATGACATCCGTCTAAAAGTATAAGTCCCAACGGACATGTGAATGTCATCTTGTCGGATCTTCAGGCGCTATGGCCACCTGATTATAGCCGGAGTACCTGTTAAGGAAACAGTAATGACTCTTACCAGCTAGCCTCTCTATAATCTGATCAATAAAAGGCAACGAGAAATGATCCTTCTTGGTGGCCTGATTCAATCGTCTGTAGTCCACACAGACCCTCCAAGAAGTGGGTATCTGGGTAGCGATCTCCTCTCCAGACTCACTCACAACTGTAGTGATGCCCGTCTTCTTGGGCACCGCATGCAATGGACTAACCCACTTGGAGTCGGAGATGTGTTAGATAAATCGGTGCTCCACCATTTTGATATCTCTTTCATGACCACCCATCGAAGATTCGAGTTCAGCCATCGCTGGAACTCACGTGATGACTTAGCGTCATCTTCGAGATTGATATGGTGGGAGCACAGGACCAGACTTATCCCCTGGAGATCAGCCATACTCCATCCTATCTCCTTGCGGTTCCTTTCAAGAAACTCCATCAAACGATATTCTTGCTCTCTAGTCAAATCCGCTGATATAATGACTGGGTACATCTCATGCTCACCCGCAAGGAATCTGTACTTCAGCAACTGTGGCAAAGTCTTCAACTCTGGGCAACTGGGAGCTGGCAAATCTGGCTTCTGAAATGTCTGTGTGAAGGCAACCAGATCTGAATGTGAAAACTCTCGCTGATCATGAATATCTGGTGAAGATGGCCCTACTGGTGTGTCTGTACTCGGTGCTGGCTTGGTCTCCACTGTAGCTCTTAGATCTGTGGAAATCAGACAAGAGAAATAGTCATTAAAATCATCCCAGTCTATGTTTGAATACGAGGGATCTGAATCAAAATCACAAGATATGTACTTTGCTTCGCTCTCCTGAACGCAATCGTCAGCCTCAAACGTGTCCTCGGCCAAGAGTGTGCTCTCCAAATTCTCATCTGCTGGAATCTGTAGATCTGTGGTGTCTGAAGATGAGACAAGGGCTCGTGAAATGGGGTCAGACCAAATGGCTTCATCATCAATGATTACAAAATCAGACTCCTGGTGGACGCCTCGCTCGGCCTCTATCATCTGCTCTGCATCACTAAACTGCTCTGAGAAGCTGAATCTTGCGCGCTTGTCTCGTCGACCGTCTCTATTTGTATACTCTCACCCTCGACGCGAAAGTACACCTTCCCACTCTCATGGTCGGATACTGCCTTAGCTGTGGCCAAGAATGATGGGGGTGTCTGTCACAAACTTAGGGATCTCCATGTCCAACACAACGAAGTCCACGGGGAATTTCAGGCCCGTAATTGTGACGACCACGTTCAACAACCCCTTCGACCTCTTGACAAATCGACCAGCAAACTGAAGAACTGTCCTGCTTTGTCTAAGAGGACCAAACTCGAACCGGTCGAGTAAGGATGCCGGAATCAGGTTGATGGAAGAGCCGCTGTCTAGTAGAGTACGATCGAATCTCTTCTCATGAATGTGGCATCTGACATAGGGAGCTCTTGCATCTGGCCTCTTGGCTGGCAGACGGTTCTGGATGGTGAAGCAGATGGCATGGGTGAGCACATGGATCTCTGCCTGATGGTTCCTTCTCTTCTTACGAATAGTGGTCTTCTCTCTCAAGTTCTTCTGGAAGAGAGGGATGTGCTCAAGTGCCTCCTGTAAAGTCAGCTGGATATGTAATCTATCTATCAGCTGCTGGCTTAACTCTAACTGTTGGTTCTTTTTTGGATTTTCTTTTTTATTCCCCTTTGCCAAATGAAGTGCTTGAGAGAAGGGGATGGTTGGGCTCTCATCAGATAGAGGGCTAGGAATAGGTTCCTGTTGCTGTGAAGGATTGGAGCCCATACAAGGATCATTATGCAACACAGATGGACTCGCAGTAGATAAAGAAACCTTTCCTTTATTAATTTTTTTGGTTTTTTCAGAATAGTCCTGAGATATAGAAACATGTGGAAACACAACAGGAATAGAACTGGTGGCGTCGGTACTTCCCACGACATCGGTCTTCTCAGCACCAGCACCACACTCTGGCTCCGCATCAACTGGAATGGTTGCGTCAGTACCATCAATTGCATCGCGAGAAGCGATGACCTCAGTACCATCGACTGGATCATCATCCTTGGTGGCTTCAGTACCACCATCATCAACATCATCATCAACGGCATCAGCACTGCTATCCTCCTCGTCTGGTGCTCCTGTATCATCATGATTTCGTCGCTCAGATGAGGCACCGCCAACTGGCATCCTACCGCTCCTAAGTGACACAAAATCAACATCAAGTGTGTATGAAGAAATATCACCCAATGACTCACTAAGAGTGGTGGTCTCTGTGAACTGTACCTGCTCAGATTTCCTCTTGAGGTTGTTCAGGTTGGGCTCGATCTGAGCGGGTATGGTGACTTTGCCCTTTATGATCTCCCTCATCTCCTGGTGAAACTCGTCCATCTCCCGCCTAAAGGATGCATGTTGGTCTGAGAGAAGGCAGGCTAGGTCGTCAAGGGCCTGGTTCTCATAGGCTGGACCATGAGAACCGGATGGGTTGCCTCATTGGAAATGAGGTTGCTGCTGGAACTGGTGAGGGGGAGTCTAAGTGAATTGCTGCTGAGGCTGCTGCCTCCATTGTTGCCCCTGCTGGTAGGGATGAGGACCTAACTAGTAATGCGACTGTGGCATGGGAGTAATGAGACTGCTGCTACTGGCTGAACTGTCACAGTTGATGTGTAGAGATCTCAACCAAATGACTTATCTAAATACTATTAAAGAAGATATCAACCAGGGTTAAATCTCGATCTCCACATACCCCAGCGTCCTATGTGGAGATGCACAATCCTTTGCCATGGTTTGCTCCTCTTATATCAATTGGTTGGGAACTTAGCACCGCCTCTTTTGCTAACTAAATACAAAGTAAACTATTGGATCTCAGCAGTCTTGTGTAAGATGCCTATGCTGGCGACATCACAAGCAAATAAAATCCGAATTTCGTCTGGTTTCCATTGCACCACTGTCTACATACTATTTATTTTGCTCAACATTGCTACCCTTTTTCTCCCAGAGTTAATGGTCATCGCGTTCTCTTTGTTCAAAGTGTGATAAAGATAGATTCCGAATTAAATTTTGTGCTCCCATTTTTGTTGGCTTTTCAAGAAGTTAGTTTATTTCCCCTAAAATAATACGTGTCATTGCTTCTTCAGGATCTTTAATGTTTTGATTGTGAATTTATATTGTTAGAGTATGCGTCATTTATATATGTAGATGGGTAAATTGATCCTTCCAAGATCCATTTACCACATCCAATGTTTAGTCACACATCTACCAGCGGTGGGACTTGTAGGGTCCGTGGAGGCTATATAAGAAGCCTCAGACCTCCTGTATCATATGAGAAAGTCAAAGACACATCATCCCTTTGAGGCGTTTTCCTATGGTTTCATCCGCTCCTTTTGGAGTAGGGTTCCGCATAAAATCCCGGTATCCATAATATTTTACTCTTTTCCTTTAGGGTTCATTTGGTTGCAGGGTTTGGCAGGGTTGGGTTGGGTTGGGGTACCCCTGTGAATAGTAAACTGTGAGTATGATTGGGAGGGTTGGAAGGAGGGGTACCCCGGGTTGGGCCAACCCAACCTTGCCCAACCCTGCAACCAAACGGAGCCTTAATATTATCTTTCGTATTTTATTTTCTAACATGGTATAGAAACGGGTTCGATTCTCGAGGATTTATATTCATTATTTTTGTTAGATTTGAGATTCGATTCAAGGGTTTCAATTGAAATCCTAATTATGTTCTTGAAGATTACTTTGAAGATTTATTGTTCTATTCAAGTTCATGTTCGTGATCAAGAAGAGTCCTAGAGTTTGTTTCTTGAAACCCTAAAAGTTTTGACGTCAACACCTCCAGATCTGCAGATCACGCTTCATTCTTCTTCAAGCGGCGACTCATACAGTCACATCCCTAGACTGCGCCACCCTCTTGCCCTAGATTTCGGGCCGCTGTAAGGCGACGATCTCCATCGCACAGGACCCAATTCTAGTGGCGGCCATTTCCATTAAAATCACGAAGGGCCAACATCACCCATTCGAGATGCATGTGAAGCTCTCCAGGCGGCAACACCTTGCTCCATCGCGCCGCAACTCTCCAGGCGGCGCCTCTTTATCAGGCGGTAACAACTTGTCCATTGATCCAACATCTGATGACTCGAGGCAACGCAACATCTCCATCGTGCGATCCAGGCAGCGTAGCCGATCCATGCTCCAGGCTCCATCGCACAACTGCTCCAGCACACACCTCCAGGCGATGACTCCCCAGTTCCTCCTCCAGGAAGCACCTCCCCACACAATTCCATTGTGCGCAAACCCCAGAAGGCAATGCCTCCTAATTCCCTGCGATGGAGGTCTCTTTTGAAGAAGAAGGTTCCCAATCGGGGAACCCTAATGTGTGAAGAGAAAAGTCGGTGCCTTCGTTTATTAGCCCTAATTGGGTCATACGTTTTTAAAAAAAGAAGAGAAAAATGAGAGAATAGGCTCAACGGGGCCTCCTGTTGTTCGGCCCAAGTGTAAAAAAGGGGGATTTTTTTTGAGAAGGCGCGGCGAAAAAATTTGGGTGGGCGTGTTTGCATAAAAAGGTATGTTCAAAAGAGGCGCATACAAAAAAATTATACGCGATAAAAAAAGAAAAAAATGATGAATAACTAATTTGAAAAAAGAACAGAGACGGCTATTAAAAAAATGGAATAGCCGAAAATGATTTTTTAAAAAAGAGAGAAGCTAGAAAAAAATCGAGATCGGCTAAGTGATTCATTGATTTTTGTTTCTGCTCATTTTCATTTGTCTTCTTACAACTTTGTCGATGTTATTCTTTTCTGACAAGTATGGGAGAAAGGGAGAGTACTGTGTAGAGTCACAGGTATGTTCCAGATTCAGATTCTCCAGACCAAAATTTTCAGAATCTACAGTTCCGTTTCAGACTCTACGGATTGATTCAGAGTCCAAGTTCGAGGTACTCCTTTGAGTGACCAATTTTCTTCGAGTTCTCTAGAGAGAGACTCCTTTTCAGATGAGCACATATTTGCCATCATTTGTTGTGGTCTCCATCTTTTATTCTGGCCTGAGTTTTGATGTGTTCCATAAGGACTCCAGAGTAGAGATCCCATCCCCAATGCCATGTGGGTTAGAGTTTCTATATGGTTACATAGAGACTCCAGAGTAGAGATCCCATACTCCAAGCCAGTATGGGAGAGACCAGTTCTCCGACGAGGAGACTTTGTCAGACTCCATTCTCCAGCGACCGGGAACTCCGACGAGGATGTCTCCACGGTTTTTTCAGTTCGGCCCTTTCAGAGATGGAGCAATTGTCCACATGTTGTGGCGGACCAGAGTACTTCGATTGGCGGACCAGAGTACTTCGATGAGGAAACTCATTTTCAGTTGCAGTGACTCTGACATGCGTAATATAGAGCACATGCTCTCCGACGAGGAGATCGAGTTTCACTCACACTCCAGCATGTTTTTTCCTCCTCACCTGCACGACATGAGAAGCAACGTCCTCGACAACAACCGACAGTTGTGCATGTTGAGTTGATATTGTTTGTAGTGTCTTGTATTATGAGTTTGAGTGATTTCTTTCTGTTTGTCCAAGCTGAGCATTGCATGCTCCATCTTGAGGGGGAGTGTTAGAGTATGCGTCATTTATATATGTAGATAGGTAAATGGATCCTTCCAAGATCATTTACCACATCTAGTGTTTAGTCACACATCTACCAGTGGTGGGACTTGGAAGGTCTATGGAGGCTGTATACGAAGCCCCAGACCTCGTGTATCAAATGAGAAAGTCAATAGACACATCAGCCCTTTGAGGTGTTCTCCTGTGGTTTCATCCCGCTCCTTAGGGAGCAAGGTTCCATGTAAAATCCGATATCCATAATGTTTTATTCTTTTCCTCCGATATTAGCTTCCACATTTTATTTTCCAACATATATTTAAATTATTTCCAAGCTTATTCATCACCTAACTTCTCTCTTGTCAAATGTACCTCATCATTCTCGTCTCATCTGTACTCCAAAGTACGTTAGAAACAACCTTCTTTCTGAACCATATATGCTACAGTTGCTACTTATCGGTCTTTTAAGTTACAATGTGAATTCTGGGTTTGTTTTTAGGGTAGATTTGGAGAAATGAGGGGCCTGGATTCAATCTGAAGCTGAACATGTTCATTGCCTTCAGACATGAACATTGAATAGTCTAGCAAACACTTGTACCCACCAAGGTCCGAATGCCATACATGCATTGGGAATGGTGTCTCTTGTCAGAGATTCTGCATTTTTATGTTGCCACTCTTGCAATGTGTTGTGCTAGAAAATCACATAATTTGCACTTTCTTCATGTGCTGTTGTGTGGATAATTTGCTTTTCACACTTGTACATTACTTTCCAGGCCTAAAGTCCCATGCAGTTACTCTATATGAAGCTGGTAAGCTTGGTGATGCTAGCATTGCTGATCTATGCAAGGATCTAGCTACATTAGAAGGGAAGAAATTTGAGGGTGAGCTGCAGGAATTTGCTAATCATGCATACAGCCTCAGGTGTGTGCTTGAATGTCTTCAATCAGGTGGTGCTTCTGCTGTTGATGAGAAGAATCTTGATGAAACCAATGAGCAGTTATCCCTCGATGTTGACATATCTGGTCTAGGAGAAAATTTATGCAATGGAGAGGAGTTCAATGCCCAAAAGGTGGAAGCAACAATGAAGGAAGATAATATTTTAGACCCTCTTAATCCCAGGGATGATAATGATGGTTCGATTCCCATAATATCTTCTTTTGGGAGCATTTCTAGTGATGTTAAAACCGTCCCTGAGTTGGTAGTTGGATTAGATAGAGTTGCCGAAGAAAAAGTAGACCTGCAAGGTGAGAAGGAATATGTTTTATCTTTGGAGACTCCACATAATACCTTGAAAAAAAATAAAACATACCTTGTAAACATTCTTCGCTGTGAAAGTCTTGCCGCTTTATCAACAGCCACCCTGAATCGATTATTTCTTCGTGATTATGATGTTGTTCTTTCTATGGTTCCTCTTCCATCATCGTCTGTTCTGCCTGGAACAGCTGGTCCTGTTCACTTCGGCCCACCCTCTTATGCTGCTATGACACCTTGGATGAAGTTAGCTCTCTATACAACAGTTTCTAGTGGTCCATTGTCTATAGTACTAATGAAAGGACAGTGTTTACGAATACTTCCTGCACCCCTTGCTGGTTGTGAGAAGGCTTTGTTATGGTCATGGGATGGGTCGGTTACTGGTGGTCTTGGGGGTAAGTTTGAAGGGAACTTAGTCAGTGGAAATATTCTCCTGCATTGCTTAAATTCAATGCTCAGATTATCAGCTGTGTTAGTGCAGCCTCTCTGTAAGGAAGACCTCAGTGACTCTGGAAAAGTTGTGACTATTGACATTCCTTTGCCCTTAAAGAATTTTGATGGTTCAGTTGTAAATATAGGGGAGAGCTCTGGGCTCTGCCCAGAAGAAAATGCAAAACTGAATTCTCTTCTTAGGGAGCTATCAGAGAGAATAGAGCTATCAACAATAGGTTATATTAGACTTTTGAGGCTTCTAAAGGACATTGAAACAGATTGCATTCATCCAGACACGGACAAGTATCAGTGGGTTCCATTAAGTGTGGAATTTGGAATTCCGTTATTTAGTCCCAAATTATGCAGTCAGATTTGTGAGAGAGTAATTTCATCACATTTGCTTCAGACAGATTTTGAGGGGCATCATAGCGAAATGCAGAATTTAAGAAAAAGATTACGTGATATTTGCTTGGAGTATCAAGCAACAGGTTCTACAGCTAAACTCTTTTATTATAGAGAGCAGCCAAAAGAATCTCCTCGTCAACTGACAAATTACGCTAGTGGGAGGTGGAATCCCTTTTCAGAGCCTTCAACACCAATTTCTGGTACATCTAATGAACTGCGGAGATTGAAGTTTGCCAACCGTCAGCAATTTCGTACAGAGGTTCTGAGTTTCGACGGAAATATCCTCAGGTACATATATTATGAGTCTTCTCTTAATTGCTGATTCAATAATAGCTGATTCGTCATCATGCATTCTTTAGTTTTTTTAAAGGTGTGGTTCGACTTCTGGAGAAACATATTCTGTATGAGTTTACCTTTTCATTTTTAAAAGAAAACGTTTAGCTTTAGGGATGCTTGGTTGACATTCTTATCAATCCTTACTCTTTTTTTAAGCTCGCTCTACTGTGCTCACAGATTTATTTTGTCAAAATCATACCATAATAGCATGCTTTCATAAACATGCAATAAGTGGCATCTATATTATATCAATTACAACTTTATTTATTTCATATCTATGTTGGCCAATCCATTGCTTTCATAAAGATCTCAGTGGCATTTTTGTAGTTCCAACTTTGTTGAGAGGTATGAGTTGTATGCCCTCCTGGAGTATTCTTGTCTTTCTTATATGGTCCCTTTGGTATGACCCTAACCCTAGTCCTCTTCGTGTATAAGGAGCTCAAGGGTGCCATCTCTACTAGAAGGAACATTCTCTCCTTCAACTTGGTTAGCAATTGCCTCTCTCTCACGTGCCTCCACCTCTACAACACTCCATATGCCATCATCTCTATCATTAACGGTGCCATCTCTAGGTGCCATTATCTCCACACCGCCAGCTATCTCCACGTCGTCATCATCATTCATGCCACCACCATCATCCTAATCCACGTCACAATCATCTCCACACTGCCATCACCATCCATGCCATCATCATCTCCACACAAGCCATCTCACCGATCCTCTCTAGGCATATACTCTGATGCTGCCATCCATGTTGCTCCAACAAATTTTAGCACTGCCCTCCACCCCAATGACTGTGACACTAAGCCACATCGACGGTCATCGGATCCCTATGCCCCTAGTTGAATGTGTATCAAGTCTAAATCGGATCATCAACACATTTGTCACCTCGTCGTATGATCTAAACATTTCATTATAAGTATTTGCATGATGTAAGCAAGCATTGGTTGTGCATCGAAGATGTTGGAAGATTTCACCGTGACGTTCATGGAAGCGATGGAATAAGCACAATGCTTCCCTCGTTATACGTGAACCCGAAGTTGAATGCAACCAATTATTCCAAATGATCATTGATATTCTTGATGATTGTACGAGGATATGACAGTAGGCACGTTCTGATAGGGATAGAGCTTGCTGCAAAGAGTGGCAAGATTACCACATAGGACAATAACAATAATATTATATATTTCTGGATTATGGTGAGTATCATTTCCAGGTTTGAAGATGATGAATTGGTTTACTGTGAAAATGCATATGATATGTGGAGCTCTATGAAGGAGACGTATGGATGGGACCTAAACTCAAGTATGGTATTAAGACTTATTATGACATGAATTTGAAGCAAGCCATTTGTCCATTGGATGAATATTGCTCACAATTGAAGTCCTTGGTTCGAAAAATATAATGCATTTATTCCAGGAAGCAACTGTCTTAAACAGAGAGAATATTGTAAACACGTGGCGATAATGGTGTTTATTGCTGGGCTTGATCCTATCTATGCTACCAGTAGATATTAGATTATCACGGCCTCTGCACTGCCTATACTTGAGGCGTATGGCAAACTGGGTTGTTTGGTGACCCTCCTTGATATTATGACTCAGGATACTAAGGGCCAGACTACAACTCTCGTTGTTTCTTCAACTGGAAGAGGGCATACCATTTACCTAAGATGTAGTCGTAGTCACACTACGAGTACCAAAGTGCATGGGTACACCCAGTGCACATTATTGGGCCACAGATGGCTATCCTTATGTTGCTCATGCCGCTGCCACTCATGACGGAGAGCCTATGATGGTCTCTTTTGGGGAATTTAATAATCTGATGCATCAGCCAATTATGCTGACTTCTGATCACTCTTCACATTCCTTGCAAGGTGATCACTCTGATACTGATATTGTCTCTCACTTGGGTATCTATGCTTATTCTGTTAAGCTTGATATAATGACAATTAGTAAATTGATGTTGCATCTTCCACTTATCGCTTCAGAGAGAAAGGTCTAGTTCGATAAATGGAAGTAGTGTGCCTGGGTCGGTGTGTACAAGCGGTTGGTGGAAGATGGTCCGATGTAGAGGGAAGTGGGGATACTATCCTTACCCCCAATATCAGGCTTACTAATGTTTGTTTGTTCACGAGCCACTTATTATTTTTATCAGTCAATCAGATTTGAGATTTGTACAGAGCTCAGCTGTCCAGTTATTTTTGATGATGTATCATTTATTTTTAGGATATCTTTACCAGGAGGATGACTAGTGTAAGTTGTGAAGAGCGGGATATGCACTTGGTCCAGTCCTCGATTATTGCTGCTTGCTCCGAGATGCATTTTTCTACCTTTAGGCTCTTTATAACACCAATGCTTAGGCCACCCCTCCCTGTAGTGCTCCCTCCCACTACCAGTTAAAATGTGAGGCCTGCCAACTGGGGAATCGTCACCAAAGTTTTTATGTTGTATTTGATATTATCTATTCTATTGTTTTGTTTGAGTTGGTCGACATTGATCTTTGGGGACCTAGCAGATGTCATGATTGTCTAGTTTTTGTGAACAATTTTCCATGACATGGATTTTTTGATGAGGAAAAGTCAGCTTATTCTATTATTGGCAATTTTGTTAATGAAGTAAAAACTCAATTTGGTTCCAATATGAAGATTCTCTGATAATGCCATGGAGTTTCTCTCTCATGACTTAATATATATTTTCCTCTCGTGGGATTGTTCGTGAAACTTGTGGCTATATTGTAACAGTATAGAGTTGAACGCAAACATCAAGATGGTTTGGTCATTTGCAAAGAAGATCAGCTGATAGGAGATGCGAGTGTTGGGATATTGAGCCGGCTAAAAGAGGGCGAGGACGGCCTAAGAAGTGTTGGAAAGAGACTATACGAAGGGATCTTAGTTTTTTGGATATAAGCCCGGGATTGACCCAACATAGATCTAAATGGAGGCGAAGAATCCATGTAGCCGACCCCACTTAATTGTGGGAAAAGGCTTTGTTGTTGTTGTTGCTCAAACTCCGCTCATATATTCTCATGTTTCTAGCTTACCAGAGCACCGTACCGTGTGACCTCCAGATGTTCCTCTTCCTCATGACCTCCATATGTTCCTCTTCCTCATGACCTTTGTTTTCATCCACTTGCAAGTCCCCTTTTCTTCTCTGTCTTGTTACTCATCTTTTTAATCCCTATACTACAACCCATCACCAAATCAACACATCTTAATGAGCATAACCTTAAAACACCTTTTTCACAAATTGAATCAAATCATATGATAAGCATCATAAATTTCAAGATCGGTACTTATACCAATCTAATATTATTTATATACCCAAAATTATTGGAATCTTGACATGTGATTAGAGTTCACATGTAAAGTTTTTATTATTTGATAGTTTTTTACAATATCAAAGTGGAGTCTAGGGTGTTTGAAAGTTAGATCACATGGAAGGAACATTCATCATGTCTAGGTTGACCGAACAATGGTTTCTCTCCATAACTTTCATGTTTAGGAACTGAAACGAATAGAGCCATTTTCCCCTAAAAATATAAGGGCATACTTGTGCATTTAACAAAACTGATATCCACCAAGGAACTTGGATTCATGCAGCACATATTTTAAAATGGTATATACAAAGGGATGTATAAACCTTATTTTTTATTGTAAATGCAAAAGGTGATATGATATTGAAGTTCATTAATTAAGATATTTTACAGGTTTGACAAAGTCTGTGTATATGTACAAATCAAGCATGGTTTCATCTTGGTCGTTTTAGTCGTAGACTGATCACTTTCACTTGGAACTTTCTATTTGGTGAAGGGACTTATTAGTTGATTTTTGAATTGTTTGTAACATATAAAGTGCAGGCATTTTCTTCTTACAGCAGCATCATCATCTCATACGTATTCGACACATCTTCCACCCGGCTTGCTGCAGCAGGCTGGGCTGCAAATTCTCACCTTCAGATGTAGCATTAGGAACTTCACGACCCTCCCACATTTTTAATCACCTAAGTAGATACTATGTTTGATGAGAAAAATGACCAAATGTGTTCCAGTTTAGTGGCAACTGACTCCTAACAAAATTGTGACCAGAGCACCGTACCGTGTGACCTCCAGATGTTCCTCTTCCTCATGACCTCCATATGTTCCTCTTCCTCATGACCTTTGTTTTCATGCACTTGCAAGTCCCCTTTTCTTCTCCGTCTTGTTACTCATCTTTTTAATCCCCATACTACAACATCTCTATTATTTCTCAACCCATCACCAAATCAGCACATCTTAATGAGCATAACCTTAAAACACCTTTTTTACAAATTGAATCAAATCATATGATAAGCATCATAAATTTCAAGATCGGTACTTATACCAATCTAATATTATTTATATACCCAAAATTATTGGAATCCTGACATGTGATTAGAGTTCACATGTTAAGTTTTTATGATTTGATAGTTTTTTACAATATCAAAGTGGAGGCTAGGGTGTTTGAAAGTTAGATCACATGGAAGGAAGATTCATCATGTCTAGGTTGACCGAACAATGGTTTCTCTCCATAACTTTCATGTTTAGGAACTGAAACGAATAGAGCCATTTTCCCTAAAAATATAAGGGCATACTTGTGCATTTAACAAAACTGATATCCACCAAGGAACTTGGATTCATGTAGCACATATTTTAAAATGGTACATACAAAGGGATGTATAAACCTTATTTTTTATTGTAAATGCAAAAGGTGATAAGATATTGAAGTTCATTAATTAAGATATATTACAGGTTTGACAAAGTCTGTGTATATGTACAAATCAAGCATGGTTTCATCTTGGTCGTTTGAGTCTTAGACTGATCACTTTCACTTGGAACTTTCTATTTGGTGAAGGGACTTATTAGTTGATTTTTGAATTGTTTGTAACATATAAAGGGCAGACATTTTTCTTCTTACAGCAGCATCATCATCTCATACGTATTCGACACATCTTCCACCCGGCTTGCTGCAGCAGGCTGGGCTGCAAATTCTCACCTTCAGATGTAGCGTTAGGAACTTCACGACCCTCCCACATTTTTAATCACCTAAGTAGATACTATGTTTGATGAGAAATATGACCAAATGTGTTCCAGTTTAGTGGCAACTGACTCCTAACAAAATTGTGACCAGAGCACCGTACGGTGTGACCTCCAGATGTTCCTCTTCCTCATGACCTCCATATGTTCCTCTTCCTCATGACCTTTGTTTTCATCCACTTGCAAGTCCCCTTTTCTTCTCCGTCTTGTTACTCATCTTTTAATCCCCATACTACAACATCTCTATTTTTTCTCAACCCATCACAAATCAGCACATCTTAATGAGCATAACCTTAAAACACCTTTTTCACAAATTGAATCAAATCATATGATAAGCATCATAAATTTCAAGCTCGGTACTTATACCAATCTAATATTATTTATATACCCAAAATTATTGGAATCCTGACATGTGATTAGAGTTCACTTGTTAAGTTTTTATGATTTGATAGCTTTTTACAATATCAAAGTGGAGTCTAGGGTGTTTGAAAGTTAGATCACATGGAAGGAAGATTCATCATGTCTAGGTTGACCGAACAACGATTTCTCTCCATAACTTTCATGTTTAGGAACTGAAACGAATAGAGCCATTTTCCCCTAAAAATATAAGGCATACTTGTGCATTTAACAAAACTGATATCCACCAAGGAACTTGGATTCATGCAGCACATATTTTAAAATGGTATATACAAAGGGATATATAAACCTTATTTTTTATTGTAAATGCAAAAGGTGATATGATATTGGAGTTCATTAATTAAGATATATTACAGGTTTGACAAAGTCTGTGTATATGTACAAATCAAGCATGGTTTCATCTTGGTCGTTTGAGTCTTAGACTGATCACTTTCACTTGGAACTTTCTATTTGGTGAAGGGACTTATTAGTTGATTTTTGAATTGTTTGTAACATATAAAGGGCAGGCATTTTCTTCTTACAGCATCATCATCATCTCATACGTATTCGACACATCTTCCACCTGGCTTGCTGCAACAGGCTGGGCTGCAAATTCTCACCTTCAGATGTAGCGTTAGGAATTTCACGACCTTCCCACATTTTTAATCACCTAAGTGGATACTATGTTTGATGAGAAATATGACCAAATGTGTTCCAGTTTAGTGGCAACTGACTCCTAACAAAATTGTGACCAGAGCACCGTACCGTGTGAGCTCCAGATGTTCCTCTTCCTCATGACCTCCATATGTTCCTCTTCCTCATGACCTTTGTTTTCATCCACTTGCAAGTCCCCTTTTCTTCTCCGTCTTGTTACTCATCCTTTTAATCCCATACTACAACATCTCTATTATTTCTCAACCCATCACCAAATCAGCACACGAAGGCTCATCCCATTTGGAGTTGCTCATCCTCTTTTCCCAAATCCACTTGTCTGAGCTATACCGATCACAACATCTCTCTTCTGGGAATATGGAAAGTCATCTAGAATTTTGGTGTGCAAAAGCATACCCGTCTGCGCCTCATATGCTCACGGTAAACCAAAACGTGATGCAGCCCTTTGATGCTCTTCGCTCTGCCATGGTCACGATGAAGCGCATGGTGGTTTATGGCGGAGTCGTCATCGGGACACGCACCGCCTTCTTCCTCCCTCCCGACGCTGCCACCGACCTCAGCCTCCCTCACAACCACACCATCAAGGTCAATCTCGTGGAGATGCTCTCCATCACCTCCACCGCCTCAAGGAAGGTTGGAGGCTTACCGGCCCTTGATTGGTGTGGCGATGGTGCCCTCCAGGATCTTGCCCGCACCAGCTTCCATCTCCGTCAGTCCACTGGGGAGAGAGACAAAAAGGGAGGAGAGGGAGGGGGGAATAGAGCAGAGAGAGGGGAAACAACCGACCACGAAGAAAGCTTATGCCGCTTTGTGCCCAAACTGGAGAAGCCACGTGTTACTATGAGGGAAGAAGTTGGGAGAACTCACCTGGAAGAGAGAGGCTTCGCTGCAGCTATCCACGTGTCGTGAGGCTGGGTAAAAACCCAGCTTTAATATAAGTAATAGATATGGAAGATGATGTGCTCATTGTTACCTTTTTCATTAACTACAATCCCACCACTTCCATTGATGAACATGTGTCCATTTAGGATTCTCCACCCGGGAAAGAGGATGTTCTTTATTCCTCCCGAATTGTCTGGATGTATTATCTTTGTTCATAGTTATTAATGTTCTCCGTATTTAGATATTTACATTTTTTCTATTTTGTTTTTTATATTTTTAGTGGTCCTGTTAAGGACTCTATGTAATTTCCTTCATTATGTGATTGGGTTTTAGAGTTTCAACTTTATATAAGAAACCTCACTCTTGAAATAAATTATTACATTGCATCCAGTAGTTGTTTCACATGGTATCAGAGTGACGGTTGTTAACTGCAACTCTAGGCCTCTCTTTACTCCAATCCCAGCAGTCCACCTTCCATCCTTCATCGCCACTGCCCTAATTCTGGTCGCTGCAAGAATTAGGAGTCGCCACGAGTTATACACCAATTAGGAGTTGATGTGCCTAGTAGTGTAGCGAGTTTTGAAGAGATTATCACCATAAGGACTCTGCTATGAGCTTATCACTGTGTTCTCTACTGCGAGTTTTGCAGAGGGTTCTGCGCTCTAGTTTTACTGAGGTGGGGCGCTTGTTCTCTGCTGCGAGTTCATTACCTTTTTCAGGAGAGATTATCACCTGAGTTCTCTGCTAAAGAGATTATTGATGTGAGGTGTGCCCAAGTATTGATGCGACCGTGATCTATTCTCTGCTATGCCAAATTTTGAGCATCATGGAGAGTTTTTCTGCTAACTGGAATTATTGGCCTGCTCTTGCTGCTGATCAAGTTTTAAGGTCCATCACCCATTCTTGGGGAACCCTACTGCTGCATTGCTCGAGTCTGAAATTGAAGTACGGACAACCCTTGTGATTTAATTAAATGATAAATCTCCAAAATATCCAGTGATGCCCTAGTATGAAGTTGAAATATGGAGATAAATCTCTAGTGCTTCCTATTACAACCTTTGTTTTTACTGTTTTATCCATTGTGTATAACCCTAAAGGGTTCTCTGTAATTGTTCCTGTACTAAGGGACTTCTTTTGAGAAATGAAAACATTTTTCTTTCGATAAACTTAAGATGGTATCATAGCTTGGGGGTTCGAAACCCTAGTGGGCCCCCTCCATCCAGGCTAGATCGACCATCCACGGCACCTCCAACACCATTCTGCACCATCGCCTCCGACACCATCGGCCCTACCAACGACATCCAACACCATCGCCTTCAACAGCATCTCCATTTCGCCTCCAGCAGCAGCACTCGCTTCCCTCGCCTTATCTAGCATCTCGCCACGAGTAGCAGCATCGCCATATCCAACAGCAGCAGCATCACCACGGGCAGTAGCATCTACATCTCGCCACCGACTCCAGCATCATCTCCAGCCCGGTTTTTGAATGGCCTTCCGCACATCCACACGTGATCATGCCAGCTAGCATCGCTTTCCACCACCTCTATATGCCGCTATTTGATCCATTCAGACCTCCAGTTCAGATTTTTTGGCTACAATTGATTTCCTCATGCCTCCATAAGGGCACTGGTCAGATCATCTCCTTCTTAAAAATGCATTAAAGCGAACTATTCCTTAGATGAAAAGTTTTGAGAATTATTGTTTGTGTTACTTCTTGCCCTATGTTTATTGTTTGAGGCTCCAATATTAGTAAAAAAATATCTGAGGTTGTTGATTCTTCAACAAGAGAAAGTGAAATGAAGAATTCATTTTTGGCCCCATTACGAAATTGGATGGCGGCAACTATATGCTCTAGTCTTAGTCTCTAATGAACATGATTGAAGGACATGCGAAGGACCGATGAGGGAATCGAAAGAGAAAACATGCAAAGTCGTATCATGGAATAAGAACAATGCAATGGTAAAGGCATGGATTATGAACATTTGTATTCGGCGTATTGCCAATGATATTGTGCACTGCAAACTACCAAGTGCATGTAAGAAAATTTGTGACAAACATATTCAGAAGAAAAGAATAATGCACGTATTATTCAGATGTATGTAGATATGCCCTAGATGAAGAGGACTAGTCGACCTCTGGCCATATACTACTCTGCTATGAAATCAAGTGCACAACGATTGAATTCATATATGTTAGTGTGTCAATGTGAAAATCAAAGGATGCTCGTATCTCAACTTATGTTTGGTCTCTTCCTTGGAGGACTGGATCCCTGCTATGGAGTTGCTTGGTCACAGATGATTACTGCATCAGAGATTCCCTCCATGGAGTCAACCTACAGTAGATTGAGCAGATTTGTGGCCTCACTGCCCGCTCACAAAGTTGAAACCACTTCTTCCATGGTAACATCATCCATCAAAGGACTTGGTACTCCTGTCCGGGGAAGGGGGCATGGTCATGATACTTCAAGGCATCCAAAACACCAATGCACATTTTGCGATAGACCCGATCGTACAGATGGTCATTGTTGGAATAAACATGGAAAACCTAATGTTGCTCATCTAGGTATATCCGGCATCACTGGTGACTCTAGAACCATCAGCAAAGCAGAATATGGCGATCTGAAACAACATCTCAATCAACATCGCGTGTCTACATCATAAAGCTTTACTCAGCTGTCTGGTTCCCACATGGAGCTAGAGACCACAACTTTCATTACTAATCCATCAGGTATATCTCCACAATGTTTTGCATGTCATGATTTGTCTAACCGCTCCGAGTGGCTTGTGCTTTTGGCACATCTCGCCATATCTATGGCAATAAGGATTAGTTCTCACCCCTTTACATTATTCCACCAGCTTGATCCATCCTGGTAGCGGATGGGAGCTCCTCCCCGATCACAAGACATGGTGATATTCAAGTAGTTTTGCATATTCGTCTGGAGAATGTTCTTTTAGCTCCCAAGTTACCCATGAGCTTGTTATCAGTGTCAAGAATTACTAAGGAATTAAATTATTGAGCTATTCCTGATCATACGCCGCTGGCGCACTCGGATCATACGTCACTGCTTTTGTCCTCTGGGGAGGCAGTGCGACCTCAGTCGTTCTTCTGCTTCGAGCATGCCTGGCTTTTGGAGGAGGGTTTTTGGGAGTCTGTGGCGACCTTCTGGGAGGGATGCAGTTCGGGGTCCGCCACATACAGTCTGGTTACCAAGTTGGTGGCGCTCAGAGGTCACTTGATGGGGTTCAATAAGGCAAATCGTGCGCTGAGGAGGAGCCAGCGGATGAGGGTCCAAGCTGAGGTCAACTGATTAGATAGATCGGAGGATGAGAGGGCTTTGACGGTCGAGGAAGTGTTGATGAGGGGAAGCCACTTGGAGGAGATTCTTCTGGAGGACAAAAAGGAAGAGGTCAGTTGGAGGAGAGGTCCAGGCAGAGGTGGTTGATAGAGGGTGATGCGAACACGAAGTTTCCATGCAATGGCTAGGGGAGAAGGTGCAAGAACTTGCTTCATTCGGTGGTTGTTGGGGGGGGGGGGGGTGATGGTGGGGGATCGAGAGGTGGGTTCGGTGTTACGCTCATATTTTCAGAACTTTGGTAGGCAGAGGACTCATGCTGGTTGGGGATGGCAGGGGAGAGGGGTCACGCAGAGTGCGGAAGAGGATTCAGAAGCCTTAGTTGTAGAGTTCTTGGAGGAGGAGGTCTGGCGAGCATTGTTCCAGTTGAATGTAGATGGGTCACTAGGACCTGATGGATTCTCGGTGGTTTTCAATAGGGAGTTCTGGGGGACAGTCAAGAAGGATGTCATGGAGGTGTTGGAGGGTTTCGGAGCGGGAAACATGGGGTTTGAGAGGCTGAATAAGGCTCTCATCTTTCTGTTGCCCAAGAAAGGCACCCCGACTAGGATGGAGGACTACATGCCTATCGTGTTATCCAATGCTATTTACTTGGCAGCGTCGAAGATCCTTGCGAACCGGTTGTGGAAGGTTCTATACAAGATTATCTCGCTTGAGCAGACGACATTTGTTCCGAGGAGAGCTATGGCAGACGGGTTGGTTTTGGCTTTAAAGATTGTCACTGATTGGAAGAGAAGCGGGACCAAATGGGTGCTTTGAAAGGTTGACTTTTCTAAGGTATACGACTGTGTGGACTAGAGGTTCCTGTGGACTTCGCTGGAGAAGAGGGGTTTTCTTGAGTAGTGGATCATGTGAATCAAGAGATGCGTTACTATGGTATTCGGGGGGGGGGGGGCTTTTTTCCAGCCGCAGAGGGGTATTAAGCAGGGTTACCTGCTGGCCCCGCTCCTGTTCGTGTTGGTGGCTGATGCTCTGGCTGTGATGATGAGGATGGCGGTTGAGGGGGAGTGGTGCTCTGATTTTGGCAAGGAGGAGTTTTCCATCCCGTTGTTGCACTATGCGAATGATAGGGTGTTGTTGGGGGATGATCTGGAGAGGATTCGGTGAGCGTTATTTATTATGGACATTTTTGGGGATGTTTCTGAGCTCGTAGTGAACATGGAGAAGTTAGTGTTGGTCTCCTTCAGCTTTTCGGAGGTGGAGCAGCGACGTGTTTCGGGGATTCTGAGATGCACGTCTGCCTCATTGCCCATTACGTACTTGGGCCTCCCTCTGGTGACTGGTAAGCCGAGGTCTAGGATTTGAGGATTCTATTCGAGATGATGGAGGCGAGGCTGGCGGTGTGGAAAGTGTCTATGCTCTCTAGAGGAGGGAAGCAGGTTCTCCTGAACATGTTCTTTCGACGATTCCGATGTTCTGCTCTACGCGTGCGTTACCTGCAGGGGGTTCGAAACAAGATCGACGCTTTAATGAGGGCATTTTTGTAGGTGGACGGTCGTCAGGGCAGAAAGGGCATTCATTTGGTGGATTGGCATAAGGTGACATCGTCGAAGAGGAAGCATGGACTCGAGGTGATATGGATGGAGGAGATGAACACGGCTTTTATGGTGGTGGGTGGTTCGAATTTGGCAGAGTTCTGAGGATCTAGTTTGCCAATTGCTGAGGAAGATGTATGGGGTGGATATGTCGTTGGTGGTTGGTCCGAGCCGTCTGTCGTTGTCGTTGTGGAAGGGGATCACTGAGGTGGTTTCGGAGATTGCTAGTTCGCTGCGATTGGTGCTTGGGGATGGTACGAGGTTTTGATTATGGTTAGACGATTGGATGGGAGATGGGGCATTGGGGGAGCATTACCCACGTCTAATGTGGTTGGTAGGGGACAGAGGGGTGGCAGTGTGGCACATTTGGGAGGGTGGGGCATGGACCTCGATGTTCTCTTCTGGGATGTCTGATCAGAGGGTGGAGGAGTTCCTTGCTTTACATATGGAGCTCTTGCGGTACGAGGCACTGACTTCGAGAAGGGACCATTTTCTGTGAGGGGATGTGAGATTCACGGTGAAGAAAGCATACCGCTTTTTATGAATGAAGGGGTGGTGGTGCAGGATGAGTTGGTGGTGGACACGGGTATGATTTGGAGGAGTAGAGTGCCGAACCGCATTAAGGTTTTCCTTTGGATGTTTCGGATGGGGAAGTATCTTACAAAGGCTCGTCGAGGTTATCTGCTGGGAGAGTAGGATGTTAGGTGCGATAGATGCAATGCGGTTGAAGAGGACGTGAATCACTTGTTCTTCTCTTGCCCGCTATTGGTGGAGGTTTGGGCCAGAGCCAGTGTTCCGTGGTTAGAGAGTCGGAATCGGGCCACGTTTTAGAGGGATATGAGATTGGTTTGCGGCACTAGACATGAGAACAACTCCCTTTCGTTTCATGTGGTATGGTCTATATGGTACGCTAGCAATGGCGTCATTTTTAAGGGGAAAAGGTTTTATGTTGAAAATGTGGTTGGGCATTTTAGGACGTTGGGCTCGATGTGGCAAGTGTGATGTAGCGAGTTGTGATGTAAGTATGATTGTAATCCTCTCTTTTTAATAGTATATACTTACTCTGTGAGGAGGGTCCCGACTTGGGAGGCCACCCGTATTTTTCCTCAAAAAAATTTCTGATCATGTGTCTCACTTTTCTTGACATACTGACAGTTCGGGTTATTGGTTGTGGTTGTGAACAAGGGGGGTGTACACCACTTGACACAACCTCTGTATGTTTGTCATGTGTCTACCACTTCTGCGGGATCGTCTGCGCTTGTGGCAATTTCGTATTGGTCTTCTACCCCTACTAGAATTGAGAAGGGTTCTACTACATATTCTTGCATCCGCATCTTTTCAATGTGAAGCATGCCAACTTGGATAAGACCACAGAACTTCGTTTCCAAACCGTCCTAGTCATGTATCTAGGTCTGTCTTTGGTCTTTTGCATTTTGTTGGTTGGGGTTCGAGTCGTGCTCCTGATTTCTCAAGACATAAATTTTATCTTGTTATAGTGTTATCTTGTTATAGTGTACATTTTTACTCGTGTCTCATGGGTCTTTCTTATGAAATCTAAGAGTGGGAGTTGGTCTTGTTATCAAAGACTCCATTTTTAAATGAAAAATGCCTTTGGTTTTCATATGAAATGTGTTCGTACCGACAACGCCTTAGATTTTTCAACAATCTCTTGAGATATTTCTTTAAAGAGCATGGTATTCTTCACCAAACATCGTGTCCCTCTACCTCACAACAGAATGATGTTACTGAGTTTAAACATTGTCACATATTGGAGGTTGCTAGAATACTATTAATACAGATTAATGTTCCTCTTTGTTTATGGAAGGATGTTGTTCATACTGCTACCTATCTCATTAATCGCATGCCCTCTACTATCCTGGAAGAACAAACACCTTACTCTCCTCTTTCTCGATAAAAATCTTTTCCATGTTGAACGCAAAGTGTTTCGTTGTACGTATTTTGTTCATATATAATCCCCAGGCAGGGATACACTTGCTCTCAAGGCGGTAAAGCATGTGTTTGCGGGGTACTCCAGAACCCAAAAGGGGTATCGTTGTTATAATCCTATTCATTGGCGATCCTATATGAGTGCTAATGTCACTTTTTTGAGTCGATTCCCTACTATTCTTTGTCTAGTTCATGCTTGGTCACTCTGGAACTAAGGAGGTTGCCCATCTTCTTATGCATATTCCATCTATGTCAAGTAAAGATGTTCTTCCATCGCATCGATTCATGTTGGTGTACTCTCATCGTGATGCGGGCCTAGAGATTGCACCATTTATTCCCACGCCTTCATCGACTCCTGAGGTATGTGCCACTGATGACACTAACAGTTTGCCATGTGACAACTTAGTGCCTGGAAATGAGCCATTTACAGAGGATACAGAGGATGACATTCAACATGCCACGTATAATCAATTTGTAGGCATGTTTTCAACTATCATTGTTCTTTCTACACATCAACAAGCAATCCTAATGCTTGCATGGAAAGCGACAATGCAAGAGGAAATGGACACTCTCATATCTCGAGGCACTTGGTCATTTGTGGATCCTCCTAAGGATACTACTATTATTGGAAGTTGTTGGGTGTTTACCACCGAGCACTTGCTTGATGGCTCGATCGCACGGTATAAAGCACGTCTGGTAGCTAAGGGCTACACCCGAAGGTATGGTGCTGATTTTTTGGAGACTTTCTCCCCAGTGGTTCGTTTTCCAACTATGCACATTCTCTTATCTGTTGTGTCTTGGCCACTCTATCATCTTGATATCAAAAATGACTTTTTATGACGATCTTCAGAATGAAGTGTATATACAACCCCCTAGGTTCGAAAGCAATGGGAAGTATCTCAAAGGCTGCCTATAAGGCTATTTATGGTCTCAAAGAAAGCCCAAAGTCGTGGTTGTAAAAATTGTTTGCTGTTATTGCAGGAATTGGTCTAATTTGCTCTATGTCAGATCGCTCTCTATTTGTGAAGAAGACTGACAAAGGAATTGCTAGTATCTTGATTGTATACTAATTGTATAATTTTTTTGATTATATATAACAAATCTTTGTGAGTACATATAGCTCTGCAGATTTCATGGAGAGCTCATTCCAAGTTTGAAGCACAAAAGCAGTTAGGGTGGAGCATTGGGCTCGACCCGGCCCAACCCAGGAAAGCCCGGCCCGAGCCCATCAATTTTCCGTGGGCCTTGGGCCGGGTCGAGGCCCGCTTTTTCAGCAAACTGAGGACCCGGGCCCGGCCCAAGGCCCGCGTGTTCGGGTTCGGGTTCGGGCCGGGCTCGGGCTCGGGCCAGGCTCAACCCGCACTTATTTTGATTCCATGAAGTTGCACTTTGATTCCAATTTATTGCTATGGATATAATTCATTCATAACACATGAATATTGGACGTATTGTTACAATATAATATTACTATTGATGTATGAAAGAAATATTGGATGTATTATGACTATAAATCCGTATCCCCTTATTTAGTTCTAATATGATATTTTGAAATATGAGGGCCCGGGCCCGGCCCACTTGTACTTCGGGTTCGAGCCCGACCCGGCCCAAGTATAATATTTTTGAAAAATGAGGACCCGGGCCCAACCCATTTGTACATCGGGTTCGGGCCGGGCCCGGGCTTTTGCGGGTCGGGTCAGGGCCGGCCCGGCCCAATGCTCCACCCTAAAAGCAGTGGACAAGCTGAAAGATGTTGATAAAGTGAAGAAAAAGAAAGAAGACTTTTGTAATAGGAATGTGTAAAAAAGCCTCATATATATATGCATGTGTATTATGTAGACATATTAAGTCCAAGCTCTATTGATCGATCAACCTTCCTGATCTGATCGATCAACTGCCTCTGATTGATCACCCTATTTGACTTGATCGACCACCACTTATCGGTCAACCCACTTACCCTTATCGAACATCCTTGATGGACCAGCTACCTTTTATGATCGATCGTAATTTGAATGGAAACCTCTAACGATTATATTATGATCGATCACCTTGATCGACATGATCAATCAACTTGATATAATCGACCATGTGTGTCAAATCAAGATGATTTCTTTTCGGGTTTGTTTCCAACATATATATTTTCTAATGGCTGTCTCCCATCACTATAAATAGGACCCTAGATCCATTATTGAGAACACACATTCCACGGCAACACCTCTCTCTCTCAACCTTTATTCGAGGCCATCTTTTTCACTCTACTTCACGATCACATCTTGAGTGTCGGTTGTCTACGCGCTCAGTTTGCAATTCAATTATTTAGTACAACGTGCATTTCCTTAGTCCCATTCACATTGCATATTTATATTTGAGGCTTTTTAGATTGTTTTATATTTGAGGCTTTTTAGATTGTTGTAATCTTTATCTTGCTATTGTATTGTAACACTTGGTGTTTGATACAAGGTGTACAAAGGATTTGATATTTTTCCAATTTGTGGGAAAGACTTTAGTATGTGATCCAAAACACTTGTAACCAATTGAGTTATCCATGGGGAAATAACTCAAGATAATGGAATAGTTGATTGACTCAGTCAATCGGGAAATCATGAGTCGGGTAACTCAGGTCATGGTTTCTACACAATGGGGTTTCCATGCTAAAATCCTCGTCTCTTGTGGTTCTTGGTCTTTTTTGTTAGTTTACTTTGTCTTATCTATGGTGATTATTATATGTTTATTGGTCGTAACTTTTTGTTAGCGATCCAAAATAACTCACAGGAGTTATTGCCATGTTTGTGTACATTGATGATATTATACTTATTGGAGATGATACTCATAGTATATCTGATCTCAAGGGTTATCTTTCTAAGCACTTTGTAACATGGGTGAAATTCGCTACTTCCTTGGCATTGAGACTGCCAGAAACGTTGGAGGGATAATTATGTCACAAAGGAAGTACATCACAGACCTGTGACAGGAGACTGGAATGCTAGGGGTAAAACCTGCCTCCATTCCCATGGATCCCAATGCACGATTATATGAAGAATCATCTGAACATGTTGATGCACGACAATACATGTGTTTACTAGGAAGGCTATTATATGTCACCATTACTCATCCTGATATTTCTTTTGTTGTCAATAGGGTGAGCCAATTAATGGTTAAACATTGCCAAGCTCATTGGGATGATGTCATAATGATCGTGAGATACTACACATGGAAAAGGATTTATCTTCATATGTCGAAACTATTGAGATTATATAATATTCTGACGCTCACAATGTTAGATGTCCTAGTGATGGAAAATCCGTTAATGGTTTTTATACTTATATTAGTGGGAATCTTGTTACAAGAAGTAAGAAGCAAGTTGTTGTAGCCCAATCCATTGTTCATGAAATCGGCCGCACGAGCCGCATATGCCCATACGGCATGCAGACCGAACCAATTTCATGAATCGATGCATTATGTGCCCTCCTCGCATATGTGCCCTCCCCGCATATGCCCCATATATCTCGTATGTGCCCCACATACTACTCCAGCATCTCCAACTTTTCAATCCTCTCATTTAGATGCTTAATTCCATAGATTTGCATCTTCCTCCATTCAATCGTAAAAATATGACATGTATTTGTATACAATTGCAATGAATTATACCATTATATATGCAATGTTTTATGTTTATCTCATGTATTGTTTTCATGAGTATATGTATTTTATCATTAAATATTTTAATATATGCCAATTGGGGTTTTGCTCATGTAGTGCATGCATGTTAATGAAGTTTTGTTATTGTGAATCATCTAATATGTGAAGTTTCTACGTCTAAATATTTTTTGTAATTATATGTTAGGCAATTAAAAGCATATAGTCAACCATCTAACATGAACTGTTTTTCTTAAATCTTCTTTATCTCCACTTAGATACATAAATTCAGTAATAATGTTATTCATAGATATTTATTTATTTTAAATTTAAAATTAAAAAACTGCATAGAACTGCATATGCCCTCGCATATCGCTTATTCAGTATTCGGTGGTCTGTCCGAGCGTATACGCATACCACTTTCCTGAACCTTGGCCCAATTAAGTATTGAGGCTGAATACAGAGCCATGGCCTAAGCCATTGCTGAGTTGATGTGGATTAGGTTCGTCTTGAAAGACCTCCATCTTCCTAAGCCCGATCATATGGTCATGAGGTGTGATAACTTAGTTGCTATGTTTATCATGAAAAATCCATCTTTTCTTAAACGAACCAAACATGTGGAGATTGATTGCCATTTCACCCGAGAAATGATCTAAAAGGGATTCATATAAACTAAACCAGTTACCTCTGAAATGCAAACTACTGATATCTTTACGAAAGCCTTGAGCTGTGTTCCTTCACCAAATGCATATCCAATCTAAGCATGTTGGACATCTATGTTTTTTTACAAAAGGACAAAACATATGTCGCGAAGAAGAGCGAGCACTTTGCAAGTTTAGATCTTCTTTTAAGTGCACACAAAATATCTCACAATAGTAAAGTCTTGTAGCAGTGTGTAGAGAACATGTGCTCGTGGTGTGTGTTTAAAAGGGTTGAGGAAAGTATCCTTTTATAGGCTTAAAATAGAAGAAATCAAGTGTATTCAACTCAAAACTTACTGAAAACTCTGCTTCCTTCACTGGTGTACTAGTGCATCTTAGCATGTAGTTGTGCAACTATACAGTAACACACTATAGAAAAGGTTCATGGGCTGGTTTATGCCGGTGTACAAAGATTTATATCGTTGCAACTATAGTTACAAAAAGATGCATTCCAAAATGACTAAGTCAAATGACAAACGGTCAAAAGTGTCCTAGTTTATATGGGTATGTATCGATGTAACAGTAAATGATAACGCTTGTAATTGAACTTGTCAAGATATGTACTAGTATATATCAGTTCTTGTAGCGGTACTTGTACTGATGCACATGGATATATACCAGTGCAACAATAGTTAAAGTGTGCAACACTTGTGTATAATAATGATTATAACGGTCCAGAAGGACTTGTACCAATATAACTGTACTTGAAGATGTATATGAGTATCTTTTTATTTTGAAGTCTTTGTACAAATGAAGACGGTTGGAGACGCAACGGCGAAATTGGTTCTCCAAGTTCCAACGTGGAGACTTCTTGTGCAAGCATACCCCAAGTCCAGTTTACGGCTAAGCATACTCCACAACAGAGGAGGCTCCTTGTGCGAGCATCTTCTTCAGGCGACGCTGGGCCGCATCTTCTTTAGGCATCTTGGCTCCTCTCACGCAAGCGTCGACCTTCTCTCCCAAGGCGACATTGCAAATCCAAGATACATCTCAGTGGGTTCCCGCTTTGTTGTTGCACCTCTCCCTCATCTCCAGGCGCAACCTCCCTTTTGTGACCTCCAAGCAGAGCAACAGATCTCAGGAGACGATCCTCCGCCTTGCCCCTCGTCAGGCGACACCTCCTCTAGGCTCTCTCCCAGGTCCAGCCGATTCCCACGGCAGCGTAAGTTCTTCCTTCTCCAGCAAGCAAAGGCGGCGACGGTGCTCCCCTCCCTCTCATCTCCTGCAGGCGACGACCCCCGCAAAGCCCCCTTAGGGCTCTGCACTCCGGCAACGATGCCACTCTTCTGCCATCTCTTTGCTACAGGCACCAGATAGTGCTCTTACTCTAGGCGGTGTTGACCCCTCCTTCGGCGATCAAGCTTTCCTTGGGTGGTGTCGGCATCAACTAAGAAAAGACCCTATCGAGGCAGCAGTCTTCGAGTGAAGGGTTCCCAAGTGGGAACCCTAAATAAAGAGCCCAAGGCCACTGGGTTTTTATTTTTTAAAAAATTCTCCTTCCGTTGTAAGGGCCCAAATAGGCCAAAATAAAATAAAAAAGAGAGAAGAGAGAGGAAGGTCCCAAAAAATAGCATGTTAAAAAAAGAGAGGTGGACTTTAAAAAAAGAGGGAAATAGCTGTAAAAAAGAGGAACGTACAAAAAGAATACGTACGAAAAAATATATGAAAAAAATTAAGAAGAAATGCTCGGATTTTTTTTGAGATAAGCTTATGTGATGTTTTGTTTCCCCATCTTCTTCCAACTTGGTCGACGTCATTGTTTTCCGACAAGTATGGGAGAAAGGGTAGCATTGTGTAGAGTTACAGGTCGGATTCAGATTCTTCAGACTAGCCAGATTTTTCAGACTCTACAGTTTCGTTTCAGACTCTGCGGATTGGTTCAGAGTCCGAGTTCGAGGCACTCCATATTTGAGTGACCCATTTTCTCTGAGTTCTCCAGAAAGAGACTCCTTTTCAAACGCACATGCGTGCGATCTTTTTTATGTGGTCCCTATCTTTTGTTTTAGTCAAAGTTTTCATGTGATCCATATGTACTCCAGAGTTGAGATCTTATTCCCTATGCCATGTGGGCTAGGGCTTTTATGTGGTTTCATAGGGACGCCAGCGTAGAGATCCCATTCTCTGAGCCAGTATGGGAGAGACCCAGTTCTCTGACGAGGAGACTTTTTCGGACTCCATTCTCCAATGATCGTGGACTCTGACGAGGATGTCTCCATGGGCTTTTCAATTCGGCCCTTTCAGAGATGGAGCAGTTGTCCACATTATTGTGGCGGGCCAAAGTTCTCCAAGTGGAGACTCATTTCCAGTTGTAATGACTCTGACAGGTGTAGTACAGAGCACATGCTCTCCGACGAGGAGATTCTGTTTGACTCACACTCCAGCCAATTTGTTCCTCCTTACCTGCACGACATGAGAAGCAACGTCTCCGACAACAGCCGATAGTTGTGCGTGTTGAGTTGATAATGTATGTAGTGTCTTGTATTGTGAGTTTGAGTGATTTCTTTCGGTTTGTCCAAGCTGATAATCGCATGCTCCAGCTTGAGGGGTATTGTTGGAGTATGTTGAGTATGCGTCGCTTATGTGGGAGATGGGTAAATGGATCCCTCCATGATCCATTTACCACATCCAGAGTTTAGTCCAATATCTACCAGTGGTGGGACTTGGAGTATGTTGAGTATGCGTCACTTATGTGGGAGATGGGCAAATGGATCCCTCCATGATCCATTTACCACATCCATGAGTTTAGTCCAATATCTACCAGTGGTGGGACTTGGAGGGTTTGTGGACGCTATATAAGAAGCCCCAGACCCCCTGTATCCAGTGAGAAATTTCAATGAACAAATCAGCCCTTCGAGGTGTTCTTTCGTGGTTTCATCCCGCTCCGTAGGGAGTAGAGTTCCACGTTAAATCCTCATTCTTCATTGTTCTTTAACCTTTATTTCTGATATGCTTCTGCATTCAAGTTTTTTAACAAAGACTATAAGCTAAGTTGTTCCAACAGATTCAATGAAATAAAAAAGATGCGCTTTAGGAGTCGCCCTATCTTGGGCATCATCATCGGCATCTTGCACAAGTCAATTTCTTTAATTCAAATCATCGGACGAAAAGCTTCCTCTTTAATTCACATATCAGTCTTTCATAAAATTCTCATCTCAACTAACAGTCTAAAACTTTTAATTCAAAAGATTTTATGTTAACTAATCAAAACACTAAGGGAAGATGCTTCAAGAGTCACTCAACAATCTTGCACTGTCAATCTTCTCACGAATTACCATAAACATCACGATGTTAGCTGGATTCAGGGCTCCACCCTAAACACTCAAATTCCAAAGCTTAAAACCAGTGATGCAAGTCCTTTTCAGTACTCAGTCAGGAGGATCACTGTTTAAAAGAATAAATGGTATTTCGTTGGCAAACCAGACAAATTCGGTTAGTTATTTTCAATTATTTTAGATTAAAAAATGTTTATTATATAAAATCTTATATGTTTATACATGTATGGTCATTACTTAACATAAAAGTGCCAATTGCATTACACTCAAATAGTATTTATCTTACTTTTACTGTGTTAAGGAGCATTACCAAAAACAAAAAAAGATAAACATATTATTTTTTGATAGTTAAATGACTAATCGGCCAAAGTTACTCTATTCAGCTACACCCTATGGAAGAGCATAATTGGACTAGCTAATTTGTCTAGTCGGTCGACCATTGCATCATCGCCCAAAACCTGTAGTGGTGGACTAATTCAAACACCTAGTGGACCACCTAACCATCTAACACTTCTTTAATGGGAGGAATTCGAACTCGGCGCAAGGCTCTAAATGGAGACCATAGACTCTAGCCACTTTCACTCTGGCTACACATCCTATTCCTCCTGCTTTTACGAAAAAGCATCCTACAACTCCTAAATCACCTCAAACTGATGAAATCAGATATTTGATCCACATTATGAGTAGCTGAGAACAGAAATAGATCGAATGAATAAAAAGATTGAGGAGTTTGCACAATATAAAGCCACTTTTTCAGTCTAGACTATACCTTCTACCATCTATAAGGCTTCTACCATCTACCTAAGGGTCCCATCATTAAAATTCTTCATGACTCCTCAGATGCCAGTTATGTATCTATATGTAGTAATACCACCTTTAGGAGTGGAAACTGTAATACTCTAAACATAGTCCTTACATGGAATACCACCAAAGTGTAAGATTAGGATACAAAGGCAAGGATTACGACTTAACAACTTGAGCTTAAACATTTTAACATTTTAGGTATTGGTCAATAGGTCTAATGGGCCCGAGTACAATAAGTTGTAGCTCGTCTAAGCTCGGGACATTATAAAATGATTTCGGACTTAAGATTCCTCTAATAATGGAAATGCTTTGCGAATTTAAGTAGGAGAGATTGTGACAATCTAAACATGGTCCTTAAGTGCAATCATCACAACATGTGAGAGGGAGTTATAAATGGCGAGGACTATGAGGTGACAACTTGGGCTTAAGTATTTTAGGCGGTTGTCAATGGACTTTAATGAACTAGAACCTACTAAGTTGTTGGGGTTAGTTCTAGAATTGTTACAAATAATATCGAAATCAAATTTTCTTTGATAATGTGAAAGGCTATGTAAGAGATGGTGCTATAAAGAGATATAAGGAAATGGCTACTCGAGGCATGCATACCTAATTATAATTAGGAAATAAAGGACATTTCATATCACATTGAAAATGTTGTGAATATACAACAACAATAAAGCCTTTTCCCACAATACTAACAATGTTGTGAATATAACAATTAAACAATAACAAAGCCTTTACCTGCATTAAGTAGGGTCAGATACATGGATTCTTTACCTCCATTCAGATCTATTTTGGGTCATTCTCTGGCTTAGATCCAAAAAACTAAGATCCCTTCGGATAGTCTCATTCCAACACTTCTTGCACCTTCCTCGTCCTCTCTTAGTTGGCTCAACATCCCAGAACTCGCATCTCCTAACTAGTGCATCAGTCGACCTCATTTGCAAATGGTCAAACCACCTTAAGCGGGTTTCTTGCATCTTATCATTGATCGGAGCTACACCATCTTTCCTCATGATTGCATCATTCCGAATCTGATCTTTACATGTACGTCCACACATCCACCTTAGCATTTTCATTTCTTCTGTTGTCATTCTCTGCATATGTCTATGGTTCACATGCCAACATTCAGATCCATAGAGCATAGGAGGCTTTACAGCTACTGTGTAAAACTTTCCTTTGATTTTCAAAGGAATTTTCTTATCACATAGAACAGTAGAGGCTTGAGGATGTTATTCGCTGATGAGATACCTTGGTGTATGTTATTCGCTGATGAAATACTTTGGTGTATGTTACTCACTGATGATATTGTGTTGATTGATGAGACTACAGATTGAGTAATTGAGGTTTGGAGACATGCATTGAAGACTAAAGGATTTCATATAATTAGGGTTATGACTGAATATATGGAGTGCACTTTGGTGGAAGCAATGATGGAGGAATCATGTGGAGATTGGTGACGATAACATTCAGAAGAGAGATTCTTTTAGATATGTGATCTATGTTACTATATGATGGGGAAATTGATGGAGATGTTACAAATAGAATATATACAGGTTGGCTAAAGTGAAGATAAGTCTCTATTGTCCTTTATGATAAGAAAATTCCTTTGAAAATCAAAGGAAAGTTTTACAAAGTAGTTGTGAGACAAGCTATGTTCTATCCTGTGAACCATAGACATGTGCAGAGAATGGCAGTAGCAGAAATGAAAATGCCAAGGTGGATGTGTAGACACACATACACATGTAAAGATCGATCAGAATGTCATCAGAAGGAAAGTTGGTGTAGCTGCAATCGATGATAAGATACGACAAAATTGCTTAAGATGGTTTGGTCATTTGCAACTGTGGTCAGCTGATGCACCGATGAGGAGATGCAAATTTCGGGATATTGAGCCGACTAAGAGAGGGTGAGGAAGGCCCAAAAAGTGTTGAAATGAGAGTATTCGAAGGGATCTTAGTTTTTTGGATTTAAGCCCGAGAATAACCCAAGATCGATCTGAATGGAGGCAAAAAATCCATGTAGCCGGCCCTACTTAATGTGGGAAAAGGCATTGTTGTTGTATAGAACAATAGAGGCTCCTCTCCATTTTAGCCAACCAACATTTATTCTATGAGTAACATCTCCATCAATTTCCCTATCATGTTATAAAATAGATCCCAAAATGTTATTGTCACCAATCTTCACATCAATTCCTTCGCCATTGCTTCCGTCAAAATTGCACTCCATACATTCAGTCTTAACCCTATTTATACAAAAACCTTTAGTCTCTAATGCATGTCTTCGGACCTCAAACTTCTCATTTACTCCATCTTTAGTCCCATCAATCAAGACAATATCATCAGCTAATAACATACACCAAGTTATCTCATTTTGAATGCAACTAGTCAAGTTGTCCATAACCAAAGTTAAAAAAATGGACTCAAAATTGAACCTTGATGCAGACCAATACTGATGTCAAAATAATCAGTCTTCCTAAACTGAATCCTTACACAAGATGAAGCCCTATCATACATATCCTTTATGAGGTTAATGTATAGGACATGTACTTGTCTCTTCTCCAAAACTCTCCACACTATCTCATGTGGGATAGAATCATAAGCTTTTCCATATCAATAAAATTTATACGGAGGTTTTTCCTTTTGGCTCTATAAATCTCCATTTTTTCCTTGGCAAGTAGATGGCTTCAATAGTTGAGCAACCTGGTAAGAATTCGAATTGATTTTCTTTTACTTTGGAAACTTGCTTCAACCTTCTTTTGATCACATGTTCCCAAATTTTCATAGTTTGACTCGTCAGCTTGATACCTCTGTAATTTGAACAATTTTGAATGTCTCATTTGTTCTTATAAAGAGCCACCATGATACTTCTCCTCCATTTATCTAGCATTTTCTTATTTTGCCACATAACAATGAATAAATTTGTAAGCCAAGTCAAGCTACGCTCACCTAGAGCTCTCCGTACTTCTATTAGAATGTCATCAGGTCCTACACCTTTCTCAAGTTTCATAGCCATCAAAGCCTCATCAACTTCCTTCCTTTATATTCGTCTATATAAGAAGGAAAAATTACAACACTCGAAATATAATCCCACATGTAATAGTCATAAAGCGAGAGAGTTGTTTATTAGTGGTGGGTGTTACTTCTTGACAACTTGGGGATAAGAATTTTTAATTTTAAGTAGTTATTTATGGGTCCCATTGGGCTCAAGCCTAGGAGGGGTACTTTTCTTGGATAATGTCTTGGGTCAAGCTCAAGATGTTACAAACAGCATCTGAGACAAGATTTCTTTTATACTAGAAAGGGCTACCTAAAGGAAGCTACTTCTATAAGGAGATAGGAGGTAAAAGCTATCTGTAACGCGCGACCGTCACTATTACTGGAAATAAGTTATAGACCATATCACAACATGAACATTGTGAATATATGTAGGGAAGATTCTAACACCACGGACTTTGTCCCATGGTACTAAACATCATGATATATCAGCTATGTATCACCATATTAACATGAAGGGGTTTCCTATTAGCATGCATTTTACATGATATTGATCGATATTTCATGGGATATCGATATCAGTCAAAGTTTGAATATTTCGGTACAAAATTTCCTTGACATCGATCATACCATCGAGATAGGGTTGATATTGCTCAATATCACCCATTTAAAACTTTTGGTCGATTTGTGATTTTGCTTGTATAGCTATTCCCAGTATTATAAAACGTGTCATACTTTATATTTTTTGTTTCGATTCATGGCGGTTGTCGTAACACCTATAGCCATGAGTATTTTCATATTTACGTACATAACTCTCATTGTTATGGGTGTGAGACGGAGTGACTATTCAAGGATTCTCGTGTAATTCGTGGAGGTTATGATTGTGAAATGGGGTGATTATTCGATGTTTCTTGTGTAATTTGTTATTATCGAGGGTTATGTACGTAAATACGAAACTGCTCAAGGTTATCGGTGTAAATATCCCTTTATTAAAACTAGGATTATCTTTATTTGCAAAAAATTCATTTTTTGTGCTATTTCTGAGATTTCCACCTATATTGTCGATATATCCCTATATAGTACCGATATATCCGTTTTCAGGCTAATTGATACAATATCGATATTTTGAACCTTGAGTCCCACATGAAATACTCAAAAAGTGAGTCGATTATAAGTGGGGGCGACTACTATTTAATAACTTGGACTCAAAATTTTGTGTGGTCAATGAGTTTAAGTAGAGTCGAACTCAACAATTTGTTTGTGTCACTTTTTCTCGATAATGGCTAAGATCATGCTTGAGGTGTTACATTTATACCTTGTTATAAATTAAAAGCTTATATTGCCATTAAGTCAACATCATCCTCAAATCCAACGGTTCTGACAATCTTTTGAGGCATTATTTCTTCCAGCCTGTTATGGAGAAATAGACCGCTGACTAGTTATCAGTTCTTGAAGTTATGACCACGTTGGAGGATAGATATCCTGCTGCCTTCCAAAGGAAAAAAATTATGGCAATGGAGGAAACACGATCTGGTTTTGTTAATAAATTCTTAATCAATCATGTTGGAATATAACGTGGCATTTTATGCCAGTTTATCTGCTTACACAAGTTTTTTTTAGCATATTGTGATTGTTGCTCGGAAATTGTGTTGTCTATCTAGCATAAGAACTTTGCCATGACTCAAACTTTTCCATGAATGCTATTATGAAGTCAGAAATTATTTTATTGGTTCATCTTGGATCTGATCCAGGTTTATTTGTAGCAATTATCTGAGAATTACTTCCTTTAATTGTTGCGTAAAAAAAACAAGTATAAAATGATGTCCCATTGGAAGGCATGCATTGACCATTTTACTCATGCAGATCCTATGCCCTTACCCCTGTATATGAGGCTGCGACACGGACAATCGAAGAATCATCCTCCACAACTTCTGTAAAGCCTGAGCCAGATGAGTCAGACAGCCGGGAAGTAGTTCTTCCTGGAATAAATCTTTTATTTGATGGGTCAGTGCTGCACCCTTTCGATATCGCTGCTTGCTTGCAAGGTCGGCAACCCATTTTGTTGATAGCAGAAGCTTCTGCAGCATCTGCTGCCATGCAGGGTAACAAGGCTTTTTGATGGGTAATTTGGATTTCACGCTTCTGGTTGCACTTTATTGGTGTGTTGAGTCTCTAGATAGATGCTACATACGACACTCGTTGGCTCCTATTTACGTCAGTGCCTAACTGCTCGAAAATCAAACTGAAGCAACACCTCCAAGAACTTGGAATTAGTGATTTTACAATCTTCAGTGCCCCATTGGTAGATTATTTCGTCAATTTGGTAGCTTCAGTGCTTTGTTGACCATCAGATTCTCTCGAAGAACTCAACTGCTCACTTTTCGACAATATTGCACTCGCTGTGGCAGTTTTTTGTTTCAATGCCCATGTTCTACAAAAACAGAAGTTGAAGTAAACATTCTTATTCTTTCAGTTTTGGTCAAATTAGCCGTTTATTAAAATTACAGTTCCTGCGAAGCTCAAACATTTTATCACTGCAAAAAAGATACCCCATCTGCTCGAGGATCTCTGGCCGACGCGACCATTCTAAGTGCCATCGGACAGGTTAGAACTAAGATATGTTGATTTATGATCTGGTTTTTGTCTTCTCAATACAATCAACTTCCTAGAACTTTTTTTTGTTATGTCAGGTGAGGTTGATGTTAACTTGTCTCCTCTTAACGTATGTACCTATACTTTTCCTGCTTTTTCCGGGTGCCTGTTGTGCTTTCGAATATTTGTAAGATTACTACAATTGTATCCTATTTGTGCACACGAATTAGGGTTTATTAGAATTGTGGGGCCTTGAGGAAAATTGTTCTTTTACACTGACCTAAAACTGAAGTAGAACATAACAATGTCATGATGGTGGATAAACAAGGCAATGAAAGTACTTTTTGTTGCGTACTAGCATGAAGAAAATTCTTGGTCATTTCATTCTTTCGGCCAATGTCTCGAAAGGATGTCTTAGATTCTCGGTCTTCGTGTTTGGATTTAGGTTAGGATGGAGTTGTGATTGTGTTTGAACACGATAGAATTTCAATTAATTTGGTGCTAACATCTAGATGATCTTGAAGTGTGGTATTTTGAATCCTAAATTATGATTTCGTCACAAGCATGTGTCTTAATTTCAAGATTACAACAAAAGTATACACCAAATTAACGATCTCTTCTTATACTTTAACGTAAATGAACTCCTGTCAAGGGGATTACATCGTAATCCTTCTGTATAAAGTACGATTTCAATATTTCCCATACGTAATCTTTTTGTGTAAATGTTGAGGCAGCTAGACACTAAGATGGAATAGGCAAATGCTAATATGCCCAATGTACCTATTGCACTATGATGAGAAGCTATTTCCCCATGAACAAAGGGATAAAATCCTTCCATGCTCCATGCAAGGTTTATAGGTTGTACTTTTCTGCTACCCCATAAGGATTCGACCGACATCCTAAGACCATACAAACCAGTTACATGAATGTGCCAAAACAGAAGCAAGCGAGCCCTTGGAGAAATAATTGAATTCCAAATATTTTTGACAAATCCAAATAGGGTTTTTTGTATGTTTGTCGTAAAATATTTCTAGGCTTCAATACATCCAATACCAAATAGTTTTAAAAAAGTACAAACCAGAAAACACAATATGTGCCCTGTGACACCTTTGTAACTCCAATACTGGGATTTGTTATAGTCCCTCATATAATACCCCACCCATCTCATGAATTAGTTATTCCTAAACGAGTCATGAAAAATATAACAAACTATATATTTACTAAGTTTTGGGCTTTAATCCTTAACGTGTATGTTTAGGTACTAGGTGTGCTCTATACATCATGCTAGTGAATTACTTTCAAACATATTTGGTATTTTTGCATTTTTATCCTTGATTATCACTTAATTGCACAAGCAAGGATATGTGTTGCGTTTAGTATTTCACTAATTTGATATGTTTGCATTAAAAAACCGTTAGTTCCCTTTTGCGGTGTATATCACAAACCATGATTTACTCTGATTTTTTATCTATATGTTATTGTGGAGATTTGTAACCGAAAAAACATGGATCTGGTGAATATTTTCAACAAATCAAAGGAAGAAGTCACAGTTGATTATGTATGCTGACATCAGAGCAGATCTTCTGCTGTTACAGCATATGCTATAAGCAGAGAAGCTGCCCGATGAGTATCGAGATGCGCTCCAACCATCCCCCGCCTCCTCCGAGGGCCGTTCGATGCCCATCGAGCGGCTCTCCTGCATTACATCATGTGTTGTAACATCAGAGGAACCGCACCCATGCTGAAATAGAGGACGTAATTTTGGACGGCATTTATGCAAGTGATGGAAGCCGATGTTAAAATCCAATGCATTATATAACCCTACCTTAATGCGGAAAATAAAGTGAATGAAAATAAAGAATATGATCCAGAATGTTCAATTATAATATGTCAGTCCAAAATACCTCACTATAGCCTTAAACGTATAATCTACCGAGGGGTTCGGAAAAAGTTTTACTCACATAAATTTCAAACTTGATCGTTTTGATTTTACATGCAAATCAAAGCAAGACAGGAGAAGAAACGTGCGCTCCAAGGATTATGTTGCAATAAACTGCAAAACACAACGACAATTTGAATGGAAAGCGAAAGATAAATGAAATGTAAAATACCAAAATAAATCCTTTGGTAGTCAGAAATAAAATGTTAGAGTATTCATTTCTAATAAACAGAGTTACTAAGAAATTCGACACTATGGCTCCAGTTGCTGACCATACATTGACAAGGGATGTATCTATTCTCGAGAAGAGAGGAGTCACTGTGGTCCCCTCCGGACCACTTCGATCCCACGAGTGAATAGAAAATTGGATCCACATTGGATCTCACCTTAATCCTCATCTATCCTCCTGAAGAGAAATTTGGTTTCAAACTCCGATTCGAACATAAGGAAACTTGATTATCCCTGTGCAATGGTACAAAGTTGTAATGCAATCCGAACGTGCTTCATTGAAACGTGAAAATATATATTGAAAATATATGTCCTACCACACAGAAGATAAATGGTTTATCTCGAAATCTAACACAACAACAATAACAAAGTCTTTTCCCACATTAAGTAGGGTCGGCTATATGGATTCTTTGCCTCCATTCAGATCTATCTTGGGTCATTCTTGAACTTAGATCCAAAAAATTAAAATCTCTTCGGATAGTCTCATTCAACCCTTCTTAAATCTAACAAAGTAAATTTATTTCTATTTTTTAAAAGTTCTATGATGTGGAGACATTTCTATCAACTAGTGTATATCCCATGAGTCTCACCAAATTTATTAATGAGAAGGGAAAATATAGCGTGGAAGATAATAAAGTTAATCATGGTAATAAATGACTCACTTGTGATTTTGAACTTTTGTGGAAAATATCATAAAATTTTGAAAATCGACAAAGCAAGTATAAATAGTAGAAAAATATATCTAAAATTTTTTTATGATCATGTACATGAAAATACGTTCAAAAGTACAGGAGAAACTATGTTAAAAAAATATCAAGAGCATATCTTTAAAAACTATTTATTAGCGTATTTTTTAAAGTTGACATAATTATCTGAAACAAATTTATAATATTTCATACATATAATATATGTTATATTATATGTTTAACATAAAAAGCTAACAAATGTATTTTTTAAAATAAAGTAAGGATGCGCAATCATGTTGGATGACAAGATACTTATGCAATATTAATATTTATATAGAAATTCATTTAACAAATCGAAATTTTATTCATTTACATCAAATCAGAGATGAAATTAAATTTATATTTGAAACACATTAAATTAAGATGAAATTAAATTTATACTTAGATCTCATTCGATTAAGATATTCTTACAATATTATACTTAAAATTTAAATAATTATTTACGTAGTAATCCAAATACTTATTTAAACAAGACAAACTCTTAAAAAAGTTGTTCTTTAGGTACGCGCCATTTTTTTCACCCCACTAAAAATAAAATGAAATTCGTTTATGGCACTCTAAATTTTAAAGTATACTAAAAATTAAAATAATCAAAAACACTACAGAAGCAAAAATCCAAGGGTCTGATTGCCAAGTTACTCCGTAATAACTTGACATTAGTTATATGGACCTCACGATTTCTTTGTTATAATTTTTTTAACAGTGTTCAAACAAAAAAATAACATCAAAAAGATATTATAATCATAAGAAAAATTAATATAATAAATAATCAATGTAACATCACATCAAATTTATCAATCCATACTGTCTATCTCTATTTTATTGAAATGTATTAACGCGAAAGTTTTCAAGAAGTGATGCATCCCTGCGATAATGCACAAACACTGTCGGGTGCTATGGATCGTTAGATTTTGATTTGATTATTAATTACACGATCCAACGGTCACACAATCGCAGAGGATCTGTCTATTAATGCAAACGTACATGGATATCTTGTATCTCAATCGGTACCATATTCTTTTTAATATAGATTTTGGCATCTATATACTGTTTTCATATACAAATATAGCTGTAAAATTTTTTTTAATCATATGCAGCGGATTTCTATGCATTTTTGCATGGTATATGATACAATAGTGATAAAATAATTAGTATATTTACATCATGTGTAGTTTATCTAGCACATGTATATCTAAGTTAACCTATTTATTTCTAATATTATTCATATATAAACCTATTTCTTTTTCCTTACGTATCCATTTTTTAGGGATGTAATAGCATAGTTTTCATATCCATCAATGTCCGCATTCACATCCGTATTTGTATATGAATATCCATTTTTTCCTTACATCCTACTTGTGAGCGTTTGTCATACCACCGCCTAATTATCCGACCATCATACGGAGCATCGAAAAAAATAATAAGGGAAAATGCATTTTGGCAAATGATTTTCACACCCAATATCGAGCAATAAGAGGCTTATGGTTAGTAACCTGATATTTTTTAAGAACACATTGATGCTTTGTTTAAAATCTATTTTTTATTACAATACGATTATATATCAAGAAATAAAAACTTCAGTGCTTTATTAGCATATGCAGAAAAACCCACCTAAAATTTTACCCAACTTATGTGGCAATCACCGCATAGAATCGCCATACTTGTGTAAAATCAAAATTGAAAAGTGTGTAAAATCAGCTAAGAGTCATACAAAATGCAAAGTTCTTAAAAACTTGACATAAAAAGATAGAAGTCTTGATATATGTCTCATAAAAACACGTTTACATCTATATTTTTTAATGAAATTGATTTCAAATCAAAACTTATTCCGAGAGAAATGATTGGTTATGGCCTTCATACACCTTAATTCACATGAACATTTTTAATATGAGACTTTAAACTTCTTAGGTCTTCCGAATTAATTCTTGACTATGGTCAGAGTTCCACTTATAATGTCTAAATAGATTACCTCCTACTTATGAAATTCTTAAACCGACCTTAGAAGGAAGACTAACACAATGATCTGCATACGCTTATAAAAGAAGACTTGACTACACCGGTCAAGCTCCATACTTTTATATTTCTCACAGCTAACAGACCCGACCTTAGAAGGAACCACTTCGACTCCAAAAGGATTGAGTTACTAGGTGAAAGGAATCTAGGGCAGAATGTGTGTTTCATTCCTCTCTTTAAGTAAGAAGAGCTGACATATTTCACACACTAATCACTTAGCCTTAACGTTAAAAGAGAGCATGTAATTTGCAGGTTAATCTGAGTCGGCTTTTTAGCAAAACTATAGATAATGATTTGTCGAACTTTGATGTTGTGACAAATATTCTCACTTCAAAATCTTGCTTCTAAGAAAGTTATGACAAATAATCAATCTAAAGGCCTGATCAACATATATTCTTACTTCTTATCATGAATTGGTTGGAATCGCTTAATTTTGTTCATTTAATCTTTAAAAAAGTATGTCTAAAATTGAATATATGGAGCGCACATTTGATCGAAGCAGTGGTGAAGGAATCATGGTGAAGATTGGAGAAGATAATATTCAAAAGAAATATTCTTTTAAATACTTGGGATCTATTTTACAACATGATAGGGGAATCGATGGAGATGTTACTCATAGAAGAAATGCATGTTGGCAAAAGTGGAGAGGATCATCTTTTGTTCTTTGTGATAAGAAAATTCCTCTGAAATCAAATGGATGTATTACAAAGAAGCTGTTAGACTTGTTACGCTCAACGGATCTCAATGTTGGCATTAAAACCATAGACAAGTGCAAACAACTCCTACGGTCGATGTGTAGTCATGTACGAAAAGATCGGATTCTGAATGATGTCATCAGAAGGAAAGTTGATGTTGCTCTGATCAAGGATGAGATGAATGAGAACCTCTTAAGGTGGTTTATCTATTTGCAAAGAAGGTCGACTGATGCACTAATTAGAAGATGTGAGATTTTGGATGTCGAGCCTATTAGGAGAGTATGTGGAAGGCCCAAGAAATGTTGGAAGGAAACTATCCAAAGGAATCTTAGTTAACTTTTTCTAAGTTCGAGAATGGCCCAAAATAGATCTGAACAAAGGAAAAGAATGCATATAGCCAATCCTACTTTATGTGGGAGAAGTCTTTGTTGTTGTTGTCTTTTTCAAAGAAGTGTTTACTATGGAAGTAGCGGGGGGTGATGAATCTGCAGTTCATCCATTTTATTCTTGCTTACTAACACAAAACCCTGAAACCGCGCATACGACAACATTTTGGTGTACAAGGACAAGGTTAAGCGTTGGCACGATAGATATATCAGACGAAAGACCTTTGTTCCTGGACAGAAGGTATGGTTGTTTAATGCTAGGCTGAAGATCTTCCAAGGCAAGTTGAAGTCCAAGTGGACGGGCCCATTCGTCGTCTGTGCGGTGCACGATAGTGGATGTGTCGAGATCTCAGATATCGCAGATGATGCACCGACATTCCTAGTGAATGGACAACTGTTGAAGCACTTCGTCGAATCCAATGAGCAGTTAGTCTATGTTGAGGAGATTGTATTCATGCGTGAGACAGATTCAGCAGATACACATCGAGCCGGGCATGAGACCTTGCAGCTAGATTTATGTTAATACCATATTATTGTAAATATAAACTCCATGAAAAAACATCATTTTAATATTAAAAAATACATGAAAATAAGAATATGAAAATTCCCAAGAGAAAAGGAAGAAATGAAGTGGTATATATGCACATATGTACAATGTGATAGAAGAAAAGGAATACATAGACTTGTAGATACTATTTATTACCCCAACTCTAAATACCAAGTTAGTATAGCTTGGTTGACTAAATAAAAAGTATGAAAATAAGGAAAATCCTAAAAGCAATAATGCACTATGCAAATCGTAACTCATACTATTTATGCATGACATGCATGTACCTAAAATGACTATAACTATTTATTACTTGAACCAATTCTTTTCCCACCTTGTATATAAAAATAAGTGAAAAATAATAAAACTATCATAAAACAGTACTTAGAATAATTTGGAATTCAACGCAAATCCTACTATCTATTTATGGCAAGTTCCCTAACTTATATCTATTTTTCTATAACTCCAAATTGAACAAACTCGACTTTACTATTATTTTTATAATTAAAACACTAAGGATAAAGGTGAAAGTTTTGGCTTTTAGACCGTTTTTTGTACAAATGTCAAGTATATGCACTGAAACTAAAAATGCTTTTGGGCACTTTTTGATATTCAAACTTCTTCTTACCTATTTATATCCATTCACCATGTGGGTGTGTGTGTCTATATATATATATATATATATATATATATATAAAGAGAGAGAGAGAGAGAGTTGTTGCACTTTATATATATTTCCCTATTTTTTTCAAAAAATATACCATGTATATCCATCTATACATCCCTACTACATATCATTCGAATTTCGTGAGAAATGGAGACTCATATGCCCTCCATCTAGAACATATAATTTTTAACGGTCAAAAATTTGTTGTAATCGACTTGCTCTAGATGGAGGGCACAGGAGTCCCAATTTCTGAAGAAATTTGAATGACATATAGGAGGGATATATAGATGAATGTACATGATTTTATTTTCGAAAAAAAATAAAAAAGAGGGGAACTGCCTTGTGTAACAGCCAACTTGGTTGTTACTCAAAACAACTTCCCTGGCCTCTATATATATGAGTAAAAGGAATTTGTTCTATGTAACAGCCAAGTTGGCTGTTACACAGAGCAATTTCCCCTATTTTTTATTTTTTTTCAAAAAATCTACCATGTATATTCATCTATATATCCCTCCTACATATCATTTGAATTTCGTGAGAAATGGAGACTCCTATGCCCTCTATCTAGAACAGATAATTTTTAACAGTCTGAAATTTGCTGTAATCGGTCCGTTCTAGATGGAGAGGGCATAGGAGTCTATGTTTCTGACGAAATTTGAATGGCATGTAGGATGGATATATAGATGAATATACATGATTTTATTTTCAAGAAAATAAAAAGGGAGGGGGGATGCCTTGTGTAACAGTCAACTTGGCTGTTACTCAAAACAGTTTCCCCGACCTCTATATATATGAGTATAGGGAAGATGTTATGTGTAACAGCCAAGTTGGTTGCTACACAAAGCATTTCCCCCTATTTTTTATTTTTTTCAAAAATTCTACCATGTATATTCATCTATATATCCCTCCTACGTATCATTTGAATTTCGTGAGAAACGGAGACTCATATGCCCTCCATCTAGAACAGATAATTATTAACGGTCTGATATTTGTTGTAATCAACCTGTTCTAGATGGAGGAAATAGGAGTTTCTGTTTCTGATGAAATTTGAACGACATATAGGAGGGATATATAGATGAATATACACGATTTTATTTTTGAAAAAAAAATAAAAAAGGAGGGAAACTGCCTTGTGTAACAACCAACTTGGTTGTTACTCAAAACAGCTTATGTGGCCCCTCTCTCTCTGTATATATATCTCTGTGTGTCTCTCTCTCTCTCTCTATGTGTGTGTGTATGGTTAAATGGGGATGTCCCATTGGGGGGAGCTAACTTGGCTCCCCCCGCCTCATTTCTCCCGATTTTTTTATTTTTTTTGAAAATTTCTTCCGTGGACTTTCATCACTATATCCCTATATTATGTCATTAAAATTTCGTACGAAACAGAGACTCCTATGGACTCCATCCAAATAGTCATTTTTAACGGTGATAGAATTGCTAAATATGACCCCGTTTGGATGGATGCCGTAGAGTCTTTGTTTCGCACGAAATTTTAATGACATAATATAGGGATATATTGATGAAAATCCACATAAGAAACTTTCAAAAAAAATAAAAAAGTGGGCGAAAAGAGGCGGGTGATGAATACTCATTCATCATTCTTTATTCTTTTATTTTAGCTAATTATCTTTGCAAAATACCATGTAGATAGCTGTAAATACAATAAATTACCAATAGGCATGCATTTGTTAAGTATTAATAATTAGCATGTATTTGTGCAAAAATAAAGAATAAAGAATAAAAGAAAAGAATGAGATATTTAGAATAAATATTGAGTAACCTAAACCCAAGAAAGGGCCCGATATGGGCCTGATCGCCAAATAAAACAAGTAGAGAGAGATAGGGTCATTCAATCTTGTATATAGTCCTTCTATGTGTACATATTTTATTTTCATAAAATAAAAATAAAAATGTGTTTCTAATATCTTGTATATATTTCTAAAAAATAAAACAAAAAAATTAGAAAAATAAAATTTAAAATAAAAACAAAATAATTTCTCTCTCTCAACTTGTACACAATACATGTATATATGTATCAGACTTCTATTTAATTCACTCTTGTAAATAAACAATAAAAATAAAATAAAAATTATTTTATACTCTAAAATTGTTGTTGTAAATAAATAAAATATAAAACTAGAGTATTTCTACAAAAATAAGAAAATAAAAATATAAAATACATAGGAATTTTATATTTGTATATAATATAATATAATATAATATAATATAATATAATGTATATACCTTAATTTATTTTTCATAAAAATAAATAAAAACCACTAAAAAATAGTTTGAAAGATAATAAAATTTTTCATTTTATAAATATTTTAAAATAAAATCGTGTTCTATTTTTAATTTAATTTCCAAATCTTTTCTATTTTCTATTTTTTTATTGGTCCAGGAGTGTTTGTTGATCCCGGTCAACTCCCCCTCCCGGACTGGTTTTCGCCCGGATCTGAATTGCGCCCCCTTTTCTCTGAATTCCCTTCATCGGATCTTGGATCCTTTCGCGTCAATTTCTTCGTCCGCCTCTTCCTGGTGGATCTTCAACCCTTACGGATCCCTAGGCAGTAGGGGATCTATATCGGTTCGTGTGTCTGTGCCCGTTCTTCCTCCTCACCTGGGACTTGCTATAAATTATTCATTTCATTCCCCAGCTCCGAAGCTCGCGTCACATACCCTCCTTTTTCCCTTGAGAGCTTCCCCTTGGTGACAGCTTTCGGAAGCAACCTTTGGTGGTCGGAGTAAGGTGTTGCAGCCGATGTTCGACACACATGGCCGGACCTCCACCGCGTTCGAGCCTCCCCGCCTTCCGCAGCGTGGTCGAGGCGAAGACCCCTATCGACCTCACCTCCTGGAGCTTAGGATGATGTTAGGATTATCAGGTACATCTCATTTCGATCCTAGTTCTATTTTATCTCGAATCTTTCATTTGTCCTCCGCCGGCTCCGACCCGACGGTCGGAGCTCCATCGATCACCCATCTCCGTTCCGATAGACTTCCCGGTACACCATCATCCTTCCCCCATATCTGAATCATCCCGATCTTGGCTATCCAAGCCAATATTAGGCTAGGTTCCATCCCATGCATCGCCAGAACCTCCCCTCGCCGTTCCCCGTCGCCTCCCTTAGTTTTTAATCAAATAACTTTGGCCGGAGCAAGCCTCCGAGCAGGAGCTTTACCCCGCAGGTCGAGTCGCGTGTGGAGACCCCCCAGAGCACTTCAGCACACCCTCGTCGGAGCCATCCCAGGTCACCGCCACCTTCTCGAAGATCTGACTGGTGGATGCTCCATTCGACCCCGCCACCCGATGCGGAGGAGCCTGGCGAGTCTAGCCCCGCTTCCTTATCGATCATCAAACGCCCGGAGTACCGCCAGTTCTCTGGCAAACTTCACCAGGGAGCAGTTCATCCAGGACCCTTCTCCATCGTCGGATCATCGCCAGCCACCAGTTTGCATCTAGACCGTCTATCACCCGAGCCTGACAGGTCGTTAGATCTGACATCTAACGACCCGTACGCCCCATGTTCGCCCCTTTGTCAGGATCGTTTGATTTGCCAGGTGTCAGCGTCATCACCGCACGTCGCCAGCAACTCAGCGCCCACCACCTGCCACTCATGTGACCCGCACGTCCCGCCTGGGTAACTTGCTCCCATGCCCCTGCATTTATTTTATGTTTTTATTTAGTATGTAAAATAAAGTAGCACAGTGGACCATTTTGCATATTTGCACCTCAGTTTTATATATTTGTGTTTTAGTCCTCCTTCTATGGGTGCACGCGCGTCGTCACGTGTCTTTTTGTGACATTTGCATATCTTATCCTGAGATTAATGGATGTTATGGTTTGAATTTATTGTGTTATTATTTACATCCATACCCCTGTGCGTGGTGTTTTGGATATGTGCTAGAATTAGTGGAAAAATTGCAGTTGGCCCTCTAGACTTTTGACGTGTTTTCTGATCTAACCCTTAAGACTTATTTTCTTTGCGATTTAGTCCCTGTGTGTTGTGTGTTGTATGTTTTTGATTGATTGAAATAAATATCAAATCTCGTCCAAAAATTGTGAAATTTGGATACTTGGCTCGTGCCACAGTGTAAACATTTCCGTGAATTTTTGGGCTTGTTTTGTTTGCGTTTGATATTTACTTCTGTCCAGTTTCAAAAATCAACTAAAAATATTAAAAACCCTCTAAAAATCCAAAAAATATTGTTTGTTTATTTTAATGTGTTTTTTTTACTTCTGTCAAATTTTTGTTGCATTTGGATTCATAAAAACCCTAAAATTTGAAAAACACTAAAAACTTAGAAAAATCATTAAAAATTCAGAAAAAACAAAAAAAAATACAATTTCTTCTTATGTAGTTAGGATTTTATTTTTAGCTTCTCGTAAAATTATTTCTAGAATTTTATAGGCTGTTTAGGTATTTTTAAATAGCCTTTAGATTCTGGCTGCACAATACTTTTGATGTTTACACTTTTTCTATTTTTAGAAAATTACCTAAAAATCATAAAAATCCAAGAAAAATATCAAAAACACTTGAATATTTATAAAAACCAAAAATATTTTTATTTTAATTTTTTTGACTATTTTTGATGTGTTCAATAATTATTGGTTTGTGAATTTGTGAGTGTTTTTATATTTTTTCCTTATATTAAAAATTACAAAAAAAATGGAAAACCAATAATCAACCAAAAATATTTTATTTCTTTTATTTTTGAATTTCAACTACTTCATAGCCATCGCATTCTGTTCTCCTTGTGTTCGACTCTGGTAGCTATATCAGGTAAAATAAAATAGCGAGATCATTATTTGACCTGACTTGTTGATTTTTATGATTGGTGGTCTTTATTTTCTTGATTGAGTCCGATCCGAGAGGTTGAGGTCGCAATAACCATTGATACCTTCTTGCCTTACTCGCTCGGGATGCTCATCAGAATGGTGTTATTGTCGAGGAGCATGGCTTAGTAGTCGGCTTTCTTTCGCGGCTTTTCATTCTTTTTCGGCTTTTCTTTTTCTTTTATTTTCATTTATTTTGTTTTCTTTTTATTTTTGTTTTTGTTTGTTTTTATTTCTTTTTATTTTATTTTATTTTGCATTATTATAATAATTTTGGTCTGACACATCTCTTGTTTACTTTTCTTGCGAGGGCCTGAGGATCGAGACAGCTTTCTTCGGGAAGCCGACGCAACCGCGAGATTCGGAGGTGGTTCCTTTCTGCATAGAGTCACAGGAGAGCGCGAGAGAGGAGAGCAGGAGTGTGGGGAGTTTAGATTAGGTTCAGTTTAGTTTTATTTTCTAGCAGACTATTATTATTGTAATAATACATGACCAGGACAGCTTAGAGACTTGGTGATTTTCGGGGTCTGTTTCGCCGAGCACCGATGTGCTCGGGGACTCACCGCGGTTTTCGCCGATTTTTATTTTTTATCGCTTTTCATTTTATTTGATTCTCGAGGATTTGACCTTAGCTTAGGAATTTATTTTGCTTTGTGACGTAATTATTAAGGCCCAATCCTAATTACATTTCTGCACCTATCAATCGTAATTGGACCTTATTAATTAAATCACTAATAAAAAGCTAACCTGATCACTTGAGGGGGTCACGTGTCGCTAGAGGTCGTATACAGCGCTGGCAGGATCCATTGTGGTGGACACTGATCGACATCAGAGATCAGACCCCGACCCCTCTCGCTGACCCGTTAGCTATTGTGCTTCATGTGTAGAAATTTCAGCTTAAGGCCGATTTCCTCATTGTATCATTTAGATTAGTTTTAATTCTATCATTTAAATTTATGTGCAGATCATTTTGCATGTAGAGTGCTGGAGACAAGGTACACATTTCTTACTCAGCATGCATCATCATGTTTAGTCACGCATCGGCTTTTTCGTCTTCTCCCCCTGTTTTTGGACTTAAAAAATCAGGAGAACCAAAAAATCGTTAGGCATTTTTTGTTTTGAAAAATACCTAAAAAACAAAAACTATAAAATTGGGCTTGTTTAAGCAAACTTGACCTAAATACACTTCACCAAAAAAATGTCTTGGGAGAGCAATCCACTCATTGTATGGTTTGGATGAGCGAGAGAGTGATCCGTACCTAGGCTAGAGCCACATCTGATCCTTCTTCAGATTATTGATTCCGAGTTAGTCGTTCTCCAGTGAGGATTGCTCCGGTCTCCGGTAAAGCAGGTCATGATATCCTTAACAGAGCGAGTCGATCGGTTAGCCGGTTAATGATCCGCGACTTGTACTGGCTGGGAAAGATCTAGCTTTGGATCGGGACAGTCTCCTGGGGGCATTGGATTCCCAACAGCTCGCTTAATCGCTCTGATAGACTGTTTCATCACCTAATAAAATTGACAAGATAAAGGACCGAACCTTCACGGTCATCAGCTCTGTGCGCGTAGGTGAATCAGGGATTTTGTTTGATCGATCCTGTTTGATCCTCCTTACTCGCCAGATCAAAATGATGGTTCGGAGGTCCCTTAGGCAGCCTCTGGCTGCACCGCTTTCGAGCACTCCGGCCCGTTCATCTAGGTTGGTTCGCGAGAGCCGAGACCCGCTCTCCGAACCCGAGTACGACATCCTATCCCCCCCGACCACCCTTCTACCAGTCCTGAGGTGCCTGAGCAGATACGGCAGCAGCCAATTGATTTATCGACACCTGAGCTTGGGTATTTTGCCTTTGCAGAGACCACTACTAGTAGTGAGGATCGCACCAATGGCCCCAGAGGAGAGCAGACATACGTATTGGACCAGGGTGCGATCAACAACACCCTGTTAGCTTCCCTTGAGACGATGCAGCGACAGATCTGAGATCAGGGAGATTTCATGGTGGATATGCATCGGGAGATGGAGCAGATGAGAGCAGATAGAGAGCAGCACAGACCTGGAGGAGAATATGGACCAGATGCCCGACAGCCTGAGGAGCAGCCGGCTCAGCCAGCAGCAGCGTGCCCGATGAGAGAGTTGTACAACCCTGGTGCAACTCTAACCCACAGATGGATTGTGTTGCCGGCCATTGCAGGAGACTTCAAGTTCTCGCCTTAGACCATTCAGCTCCTTCCTCGCTTCCATGGACTCGCCACCGAGGAGCCACACCTTCATCTCCAGGAGTTCTTGATGATATGCAGCATTGTCCACGACCGCCTCGTAGACGAGGACACCATCAAGATGATGGCTTTCACTTTCTTCCTCGTCGATAGAGCAGCCAACTGACTGAAGCACCTCGGGAGATTTGTCACTACATGGGAACAGCTTCGGAACGAGTATCTCAATAAGTATTATCCACTCGACCGGACCAATGCAGCTAGGGCCCTGATCAGCAATTTCTCCATGCTCCCCAATGAGCAGTTTCACGAGGCATGGGATCGCTTTAGGGAACTCACAGACCGGTGCCCCCATCATGACATGTCGAAGCCCAACATTGTTCAGAGCTTTTTCTACGGGCTTACACCGGAGCTGCAGGGGTTAGTGAATGCATCTTGTGGGGGCTCGTACTTCACCAAGGATGAGGATCAGGTCTGGGCCATCTATGAGGAGATGGATGAGAACTACACGGTGATGTCCCAGACCCGTCTCTACACTCAGGAGAATCCCAAGCCACAGGCCGTGTCCTATCAGAGGATAGCACGGGTCGATGCCGGTCCTTCTACATCATCAACGACAACAACACATGCAGAGTCGACAGCCGTTGACATGAGGATCATCAGCGAGAAGCTGGACCGGATCGAGTTGATTGAGAAGAAACAGTGCCAGGGTATGACGCATATTGATCAGATGGCACATACGCTGAGCGACCTAAAGACGTAGATCATGTGTCTCCATGAGGCACAGATGGCTTCTCAGCCCCGTCTTAGGTCATAGGAAGACACCGGCAACAGCGACAGCTCGACCCAACCCTCTGCCCAGTACTGACAGGTGCACCATGTTCAGGCGGAGTCGTTCCAGCCGCAGCAGCAGCAGTACCTCCAGTCACCACCATCTCATGACAGCCGGATGGTGGTGTATCAGTCGGACCAGCCCCTGTAAGAGCTCCTCGCGTCCACTTACGAGCGGGAGCCGTTGATGGATGTCAACGGGATATGGTATGACCGACCCCATCCTGGAATCCAACGAGACCATCCCGGATTCCGTTGATCGACCGGAGGTACCAGTTCCCAGCAGCAGCCTCCAGTTCAGGGTGGCCAGTACGGCCAGCAGCGAGAGCAGCACCAGCAGCCCCAGTTCCCACCATACCAGCAGCAGCAGCCACATCCCTAGTCTTACCAGCAACATGGTCCTCGTCCCTACCAACAGGGACAGTCGTGGAGGCAGCCGTAGCAGCCTCTATAGTATCATTCTCAGCAGTATCCCTCTCACTCCCAGCAGCAGCAGCCTCACTTCTAGAGAGGCCACCCGTCAGGTTCTCATGGACCCGCCTATGAGAACCCCGCCTTAGACGACCTAGCCCGCCTCATCTCCGATCAACAGGCTACCTTCCAATGGGAGATGGATGAGTTCCGTCAGGAGATGAGAGAGATCATAAAAGGAAAGGTTGTCATCCCTACCCAGATCAAGCCAAACCTGAACAACCTCAAGAGGAAGTCTGAGCAGGTAGAGTTTACATAGGTTACCACTCCTAGTGATCTACTTGGTGATATTTCTGCATACATGTTTGATGCTGACTTTGTCACACTTAGGAGAGGTAGGATGCCAGCCGGTGGTGCCTCGTCTAAGCGACGACCACATGCAGCTTGAGGAGCGTCGGACGAGGAGGAGAGCGGTGCTGATGCCGCTCGTGATGATGATGACGGTGGTGCTGAAGCCACCAAGGATGTTGATCCAGCTGACGGTACTGAGGTCGTCATTTCATCAGATAGAGGAGGTGGTGTTGATTCCACCAGAGTTGCTGAGCCAGAGCGTGGTACTGATGCTGCGACTCCAGATGCTGAGGGTAGTACTAAGGCCACTAGTTCTTTTCCTGTTGCATTTCCTGCTTTTGATGTATCTCAAGACAATTATGTGAATAAAGGAAAGGGTTTGTTATTTGCGAGTCCATTTGTGTTTATTGATAATTTATGTATGGATTCTACTTTGCCAGAGCAGCATAGACTCGATCCTAGCCTTTCATCTGAGAAGGGCACAACCGTCCTCTTTCCTCAAGCACTCAGCTTGGCTAAGGGGACCAAAGAAAATCCAAAAAAATCCCACCAGCTAGGGTTCAACCAGCAGATGATGGACATATTTCACATACAGCTGACTCTACAGGAGGCCTTGGAGCACATCCCCCTCTTCCCTCAGAGACAGGACTACCATTCGCAGGAAGAGGAGGAACCATTAGTCAGAGATCCATATGCTCACTCGTGCCACTTGCTTCACCATCCAGAACCGTCTGCCAACCAAGAGGCCAGATGCAGGAACCCCTTATGTCACATGCCATATTCATGAGCAAAGGTTCGATCGGACTTTAATAGATATCGATTCTTCCATCAACCTACTTCTGGCAGCCTTACTCGACCGATTCGAGTTTGGCCCTCTCCGACAGAGCAGGACGGTCCTTCAGTTTGCTGATCGATCTGTCAAGAGGCCGAAGGGGTTGCTGAAGGACGTTGTCGTCACGATTCAGGGCCTGAAATTCCCCGTGGACTTTGTTGCGTTGGACATGGAGATCCCTGAGTGCGTGATCGATACCCCCATCATTTTAGGATGCCCGTTCTTGGCCACGGCCAAGGTAGTGTCCGATCATGATAGTGGTAAGGTATACTTTCGCATCGAGGGCAAGAGTGTACAAATAGAGATGATCGAGGAGACTAGAGCTAGAGATTCAGCTTGCTCGGACCCGTCTACAGATTCAGAGCCGATGACAGAGGCAGAGCGAGACATCCACCAGGATTGTGATTTTCTGATCATAGACGATGAGGCAGTTTGGGCAGACCCAGTTTCACGAGCCATCCTCTCACCTTCAGATCCCGCTGATGCGCAGATGCCAGTAGAGGAGAGCTTGGAGAGCACATTCCTGGTATGATACAGTTGAGGAAGCAGATTGTGTTCCCAATAACGAGGCAATTGATTTTTGTGATATAGATTCAGATCCCTCGGAGTCAGATATTGATTGGGCCGAGTTCAATGATATGATTTCATATCTGACTTCCACAGAGCCAGCAGCTAGGATGGAGACTGATTCCATTCCGAGCAGAGACATACCAGTAGAGCAGTCTTCACCAGATTATGATTTTCAATGAGAGTTCTCATTTTCCCATGCTGATTTGCCTGCATTCACTCAGACATTTCAGAGGCCAGATCTGCCAGCACCCAGTTGTCCAGAGCTGAAGCCCTTGCCGTCATCGCTAAAGTATAGATTCCTTGCAGGTGAGTATGAGATGCATCCAGTCATTATCTCAGCAGATTTGACTGGAGAGCAAGAATCTCGTCTGATGGGGGTTCTTGAAAAGAACTGCAAGGCGATAGGATGGAGCGTAGCCGATCTCCAGGGAATAAGTCCGGCCCTGTGCTCCCACCATATCTATCTCGAAGAGGACGTGAAGCCGTCGCGTGAGTTCCAGCGGCGGTTGAACCCGAATCTTCGAGAGATTGTCATGAAGGAGATCTCAAAATGGTGGAGCGTCGATTTTATCTACCCCATCTCCGAATCCAAATGGGTTAGTCCGTTATATATGGTGCCCAAGAAGACAGGCATCACCACAGTTGTTAGTGAATCTGGAGAGGAGATCGCTACCCGGGTACCCACTTCTTAGCGGGTCTGTGTGGACTACAGACGATTGAACCATGCCACCAAGAAGGATCATTTCTTGCTGCCTTTTATTAATCAGATTATAGAGAGGCTAGCCGAGAAGAGTTACTACTGCTTTTGGAGTAGGTACTCCGGATACAATAAGGTGGCCATTGCGCCAGAAGACCAGGACAAGATCACATTCACCTGTCCCTTTGGGACATATGCTTTCAGAAGGATGCCCTTTGGTCTATGTAACGTCCCGACGACATTCCAAAGGTGCATGTTGTCCATCTTTTTGGACATGGTGGGTGAGTGCTTGGAGGCCTTCATGGACGACTTCTCTGTCTATGGCAATGGGTTTGATTCTTGTCTTGACTGCCTAGACCGCGTCCTTCAGCGATGCATTGAGGTCCATCTTGTGCTTTCTTAGGAGAAGAGTCACTTCATGGTGACTCAAGGGACGGTGCTTGGACATATCATCTCCAACAGGGGCATGGAGGTTGATCCGGCCAAGGTGGAAATCATTAGAAAACTCAGTCCACAATCCAACTTGCGACAGTTACGGTCTTTTCTAGGGCACGTCGGTTTATACCGACGATTCATTCATGATTTCAGCAGGATTGCCCGACCGTTGACTGATTTGCTGACGAAAGACATCGAGTTCATTGTGGATGATAAGTGTCTAGCATCATTTAAGACTCTCAAGAGTCTAGTTGTAGAGGCTCCTGTCCTCCAGCCGCCTGATTGGTTTCTCCCATTCGAGATCATGACAGATGCCTCTGATTTTGCCGTTGGGGCCGTGCTGGGACAGAGGAGGGATGGAGTGTCATTTGCCATACCCTACGCTAGCCGTACTTTGGATGCCGCTCAGCGGAACTACACCGTCACTGAGAAGGAGATGCAAGCCGTAGTGTTCACCCTAGATGAGTTCAGATCGTACATCATTGGATCTAAGGTGACCATCTTTACTGATCATACCGCCATCATGTACCTTATGGCCAAGAAGGATGCCAAAGCTAGATTGACCAGATGGATCCTTCTACTCCAGGAGTTTGATATTGAGATTAAGGACAAGCATGGAGTCAAGAATGTGGTGACGGATCATCTCTCCCGATTAGAGCATCTTGAGGATTCTGAGCAGATTGAGCCTATTTCTGAGACCTTCCCAGATGAGGCGATCCTTACTATCGCCTCTCTCCCATGGTACACCGGCATTGTGAACTATCTTGTTGCCAAAAAAGTTCCACAAGTTTGGCCCAGGCAGTGACTTGAGACCTTCCTAGCGAAGGCCAAGTTCTACCATTGGGAGGATCCCGTCCTTTATCATGAAGGAGGGGATAGCATCTGGCGTCGGTGCATTCCTCAGGAGGAGCACCATAGCGTCCTCACTTACTGCCACAAGCTTGAGGCAGGAGGACATCACTCTAGGAGGAGAACGGTACAGAAAGTGCTCCAATCCAGCCTATGGCGGCCTGCCCACTTCAAGGATTCTGATGAATTCGTGAAGAGATGTATTGACTGTCAGAGGATGGGCACTTGTGGACAGTGTGATATGATGCTGATGTAGCCCATTCATTTCTGTGAGGTTTTTGACGCATGGGGCGTCGATTTCATGGGTCCATTCCCTAAGAGTCAGGGATTCAAGTACATTCTGTTGACCGTGGATTATGTTAGTCGTTGGGTTGAGGCCATCCCCGCTCGAACCGCAGATGCTAGGACTGTATGCTGATTTTTGTGGAAGAATATCATCTCACGGTTCGGGGTGCCTAGAGTATTGATATCTGACTGGGGGTCTCATTTCATCAATGACAAGGTAAAGGCCTTTGCTAGCAAGTTCAGCATTGACCATCGAGTAGCTACACCGTATCATCCTCAGACCAATGGTCTTGCTGAAGTGTCGAACAGGGAGATCAAGACTATTTTGCATAAGGTCGTCCACCCTGACCGAAAGGATTGGTCACAGCTTTTGGACTCGTTCTTGTGGGCATATAAGACATCCTTCAAGATGCCTTTGGGTACATCTCCCTTTCTCCTCGTTTATGGCAAGCCCTTCCATTTACCTGTTGAGCTGAGACATAGGCCACTGTGGGCAGTCACAGATATACTTTTGGATCAGTGAGTGTAGGAAAGCCTTTTCGAGTAGCCTACAGTATAAGGAGAGAGTTAAGGAGTAGGATGATTCTCATATCAGCCACAAGCAGTTTGAGCTAGGACAGAGAGTATGGTTGTTTGATGCTAGGCTTCGTTTATTTCCAGGGAAGTTACAGAGCAAGTAGAAAGGGACCATACCTGGTCCGAAAGGTACACGACAATGGAAGCATCGACATATCCGAGTTGTCATCTGAGTCTACCTTTCGTGTTAACGGGCAGCGGCTCAAACCATATCTAGATCATGAGCCGCTGGTCGTTGACGTTGCCCCTATTCATTTTGCGTGAGATGTGGTCTCTTGACTCACATCTATTGCATCTCACGCCTGATTATCATTGTTCTCCCGACTTGTATAGATCCAGATGTCTGTATCACACTATTCTTCAGTCCAACACCCCATTTGCATCTTTGATTATGCTATACTTAGGGTGTACTTCACCCTAGGTATAGGGGTTTGTGAGACTTTTGAGTTTCTTTAGATTCTTTTCCGCCTCTGTTTTGCTGCCTATACTTAGGGATATTTTACCCTAAGTATAGGGGAGGTAGACCCTGTACATTCCCCACTCGAATTTCCCTTTGAGTACAACCTGCTATACTTAGGATTACTTGATCCTAAGTATTGGGGGAAACCCCCGAGATTCTTCTTCCATTCTATTCTTTCATTTGTCTTTGTAGTATAGCTTTTCCTTTTCACTTCCCTATACTAAGCACGAGTTATGTCTTCTTCATCTCTCTTGATTCATTCTGAGGACATCGTTCGGGCTAAGTATAGGGGGTATCGTATATATTCTATATATACTTTAGCCATAACTCATACTTTGTGTGAGTGTGTTAATAAATAAAATGGCTAAAACCCGTAAAAATCCATAAAAAATAAAAAAAATTTCTTGTACATAAAATTCTTTATTGCACATACATAACTATTTATAAAATTATTTTTGTACAAATGTTTGTAAAAATCTTTTTTGTATAAAGGTTGTGTAAATATTTTCATATCAAAATTATGTATGTAGTACGAAATTTTTGTAAAATGTTTGAAAAACAAAACGTTTGCAAAAACCCTTTTGTAAATTGTGTAAATGTTTTGCAAAACTTATGCATTCATGCATACATCCATGTTTTCAAACATTTCAAAATTTTGCATATTTTCAAAAATTTGTACAAATTGCATCTTTGTATATACTTGTACAGTTTTTCTGAATCATAGTTGACATTTAAACTGGCCTGGAATTAAATTGAAAAATGGAGCTTGGTTAAGATCTTAATCCACCTAATTCTAAGAGGAACCTTAGAGCGCTTAGGGTTGAGACTTTTCAAGTACATGGTGACTTAATTCTTTGAGTCCACAAGGATATGATCATATGCCATCTTGATGAGCTTAAGTAGAACACTTAACAACACATGCATGACTCTCACAGACAATGGCTTTGGCTTGGGCCAGCACTTTACACCTAGCTCTCTCTACGGATGAGGTGGTGAGGAGGCAGTCTTCTTTGACTTGGGGTAGCATATGAGGGTAGTACTTCTAGGAGGAACCTCTCTTCTTCTTTTAGTGAAGGAAGTGCGTCTCAACTTGGTCTGGTAGCAGTGAGGTCTAAAGACAGGAGTTGTGGGTTGCAATAATAATTCAAAAGAGGGATAGTCTACTGGATCAAGAGGAAAAACTCCTTATGTATATATGCTGCACCATGTAGATATGTTGTACATATGCACATAAAAAAAGTGTAAAAAGAAAAGAACTCCAAAAAAGTGGTGGGTCTGATAGAAAATGAAATACCCACCGGAATATATATAGTCAAATAAAGCAAAGCTTGTATTACCCATCCCCATCTCATGAAGCTTGCAGCAGGGAGACTTAGCTACATTGGTTGGGCTCCCAAGGATACATGGCTACACTGGCCAAGGTCCATTCTCTTCTTCCACCTCTTCTTGAGCCGGTTGAACTTGAACTTAGAAGGGAATACCTCGCTCCTCGAGGAAAGAGTTGCCAGACTAGGGTATTAGAGTTAACCTGTTGGGGGGGGAGGGTTGTCACTTTGCCATTTCTAAGGTGGAGAGCTACATATCACTTACACAGTACAAGAAAAGATTCATAGTCATCAGAGTTTGTATATGTAGACTTGTTCTGATCTAGATTGTTGAGGAGTCTTGACTATAGATTAGTGGAACTTAGAGGTTGTTGAGTTTTAAACCTAATCCAAAGATCTGACTGAGCTCCATACTTTAATTTAATGAAGACAAGTTTAATAATCAGCATTGATTCACCTTCTTTTTCTTCTTTTTCTTTTTCTTTTCACTTCTTTTTCAAATAAGTGTTTGCTAAGGGACTAGCAAAAGTAAAGTATAGGGGGTGATGAATACTCACTCATCACTCTTTATTCTTTTATTTTAGCTAATTATCTTAGCAAAATACCTTGTAGATAGTTGTAAATACAATAAATTACCAATAGGCATGCATTTGTTAAGTATTAATAATTAGCATGTATTTGTGCAAAAATAAAAGAATAAAGAATAAAAGAAAAAAGAAGGAGATATTTAGAATAAATATTGAGTGACCTTAACCCAAGAGAGGGCCCAATATGGGCCTGATCGTCAAATAAAACAAGTAGAGAGAGATAGGGTCATTCAACCTTGTATATAGTCCTTCTATGTGTACATATTTTATTTCAAAAAAAATAAAAATAAAAATATGTTTCTAATATCTTGTATATATTTCTAAAAAATAAAACAAAAAATTAGAAAAATAAAATTAAAATAAAAACAAAATAATTTCTCACTCAACTTGTACACAATATATGTATGTATCACACTTCTATTTAATTCACTCTTGTAAATAAACAATAAAAATAAAATAAATTTATTTTATACTCTAAAATTTATGTTGTAAATAAATAAAATATAAAATTAGAGTATTTATACAAAAATAAGAAAATAAAAATATAAAATACATAGGTATTTTATATCTGTATATAATATAATATAATGTATATACCTTAATTTATTTTTCCTAAAAATAAATGAAAACAACTAAAAAATAGTTTGAAAAATAATAAACATTTCTCATTTTGTAAATATTTTAAAATAAAATCATTTTTATTTTTAATTTATTTTCCAAATCTTTTCTATTTTCTATTTTCTGATTGGTCCACGAGGGTTTGTTGACCCCGGTCAACTCCCCTTCCCGGACCGGTCTTCACCCAGATCCGAGTCGCGCCCCCTTTTCTCTGAATTCTCTCGATCGGATCTTGTCTCCTTTCGCCCTGATTTCTTCGCCCGCCTCTTCCTAGCGGATCTACGACCCTCGCGAATCCCTAGGTAGTGGCGTATCTACCTCGGTTCGCATGCCAGTGCCCGTTATTCCTCGTCACATGGGACTTGCTATAAATTATTCATTTCATTCCCCAGCTTCGGAGCTCGCGCCGCATACCCTCCTTTTGCCCTAGAGAGCTTCCCCTTGGTGACAGCTTTCAGAAGCAACCTTTGGTGGTCGGAGTGAGGTGCTGCAGCCGACGCTCGACGCACGTGGCCGGACCTCTGCCGTGTTCGAGCCTCCTCGCCTTCCGCAGCGTGGTCGAGGCGAAGACCCCCATCGACCTCACCTCCTGGAGCTTAGGATCATGTTAGGACCATCATGTACATCTCATTTCGATCATAGTTCTATTTTATCTCGAATCTTTCATTCGTCCTCCGCCGGCTCCGACCCGACGGTCGGAGCTCCATCGATCACCCATCTCCGTTCTGATAGACTCCCCGGTCCACCGTCATCCTTCCCCCACATCCTGATCATCCCGATCTTGGCTATCCGAGCCAAGATTAGGCTAGGTTCCATCCCACACATTGCCGGAAACTCCCCTCGTCGTTCCCCATCGCTTCCCTTAGTTTTTAATCAATAACTTTGGCCGGAGCAGGCCTCCGAGCAAAAGCTTTACCTCGCAGGTCGAGTTGCGCGTGGAGACCCCCCAGAGCACTTCAGCACATCCTCGTCGGAGCCATCCCAGGTTACCGCCACCTTCTCGGAGATCTGACCGGTGGATGCTCCATACGACCCAGCCACCCGACGTGGAGGGGCCTCGCGAGTCTTGCCCCACTTCCTGATCGATCATCAGACGCCTGGAGTACTGCCAGTTCTCCGGCGAACTTCGCCAGGGAGCAGTTCATCCAGGATCCTTCTCCATCGTCGGATCATCACCAGCCACTAGTTTGCATCTGGACCGTCCATCACTCGCGCCTGACAGGTCGTTAGATCTGACATCTAACGGCCCCGTACGCCCCGCGTTCGCCCCTTTGTTAGGATCGTTGGATTCGCCAGATGTCAACGTCATCACTGCACGTCGCCCGCCACTCAACGCCCGCCACCTGCCACTCACGTGACCCGTACGTCCCGCCTGAGTAAGTTGCACCCATGCCCCTGCATTTCTTTTATGTTTTTATTTAGTATGTAAAATAAATTAGCACAGTGGACCATTTTGCATAAATGCACCTGCAGTTTTATATATTTGCGTTTTAGTACTCCTTGTATGGGTGCGCGTGCGTCGTCACGTGTCTTTTTGTGACATTTGCATATCTTATCCTGAGATTAATGTATGTTATGGTTTGAATTTATTGTTTTATTATTTACATCCATACCCACATGCGTGGTGTTTTGGACATGTGCTGGAATCAGTGGAAAATTGCGGTTGGCCCCTTGAGCTTTTGACGCATGTTCTGATTTAGCCCCTGAGACTTATTTTCTTTGTGATTTAGTCCCTGTGGCTGTATGTTTTTGATTGATTGAAATAAATATCAAATCTCGTCCAAAAATTGTGAAATTTGGAAATGTGGCTCTTGCCACAGTGTAAAAATTTCTGTGAATTTTTGGCTTGTTTTGTTTGCGTTTGGTATTTTTAAAAATTCAAAAACCTAAAAATATACTTATGTCCAATTTCAAAAATCAACTAAAAATATTAAAAATCCAAAAAAATATTGTTTGTTTGTTTTAGTGTGCTTTTACTTCTATCAAATTTTTGTTGCATTTGGATTCATAAAAACCCTAAAAATTGAAAAAACTAAAAAACTTAGAAAAATCATTAAAAATTCAGAAAAAATAAAAAAAATGCAATTTCTTCTTCTGTAGTTAGGATTTTTTTTAGCTTCTCATAAAATTGTTGCTAGAATTTTATAGGCTATTTTTGTATTTTTAAATAGCCTTTAGATTCTGGCTACACAATACCTTTGATTTTTACACTTGTTTCATTTTTAGAATATTACCTAAAAGTTAGAAAAATCTAAGAAAAATATAAAAACATTTGAACATTTATAAAATCAAAAATATTTTTATTTTATTTTTTGACTATTTTTGTGTATTAAATAATTGTTGGTTTGTGGATTTGTGAGTGCTTTTATATTTTTTCCTTATATTAAAAATTACAAAAAAAATTGGAAAACCAAAAATCCACCAAAAATATTTTATTTCTTTTATTTTAGAATTTCGACTACTTCGTAGCCATCGCATTCCGTGCTTGATGAATCTGTGATTCATCACTTCAAAAGTCAAAAATAGAGCCTTGTTTCCGAGAAAATAGAGGCATATTTCCCTTTATATTGCATAAATAGCATTCATGCATATATTCCTAACTCATACATTTTAGTAGCTCATTTGCATTTAAATAAGAAGCCAAAAATCCCCTGTAAAATATCCATGCACTAAAATAACCTCTTCTTTATAATATGTACTCCTTAGTTAATAATATAGGGAAAAAAGGCCAAAATCCCCTTTGTAAAATAGCCAATAAAGCCTGAGAACCCCTGTACATTAGAATGCAAATAAAGCCCTCATGCAAACTCCGAATTAGGTCTACTTACTCTTAGAATACTACACATTAAAAGACCTTTAAAATGAGACTAATTTCATTGAAGTTGAAGCTTGTATGAGAAAGATAGGTTTTTGGGCCACTTTGTATACTATCTATGTATATCTATGTATCCTTGTATTTATGTATCATATTTGACCTCATCTCCGTCTTTGGTCAACATGAAACTTGTAGATCTCATCGAGATCTACAACTTTCATGTTTTGTGTTTTTCCAAATTCGGTCCCCTCTTCTCTCTACATGTGCATCTTATTCCAGCCACTCACAGCAGGCCACGTGGCGCCCTCTGGTTGCGCCACGTGGCCCCGCTTCCCCTCGCCTCATCCGCCTGCGTCCTCAGCCGTTGGATCTCGCTTCAGATCCAACGGCCCAGCCTTTTCCACGCATGCCCCTTGCCTGGACCATCCGATCATCTCCTGCCTTGATCTACGCCGCACGTTCGCGCCTTCACCAGAGCCTCCACGTGGCAGCATCTACGCCGCTTGATCAGACCCTTGATCTCTCAATCGCAGCCGCCCTTCTTCCAGCGAATCGCGGCCCTCTGATCAACTCCATCTCCTCATCCAGGTCGTTCGCTCGCGCTTCGCTAGTAGCTCGCCACGTGGCGCCACCACAGCCCATCATCTCCGAGCCCCTGATCTCATCCTACCCGCCCACCACACCTTGATCTCCACCGTTGGATCACAGATCCAACGGTGGAGACCTCGTCTCCTACCTCTGGGCGCCCTCTCTCCCACGTCCCTTGCCTTGCGGGAGGGGCGCCCCCTTTCTATTTCCGGCTGCACGTCAGCCACCCTCTCCCACCGCTGACACCCCCACGACGTACCCACTCATCCCTCTCCCTCGCCAGCTCCCTCACGCCCACCACCTCCACCATAGAAGCTCCACATCGCCCTCGAAACTCGCCTCGTCATCAACACCGCCACCAACTTCACCTTATAAATACGCCACCACCGGCAACGTTCACCCCCATCCGCCACTCCAGAGAGCTTCCCTGAGCTCCGACCTATCAGTTGGTAACAGCAATTAGTTGAATCGTTGAGCGAAGAAGGGGATTCGACTCCGGCGAGATCCACGGCCGCCACCGCGTGATGCAGCCTCCATCCGCGAGCTGCGTGAGCTCAGGCCACCTACCGACCTTCGAGCGACGACCTGGAGCTCAAAACTGAGCTCCATTTCCCAGGTAGATCCCTCCATTTCTCCTCCGATCGTCCTTTGTTTTATCTTCGATTTCTCCGATTTTATTCGCCGCCACCGGTCACTGTCTCGCTTCCCTTTCATCTCACTGAGCTTCGCGTCGAAGCTCTCATCCTCGCGGTACCATTTACGACGACCGACGATGCACTCCAGCAACCATCGACCTCCAGCTCCGCCACTTGGCCGGAGCACCATCGCCGACCATCTCCTTCACGCCCTAGGCCTCACCGATCACCTCCATCTCTCCACAAACACCCGCACGAGCTTCGGCTCTCTATTTTACACTTGCAGGTACCCATCTTCTCACTGACCGGAAGGTCACCGGAGCCATCTTCGAGCTTCATTGCCGTCGTCATCAGGCCGCCTTCCGAAGCTCCTGAGACCACCATCTTCTCCGCCTCCTCGCCACGCATCTTCCGGGCTATCTCCGACAATCCGGAGAGCGTCAGCACCTCGAGGAAGGACGGGCGGAGCGACAGCATCCTCGCCGGAGCCCCGCCTTCTCCTCCGCAGGCGGCGGAGGACCGTCGAGGAAGAAGAGCAGCTGCCGTTCGATCGCATCGATCGAACGGCTCTCACATCGCCACGTCGCTCGCCACCGGACTCGCCTGCGACCGTAGGATCATCACTGATCCCACGCCTGGGAGAACGCCACGCGTCTTCACCGCCACCCTTTGGATCAATCTTGATCCAAAGGCCTGCAGCCCTCCACGTCGACGAAGACCGAGCCTCGGCCCCAAGCCTAGGCTCGGTCGACCCGAGGGCTACACCGAGCCTCGCTCCGGACCTCCAGAACGTTCTAACCTCGCTCCGATCCACCCTCAGCCTTCCGAGCCTAGTCCCGCCCACGTGAGGAGCACGTGCGGCCTGGGTAAATTGCACCGAGGCCCCTGGAGCTTTCCAAAATTGCAAGAGGTCCCCGTGAAGCAGACCCCACGTGAGGAGCACGTGCCCTGTGGAGAATTTGCACAAGAGTCCCCACATTATAGGTAATTGCATTTTAATTCCTGTCTGCATATTTGTTTATTGTAATTTTAATTTCCTGTATTGCATTTACACCCCTGTGTTTGCACGCATCCCTAGATTGCATTTTACATCATTTTGAAATTCTAAAAATTGCATTTTGTTGGAAATTTTGTCCTCTGTCTATTGGTCCACGTGTCATATTTTTGTAAGTTCATTTGAATTATTAATGAATTAATTGGTGAATTGTTGACATATTTTGCCCAGTGACGGCCTTTTGATTTATAGTTAATTCTTTGCGCTTCCAAAATTCATCAAAAAATTCACAGTAGCTTAAGGACATCATTTTTAACATACCATACAAATTTCATAGCATTTTCACGCATATCGAGGCCTAAATAAATTGTTAAGTGATTTTCTTAGATTAATTTTAATTAATTCATTTCACAGTGAAATTAAGTTCTGTTAATTTTCCTAGGTCCCTTATCATTAGAGCCACCTAGGATAATTTTAGTTCTTGAAAAAATTGTGGTTTGATATTTATTAAAAATTAAATACTGAAAATCACCCTGTCTGTTTATTTAATTCCCAGTAAATTCACTTAGTGTCGAAAAATTCCAAAAAAAAATAGTGTAGGTCATTTTCATCATCATTAACCATCTGGCCATTTTCATAATTTTTGGACTTCATTTGATATTCTAATTAAATTGAACATTAAATTGGCTGACATTGTCTACATAAGTCTGCATAAAAAAATTAAAAAGAAAAAAATTACTCCTCGAAAATCACACACTTGGATCCTTGCTTAAATTCACCTAAGGAGACAGATGCCTCCCTGAGATCGACCTTAGACTCAACCAAGAAAAAAATTGCCGCTTAAAATTAATTTCACATTAATCGATAAGTGGTTTTTGATTAACCCCTAGTATCCGACTACAATGAATCACTTTAATTAATTTGGACATTAATTTGATCGAATTAACTGAGGGTGCGGGAGCGTTATCAAAATTAATGTCCAAATTAATTAAAGTCCAAATTAATTTTGATAACGCTCCCGCACCCTCAGTTAATTCGGTCAAATTAATGTCCAAATTAATTAAAGTGATTCGTTGTAGTCGGATACTAGGGTTAATCAAAAACCACTTATCGATTAATGTGAAATTAATTTTAAGCGGCAATTTTTTTCTTGGTGGAGTCCAAGGTCGATCTCAGGGAGGCATCTGTCTCCTTAGGTTTAATTTTTAGCAAATTTTTGAGTGTTTGATTTTCCTTCTCCTGGTAGTCTGCCCCCCGGTTTTCTTGTAATTATTTTCTCTCATTTATTTTTGCATTATTTTATTTTTGTAACTCTCTGACCTCCAATTATTTTTTGTGCGAGGACCGCGAGGAGTCGGCGACGCTTCGAGGACTTAGCATTTAAATTTTTGAGTGAAAGAGAGGCATTGTATTTTTTTATTCATTTTATTTCTTTTGCATCATTTCCAGCGGTTCCCGTTTGGGATGTCGCGCGTGTAAAGATAGTGGAACTGTGTCCCATGTGCTGTGTGGGTGATTGTAACTTAGCTTGCACTAGCGGCTCCTCGAGCCACTCTAGGAATTGTTTGTGCTCGTAATCAATAGGACCACACATCACACATAAAAGACGCACCTAGACCGCAGGACTTAGTCAAAATTGAACTGTTCTTCACGCTAATAAAACTGCCTGTCTAGGAGCGGCTTTTCATCGATTGCATTTGCATGTAGAGTAAAGTTTTCAATTCTGTTTTGCATCCTGCATAAAAAAAAGCGAAGGGATCACTGTAAGTATTCTCTACTCAGCATCCGCATCATCGATTTTTCGTGCATCGGCTTTTCTCGATTTCCCCCTCCTATTTTCTCACTTAAATTAAACAGGAAATTGGGACTGTCCGATAGGCGTGCTTTGTGGTGGACTAATTAAAGTGATAACTTAACTTTAAAATCGGGACTACTAACAGTATTGACCAAAAAAAGAATAAAATTTGAAAATTATTTGCGGGAGATTAATCCCCGACCTTGTTTTCAGGCTGAGTGAGGGTACCTGAGTGTGTGTGAACACCCTAAGGTAGAGCCCAAATCCCCGTCTTCCATATCACGTTCTAACTGATCCTAGCAAATATTACAAGCCGAATAATTTCAGATTCTTTGACTAGTACCAAGTAGCCTCCGCCCGTCTCAGGTAGATAGGGGCGAAATTGCGGTACTTTGCGACAAGCTGCCAGTAACCCCCCGGGGTGAAGTTCCGGCCTTGTCAGCCTCTGCCTGCTTGCAGGTAGATAGGGGCGTGGTCATTGAATCCATCGGCTTGGGATAGGAGCGAAGAAAGGAAGGAGCAGCGGTATCTTAGACGACAGGATAAACAGGGAAGACGCATCCGGCTCTGAGCCGACTTCCCTCTAGGCCGCGTAATCCTTGCTATTTTTGCTTGAATATCACACTTAAAAATTACAAGATAAATTGGACTCAACTTTGAGTCCTTCACTGTGTTGAGTGTGAACCCAGGGTCTTGGATTGTTCTTGTTGCTTGCTTCAGGTAGGAGTAAAATCCTATCTTCTTCCCGCTTCATCAAGATGAGTGATTGGGGAGATCTCGACGCGCTATTCACTGATCTCTCTATGAGTCCCCCAAGTAACTCGTCTTTCTCGGTCCGAGCGCACCTTGGACCACCCAGGACTCATGACCCTCTTGAGTCCTGGTTCCCTCATGCTCAGGGTGGTTACTCTCAAACCAACCCTTTTATCTCCTCCGAGATTACCGAGGAAGACCATTGCCTCGGTAATCCCTTCCTTGATTTGCCCTCTAACACCGATCTTATTTTCCAATCCCCAGAACTAGAGGGCGAAATGCCGCCAAGGATGCCGCCAGATGAGGACCAGATGCGACAAATTCTTAGACACCTCGCCGAAGCCGAACAGAAAAATGCAGATCTTACGGCGTGGATGGGACAGATCATAGTAGCTGAAGGGATCGACCGACCAATGGTCGATACCTACAACCCGGCGGAGAACGAGATCCAAAACTGGTTAGCACCTGCAGTTCCCGACCAGGCATTCGAGCTGAAACCCCACTTCCTCAGTCTGCTCCCGAAGTTCAACGGAAACCTCAGTGAAGAACCATACACCTTCCTCCGTGACTTCGAATTAGTGTGCAACAATCTTAGCCATCCTAATGTTGGCCAAGATTATATCCGGCTGAAGGCCACCCCGTTTGCCTTAGGAGATAAGGCTGCTCATTGGCTGAAAAACTTAGGGGTGGTATGTACTACCTGGATGCAGTTCAAGGACCTTTTCTTGAAGAAGTTCTACCCTCTCAGTAGAACTAATCAGATGAGAACAAAGATCGCCAGCTTCGCTCAAGGAACCAGCGAACCGTTCCATGAGGCTTGGGACAGGTTTAATGACTTAGTACAGAAATGCCCATGCCACGGCATTTCTAAGGCAATCTTAGTCCAGACCTTGTTCTGTGGTCTAACCCCGGAGATGCAGGGGTTAGTCAGCGCCGCCTGTGGAGGAAGCTATCTGAACAAGAATGAGCACGCTGTATGGAAGATCCTAGAACAGATGGCAGAAACCGGCAGGTCACAGGCCATAAGGGCCTATCAGTTGTCTCCCTCAATCTTATCCAATGAAACAACTAGAAGGACTGTTGCAGATCTGACTGAGGACCTCATCCCCAGCATGGGGATGATAGCCGACAAGCTTACCATGGTCGAGCAGATCCACAAGAGAGTCGCGGAGATGGAGTCTCTTTCGAGCCTTCCCAAGAAAGTGGAGGAACTCTCTGAAAAGGTAGATAAGATCAAGCTACCCACCCCTTCTGCACCACCTGTACCTGTACACCGAGTCCATCTTGTACAGGAACAGGCACCGGGATCTCAGAGCAGCTGGGATCAGACTTATACCCAGCCGAACCATCATGCACCCCCACCAGTGGAAACGGAATACGAGGAGCCTCCGCCTGTATACGAGATCAACAGGCTTTGGTATAGCCGTGACCCGCTAGTCCGGCAAATCAAGATGGGGAAGGATCAGGCACACCGCCCAACCCCAGTCTACCAAGAGACCAGGCCCGTCACAGTCCCGCGATACCAGTCCAGGCCAGAACAGGGGTACCAGCCGCAGCAGCGCACCTACCAGCAGGGGCCAGCACCGTCCCATCAGCAGCAGTATCGGCACGGCCAGCAGGGCCAGTACAGGACCGCATCCACTCAGCAGCCAGCCCAGCCCAACGAATTGGAGTCCCTCACCTTGGCGATCCAGACCCTGTCTGATAGGGTCCAACAAATGCAGAATGACTACCTGGACATGAGAACCGACATCAATCGGGTCTCTCGTGCCCAGGACCAACAAATGGCGCCAAGGACCCCAATTCCCGCATAGGTTCAGGCCAACCCGAACAGCGTACACCAGGGCCAGAACCGACCTCGAGATCAGGTATATTATTCAGATAATTATCTATCTGAACATGAGATCCTTTCGTACGATAATGTTAATCATATGTCCCTCAGGAGCGGAAGGACCGTGACCATACCTGATCGGGCACGGGCACAAAAGGAAGGAGCCTCCGAGAATCTACCTGAGGAGAATTCGGAGGAAGAAGAGGAGGAGCAGCACCATCACCACCGGCGGAAGAAGAGGACATCTGAGTCCTCGAAGCATCAGTCCCGCAGTCGCATAGAGTCAGACGGCACCGATGAAGAGCCCGCACCTCCATCTGAGGAGGATCATCCAGAAGAAGCGGAAGAAGCGTCACCGGTTTCATCTCAGCATTTTCCTTTTAGTCAAAGTCAGAGTCCGGGTCTGTATCAGAGTCAGAGTCATGTCAAAAACTCAGTTCCAGAAATTAATGAGAAGATTTCAGTTTCAGAACCTGAGTTGGAGTCAATAATCCCTTTCCCCCGAGCTCTCAAGGGTGGAAAGAAGAAAATCAAAAAAATCCAAAAAGATGACCCTGAGATGGCTGAATTTTGCAATAAACACATCAAGGTCACAATCCCTTTTGACAAGTTCGTGGAAATGACCCCTGCATTCCAAAAATACCTTAAGGTGAGATGCACACCTACTAGGGTTAGCAGGAAGACCAAAAGCCGTGTTGAGAAACACGTTTTATCAGTAGCCACGACTTGTGCAATAAAGAACTCGTTTCCTCGGAAACGAAGAGACATGGGTGCACATTATGTAGTGAGTCATGTTGATGACATCGCGTTTGCACGCACTCTCCTGGACAATGGTTCCTCGATCAACTTAATGCCCACAGCCCTCTATGAGCGGCTTAATCTCGGACCTCTTAGGAAATCTAGAGCTATTCTGCAGTTTGCTGACAAATCTACTAAGAGGTCCCAAGGAGAGTTAAGGAACATTGTGATCAAAGTCGAGGGACAAGAATACATGGTGGACTTCACTGTCCTAGATATGGAAACCCCTCGTAATTGGAGAGATTCCCAGATCATTTTAGGTAGGCCCTTCCTCAGAACAGCGGGGGCCTTATTTGATTATAAGAATGGGAAAATTCAGTTCCAAACTCCAGGCGGAGATGAGGAACTTGAGATGAAGCAGACGAGATGGCAGAGACCAGACTCCGAATCCAGCACCGAGTACTCTTCTACCGGAACAGACTGTGAGCATGTAGACGTAGTTGGGCCATGGAGACAGAACCCAGCCAGCATCGATGTGTCCATCTCCTTTGAAGATGATCCAGTGCATGAGTCAGTCTGCGAGATCCTCAGGAACGAGTACAGCTCTGAACCTTCATCGCCCTACATCTTCGATGATGTAGAGACCCAGTTGGGCCTGTCAGTCCTTACATCTTTAGGACAATCGGAAGATGAGGATGACGAGTCGGACGAGGCGTTTGCCGATTGTATGGAAACTTTTGACGATCCGACTCCAGAGCCGCGCTTGGTGGCAGCTATTACAGAACATGATCCAGCCACTTCCAACACCGAACCAGATCAGATTGAGCCAGACTTCTTAGACGATCACACTATTCTTGAGCTCAAACCTCTACCCACAACCCTGAAATATGCCTTCCTTGCGGGCCAAGACAAGAAATTTCCGGTCATTATCAGTTCGCAATTGACCGAGGAGCAGGAATCTCGCTTGCTAGAGATCCTGGAGAAGAACCGCAAGGCAATAGGCTGGAGCATTTCCGATCTCCACGGAATAAATCCCGCTCTGTGTTCGCACCATATTTACTTGGAGAAAGAAGCCAAACCCTCTCGTGAATTCCAACGCCGGTTGAATCCAAATTTACGAGAGGTTGTGAAAAAAGAGATAGAAAAATGGTGCGACGCGGGTTTCATTTACCCAATCTCCGACTCGAAGTGGGTGGCCCCAATCCATGTTGTCCCGAAAAAGTCGGGAATTCAGACGACCACCAACGAGGACGGAGAGGAGATCGTGACTAGAGTACCCACGTCGTGGCGCGTCTGTGTGGATTACAGACGCCTGAATGCCGCGACGAAGAAGGATCATTTCCCTCTACCGTTCATTGATCAGATCCTAGAAAGATTAGCGGGGAAAGAATTCTTCTGCTTCCTTGATGGGTTCTCGGGCTACAATCAAGTAGCCATAGCTCCGGAGGACCAGGAAAAGACCACGTTTACATGCCCCTTTGGTACCTATGCTTTCAGGCGCATGCCTTTTGGGCTATGCAATGCTCCAGGTACTTTTCAAAGGTGCATGATTGCTGTATTCACCGAAATGGTCGGTGAATTCCTGGAAGTCTTCATGGATGACTTCTCGGTCCACGGCGATTCTTTTGATTCCTGTCTTAGGAATCTGGACCGAGTCCTCAAAAGATGTTGTGAGGTCAATCTGGTGCTCTCCTGGGAGAAAAGTCACTTCATGGTGACGGAGGGCATAGTGTTGGGGCATGTCATCTCCAAGAGAGGAATGGAGGTTGAACCTGCCAAGGTGGACGTGATCAGACGACTCCAGCCACCAACCAACGTAAGGCAGTTGCGGTCGTTCCTCGGGCATGTCGGATTTTATCGAAGATTTATCAAGGATTTTTCTAAGATTGCCCGACCGCTAACTGAGCTTTTAGGCAAAGACACAGAGTTTATTGTAGATCACAAATGGCTTGAGGCCTTTAAGCTGTTACAAGGAATGATCATGGACGCACCCATCTTACAAGCCCCAGATTGGTCTCTACCTTTTGAGATCATGACGGACGCCTCATATTATGCTGTTGGGGCTGTATTGGGACAAAGAAGAAACGGCGTCCCGTTCGCAATTCACTACGCAAGCAAAGTGCTTGATTCTACTCAGCGTAACTATACAGTTACAGAAAAGGAAATGCTTGCGGTAGTGTTTGCCTTGGACAAATTCAGATCTCACTTAATCGGATCCAAGGTAACTGTGTTCACAGACCACACGGCACTACGATATTTGATGGAGAAGAAGGACGCGAAGGCGCGTCTTCTTCGTTGGATTTTACTTATCCAGGAGTTTGATTTAGACATCCGTGATAAACCTGGAAAGAAGAACGTAGTGGCCGATCATCTTTCTCGTATCGAAGATCTTAATACTTCCGAGGTTTCCCCGATTCGAGACTCCTTCCCTGACGAGTCGATTTTTGTTATTGACTCACTCCCATGGTACGCCAATATCGTGAACTATCTTGTCTCCAAGAAAGTTCCCGAGGATTGGCCCAAGAGCCAAATCGACCGACTAAAGTCAGATGCTAGACACTACTATTGGGAGGATCCGATCCTTTTCTATGAAGGACCGGATTGTGTCTGGAGACGTTGTATTCCTCAGGAGGAATACCAGAGTGTCCTTTCTTTATGCCATAGCTTAGAGGCAGGAGGACACCACTCCGGGAAGAGGATCGCATGGAAGGTACTTCAGTGTGGCTTCTACTGGCCGACTATGTTTCGAGATGCCACCGCCTTCGCGAAGTCGTGCCCAGTTTGCCAGAGAATGGGAGGAACCGTTGGTTCTAAGGATGAGATGCCAATGCAGCCGGTCATCATTTGTGATGTCTTTGACGCCTGGGGCATCGATTTCATGGGCCCGTTCCCTGTCAGCCACGGGTTCGAATATATCCTCCTTGCGGTAGATTATCTGTCCAGATGGGTGGAGGCTATCCCGACCCGAGCCGCAGACAGCAGGACTGTCTGTAAATTCATCAGAGAAAACATAATCTCTAGGTTCGGGATCCCCAAGACGATGATATCAGACGGGGGTAGCCACTTTGTGAATCGGGAGGTGAAGAAACTCCTGAAGGACTACGGCATCGAACACCATGTCGCGAGTCCTTACCACCCACAAACCAATGGTATGGCTAAGGTGTCGAATAGGGAGGTGAAAACCATATTGCAAAAGCTTGTCCGCCCGGACAAGAAGGACTGGTCTCAGATCTTAGATCAAGTCCTCTGGGCATATAGGACGGCTTACAAGACACCGTTAGGCACCTCCCCATTCCGAATGGTATTCGGAAAGCCGTGCCATTTGCCCGCAGAGTTAGTACACAAATCAGAATGGGCAATAAAGAAGGTCAACTGGAACACACACCTGGGTCAGAAACAGAGAGACATGGATCTGAATGAGCTTGTGGAAGTCAGAAACCGAGCATACGACAACAGTTTGGTGTACAAGGACAAGGTGAAGCGTTGGCATGATAGATATATCAGACGAAAGACCTTTGTTCCTGGACAGAAGGTATGGTTGTTCAATGCTAGGCTGAAGATTTTCCAAGGCAAATTAAAGTCTAAGTGGACGGGACCATTTGTCGTCCGTACAGTGCATGATAGTGGATGTGTCGAGATCTCAGATCTCGCAGATGACGCACCGACATTCCTAGTGAATGGGCAGCTGTTGAAGCACTACGTTGAATCCAATGAACAGTTAGTCCATGTGGAGGAGATTGTATTCATGCGCGTGACAGATACAGCAGATACATCTCAAGCCGCGTATGAAACCTTACAGCAATGAACCCCAGCCATCCGCAGCATCTCAAAAGATTCAGACCGACTCATCTGTATATATCATTCTTCCTGTATATCCTATCCTTTACCCCCACGATTCTAGTAACCCATCCCCACATCATCGAACCATTATCTTGGACTATACTTAGGATGACCAGATCCTAAGTATAGGGGGAAGGGGTCACCCGAGTCGATTCACTGTACATTCTCCAGATCGCATTGGTCCTCATACTCATTTCCTACCGATACTTAGGCTGACCTGAGCCTAAGTATAGGGGGGATCGATGCCCGCATTGTATACTCATCCATTTCTCATCTTTCCCTCGTCCGCCTCATATCTGATCTTCTTCTTAGGCTGCCAGAGCCTAAGTATAGGGGGGCGAGACGACTTCTATACTTTTTGTTCCTTTTGGCTCTCCTACGCTTAGCACGAGCTATGTCTTTTTCCCCACTCTTCATGCTCTGAGGACATAGCACACGCTAAGTATAGGGGGGCGTGTATATATTACATATATACTTTACCCATAGCTCGTGCTTTCGCGTATTTTTGTATATATTTTACAATAATTACGGGTGGGTAAAAATCGAAAAAAAAATATATAAGAGAAAAAGAAAAAAATAGGCTTCTTATTTACTCTTGCATATCATCTCTGCATATAAAAAGAAAAATAAAAAGAGTCTTGCATTTTCATAGCATCTCATCTCATCTGCATACTTTGCATATGCAAAGTGAAAAGCTAGTGGGTTCTGAACCAAGTTATGAGTAGATATTGAGGATGGACTTAATTTGACCTTAATCCACTTAATTTCAGAGGAACCTTATATGAACTGGAGTTAAGATCTCTCAGGTCAAGTGACTTAATTCTTTGAGTCCGCATGTCTATGTTCACATGTCATATTGATTAGTCTAAGTAGAATATCTCGTGCATACGCAGAATTCTTTTAGATAATGACCTAACTTGGACAAGCACTATGCACGTAGCTCTTCATTGATGAGGTGGTGAGGAGGTAGAATCCTTTAGCTTGGAGTAGCACACGGGTGGAAACATCCGTCCTCCTCTAGGGAGGGTAGTGCATCTCAACCTAGTCTGGTGGTGTTGACATCTAAGGACAGGATGCTGTGGGTTGCAATAATGCTTCAAAAGAGGGATAGTCTACTAACTCAAGAGGAAAAACTCCTGATGTACATGCTGCTTTTCGACAAAAAAATGCAAAAACTCCAAAAAAATCAGACAGGTTCAAGAAAAAAATAAAATACCTGTCGGAGTATGTATACTAGTAAAGAAATGCAGCTGGATGACTTGGCTACACTGGTCAGGCATCCCGGGATAGGTAGCTACACTGGCTACCGTCCATTCTCTTCTCTACCCCCTCCTCTTGAGTTGGTCGTACTTGAACTTAGAAGGGAATACCCCGCTCCTCGAGGAAAGAGTTACTGGACCGGGTTATTGAGTTACCTTGTTAGAGGAGGCTGGTTCCGAGCCGTTTCTGATGTGGAGAGTTACAAATCACTTACACAGTACAAGTAAGAATCATAGTCATCAGAAATTTGCGTTTGAGGATTTGTTCTGACCTGACTATTGAGGCGTCTTGAATAGACGACTTGTGGAACTTGGAGTCTGTTAGGTCTTAAGTGCAGGTCCAAATAAGGTTCCGCCACACAATTAATCCAAAGGTCGAGTCAGGCTCTATTTTTCAACTTTTGTTCATGACCTTGGTTTGGAACCCAAAATCATTTCACTCTTGCATTTCATTTAGTTGCTCGGGGACGAGCAAGGTTTAAGTATAGGGGGTTGATGAATCTGTGATTCATCACTTCAAAAGTCAAAAATAGAGCCTTGTTTCCGAGAAAATAGAGGCATATTTCCCTTTATATTGCATAAATAGCATTCATGCATATATTCCTAACTCATACATTTTAGTAGCTCATTTGCATTTAAATAAGAAGCCAAAAATCCCCTGTAAAATACCCATCCACTAAAATAACCTCTTCTCTATAATATGTACTCCTTAGTTAATAATATAGGGAAAAAAGGCCAAAAATCCCCTTTGTAAAATAGCCAATAAAGCCTGAGAACCCCTGTACATTAGAATGCAAATAAAGCCCTCATGCAAACTCTGAATTAGGTCTACTTACTCTTAGAATACTACACATTAAAGGACCTTTAAAATGAGACTAATTTCATTGAAGTTGGAGCTTGTATGAGAAAGATAGGTTTTTGGGCCACTTTGTATACTATCTACGTATATCTATGTATCCTTGTATTTATGTATCATATTTGACCTCATCTCCGTCTTTGGTCAACATGAAACTTGTAGATCTCATCGAGATCTACAACTTTCATGTTTTGAGTTTTTCCAAATTCGGTCCCCTCTTCTCTCTACACGTGCATCTTATTCCAGCCACTCACAGCAGGCCACGTGGCGCCCTCTGGTTGCGCCACGCGGCCCGCTTCCCCTCGCCTCATCCGCCTGCGTCCTCAGCCGTTGGATCTCGCTTCAGATCCAACGGCCCAGCCTTTTCCATGCACGCCCCTTGCCTGGACCATCCGATCATCTCCTGCCTTGATCTACGCCGTACGTTCGCGCCTTCACCAGAGTCCTCCACGTGGCAGCATCTACGCCGCTTGATCAGACCCTTGATCTCTCAATCGCAGCCGCCCTTCTTCCAGCGAATAGCGTCCCTCTGATCAACTCCATCTCCTCATCCAGGCCGTTCGCTCGCGCTTCGCTAGCAGCTCGCCACGTGGCGCCACCATAGCCCATCATCTCCGAGCCCCCGATCTCATCCTACCCGCCCACCACACCTTGATCTCCACCGTTGGATCACAAGATCCAACGGTGGAGACCTCGTCTCCTACCTCTGGGTGCCCCTCTCTCCCACGTCCCTTGCCTTGCGGGAGGGGCGCCCCCTTTCTATTTCCGGCTGCACGTCAGCCACCCTCTCCCACCGCTGACACCCCCACGACGTAACCCACTCATCCCTCTCCCTCGCCAGCTCCCTCACGCTCCACCACCTCCACCATAGAAGCTCCACGTCGCCCTCGAAACTCGCCTCGTCATCAACACCGCCACCAACTTCACCTTATAAATACGCCACAACCGGCAACGTTCACCCCCATCCGCCACTCCAGAGAGCTTCCCTGAGCTCCGACCTACCAGTTGGTGACAGCAATTAGTTGAATCGTTGAGCGAAGAAGGGGATTCGACTCCGGCGAGATCCACGGCCGCCACCGCCGTGATGCAGCCTCCATCCGCGAGCTGCGTGAGCTCAGGCCACCTACCGACCTTCGAGCGACGACCTGGAGCTCAAAACTGAGCTCCATTTCCCAGGTAGATCCCTCCATTTCTCCTCCGATCGTCCTTTGTTTTTATCTTCCATTTCTCCGATTTTATTCGCCGCCACCGGTCACTGTCTCGCTTCCCTTTCATCTCACTGAGCTTCGCGTCGAAGCTCTCATCCTCGCGGTACCATTTACGACGACCGACGACGCACTCCACCAACCATCGACCTCCAGCTCCGCTACTTGGCCGGAGCACCATCGCCGACCATCTCCTTCACGCCCTAGGCCTCACCGATCACCTCCATCTCTCCACAAACACCCGCACGAGCTTCGGCTCTCTATTTCACACTTGCAGGTACCCATCTTCTCACTGACCGGAAGGTCACCGGAGCCATCTTCGAGCTTCATCGCCGTCGTCATCAGGCCGCCTTCCGAAGCTCCTGAGACCACCATCTTCTCCGCCTCCTCGCCACGCATCTTCCGGGCTATCTCTGACAATTCGGAGAGCGTCAACACCTCGAGCAAGGATGGTCGGAGCGACAGCATCCTCGCCGGAGCCCCGCCTTCTCCTCCGCAGGCGGCGGAGGACCGTCGTGGAAGAAGAGCAGCTGTCGTTCGATCGCATCGATCGAACGGCTCTCACATCGCCATGTCGCTCGCCACCGGACTCGCCTTCGACCGTAGGATCATCACTGATCCCACGCCTGGGAGAACGCCACGCGTCTTCACCGCCACCCTTTGGATCAATCTTGATCCAAAGGCCTGCAGCCCTCCACGTCGACGAAGACCGAGCCTCGGCCCCAAGCCTAGGCTCGGTCGACCCGAGGCTACACCGAGCTTCGCTCCGGACCTCCAGAACGTTCGAACCTCGCTCCGAGCCACCTCAGCCTTCCGAGCCTAGTCCGCCCACGTGAGGAGCACGTGCGGCCTGGGTAAATTGCACCGAGGCCCCTGGAGCTTTCCAAAATTGCAAAGAGGTCCCTGTGAAGCAGACCCCACGTGAGGAGCACGTGCCCTGTGGAGAATTTGCACAAGAGTCCCCCACATTATAGGTAATTGCATTTTAGTCTATGTCTGCATATTTGTTTATTGTAATTTTAATTTCCTGTATTGCATTTACACCCTTGTGTTTGCACGCATCCCTAGATTGCATTTTACATCATTTTGAAATTCTAAAAATTGCATTTTGTTGGAAATTTTGTCCTCTGTCTATTGGTCCACGTGTCATATTTTTGTAAGTTAATTTGAATTATTAATGAATTAATTGGTGAATTGTTGACATATTTTGCCCAGTGACGCCTTTTGATTTATAGTTAATTCTTTGCGCTTCCAAAATTCATCAAAAATTCACAGTAGCTTAAGGACATCATTTTTAACATACCATAAAAATTTCATAGCATTTTCACGCATATCGAGGCCTAAATAAATTGCTAAGTGATTTTCTTAGATTAATTTTAATTAATTCATTTCACAGTGAAATTAAGTTCTGTTAATTTTCCTAGGTCCCTTATCATTAGAGCCACCTAGGATAAATTTAGTTCTTGAAAAAATTGTGGTTTGATATTTATTAAAAATTAAATACTGAAAATCACCCTGTCTGTTTATTTAATTCCCAGTAAATTCACTTAGTGTCGAAAAATTCCAAAACAATTAGTGTAGGTCATTTTCATCATCATTAACCATCTGGCCAATTTTCATAATTTTTGGACTTCATTTGATACCCTAATTAAATTGAACATTAAATTGGCCGGCATTGTCTACATAAGTCTGCATAAAAAAATTAAAAAGAAAAAAATTACTCCTCGAAAATCACACACTTGGATCCTTGCTTAAATTCACCTAAGGAGACAGATGCCTCCCTGAGATCGACCTTGGACTCCACCAAGAAAAAAATTGCCGCTTAAAATTAATTTCACATTAATCGATAAGTGGTTTTTGATTAACCCCTAGTATCCGACTACAACGAATCACTTTAATTAATTTGGACATTAATTTGACCGAATTAACTGAGGGTGTGGGAGCGTTATCAGTGCTCCTTATGTTCGATCCTGGTAGCTATACCATGTAAAATAAAATAGCGAGACCGCTATTTGACCTAACTTGTTGATTTTTATGATTGATGGTCTTTGTTTTCTTGATTGAGTCCGGCCTGAGAGGTTGAGGTCGCAACGACCATTGATACCTTCTTGCCTTAGTCGCTCGGGACGCTCATCAGCAGGGGGAGCTAAGTTAGCTCCCCCAAGGGGGCATCCCCATTTTACCCATATATATATAGATATGAAAAATAAATAAAATATTAACTTATATAAAGATAAATTTACAAAAATACCCTAGTTTCCAATATGCATGTATTCACGGGCCCCTATTTAGTGCATAAAAGTCATCAATTTGACTCTACTCATCTTTAACATTCACATCTACCAACATACAAAATTCTAAAATACTTTTGTGGCCAAGTGTGGTTCATTCATGTAAAATGGGTTTTGAGACATTATTATACATAAGTAGATTGATTTTTTACTTAAATAAATTATACATTGTGCATTCTTAATCCTTTTTTCTGGCTTTTTTTGTACATTTCTCCTTATGATATATATATATATATATATATCTAAAAATGTATAAAAGAATAGATGAATTTCAAAAGAAAATGATACAAAAATAAGTTAGTTGCTAATAAATCCAAAATACCTTAATATAACATTGTACATTATGTATCATATATACCTGACCAAACCAATATTAGTTACATATATACTTAGTATAGTATATATTTAAAATAAAATATAATATGTATATAATGTAAAAAAGGAAAATAAAATAAAATTATGAAAAATAAAAATAGTCTATTAAGTACCTATAAAAATATAACTAAAATACTACTTGCACATATGAATGACTTAATTAAACTTCCTTCTAGAAAAATGTAGGTCACACTAAAATGAGAAACATTTCATGTTTTACATTTTTGCATTTGAGGTCATCGTTTACTTCTTTCAATTTTCTCAAGATATTTGGATTTCTTTGATCTTTTGTAGGTTGTCACATGGTTTTCTTCCTCCTCTAGTTGACATCCCATGCAGCTTGCACGTGTGCCTACTATGTCACCTTTGTTTGTCACATGCAACCTTGTTAGAGGTCTGCATGATATGCTCCCCTCATTGAGCCATAGCATGCACAATCCTCCATTGATTGCAAGCATCCTTGAGCTTTCTTATCGACTTCATCTCCTATAAATAATCTCTCAGAAATGGTTGATACTCTCATCTCCTATATTATCCCTAGAAGCACCCAAGGTTCAATGAGCTTCTGGAGATGATAGTGCCATTGATGTGATGATCCAAATTTAGTATCTTGACGTAGTTAGCACGGCAAGTCTATCATCCACCCTCTCTTATTCATGTTGGTAGTGTTCATCATGTTCTTTGATTTTTTTTCTCAACCTTATTTATTCTTCTCCATCATCTTCTCTGATCAAGTTATCCATCTTCAACCACCTCCTGATCACCCCACCCCGTCATTGAATCAAAACATTCTCATATAACTATTCTACACTTTTTCGAGGAGCTTTGCTGACGTTGACCCTATTTCATTCACCTGATTATATATCATCATCTTCTCTAGCGACCCTCATTTCTTGATGCATACACACATCTTGGATCATTTCACAAAGAATCCCTGTCATGTTATGAGGAGTCATCTAGACTCCTGAATTGACAAGGTAAGGTCTAAATCACCAATGCCAGGAACCACTCACCCTCGCCAAACAAAATCTAGATTAGGAACCTCCGTTTGCTTCTATTAGCTTTGATTTACCCTAAAATCAAGTGCTGCTAATTTGTGTTATTGTTCTTTATGATTTGCATATGGATTCAAGGTCATTTGAGGCCAAATCTTGAGTGGTTAGAGCACACTAAGTGATTTATTCATCTCCCCCGCCAGGCCAATGCATCTAGTACCACCCCCTATGCCTTCTTCTGACATCAAGAGGTAGTTACGATGCATTTATAAGGCCTAGTAGCAAGGTGAATGAAGGCTCGTAACTATGAGAACCTCCATTCAATCGAGCTTGTCGATGGATACAACCAATCTAATCGATACATTATTATTTCTATTTCATTTGGCAATGAAAGGGTAGACTTTTTACAGATAACTCCCTACTCTTTCTAAAGATCCCATTAAATATCCTCATTGGGGGTCCTCGGAAAGTAAGCTCTGGTTTTTTTATTATTTTCTTTTATCCTTTTTAAATTGTTTACAAGGATTCTTGAATTTATATTTGCTTTTTGGTACCTAGTACTTGCAAATTTTATTTCTTGCTCATAGTTATTTAATTTGGATTAAAAATTTTATGATGAGCTTGTATTTAAATATCCTTATTTTAAATGTCTTTGTTGTCTAGATTTTTTCATAAAATTTTCTCACTTTGCATGTTTTTATTATAAAAATTCATCTTTGGTTATTTATATTGCAAGTTAGGTTGTCAAAAAGTTAGGATGTGTTGCCTCTTAAGAGACGTATAGTACTTCTAAAGGATTTGGAAAGTTCAAACTAGTTTAAAAGTAAAATAGTTATTAGATTTTATTATAAAATAAATAGAAACTATAAAATATAGAATCTCACAAAAAGGATAATACCCCGGTATTGCACTATCAATCTAGTACCACCAGAAACATTAATCTACAAATCTATTATTATTATATTTTTTGGAAATTGGATGTTTTAAAAATTGCAAAATAAACTAGAAAAATTACTAAAAATATTTATAATATAATTAGACTCTTTAAATTATAAAAAATACATATCTACTATTTATTTCACCTACATTTTTAACCCATTTAACTATTTATAAATTATTCTCAATTATCACCTAATTTATATTCCCTACTTTTATATACCAAACTTATTTTTCCGTTCTCTTATTTTCATATGAATATCCTATGAATTATAAAAAATGAATTACTCTACCAAAAAATATTGCAAAATATAAAAATAAAAAAATCTTTGTAGTATTCTTTCCTATATTTTGTAATACATAGAACAGTAAAACCCATAATAATATGTAAAATAAAAAATATTTTAAAAACTTAATGTTTTCAAAAATAAATTAAAAATATAATAATTAAAATGGGAATATAAAAATATAATTTAAATAATAAAAAAGATAATGAAAAAATCGAAAAAAAAACAAAAAATTATTATTATTATACCTTTAAAAATTACAAAATCAACTCAATATATCGAAAATACTAACAAAACCCTATGACTTGAAAATTTGGAATATATATACCCCTAGGTATTTGACTTACAATTAACTCACCTAACGTAATAAAAGTTGTCTCCTTATGTTCGATCTTGGGACTCACATTGGATTCACAAGTAAATTAAATAAACGATTTGTTTTGTTCGCATGAAATTCACAAGACTACAAAATGACTTAAATTAACATCAAGTGAAAAATGCGTGTTAAAAATAGCACTATTATCGGAAATGTATGATAGTTGGGGTAGTAGATCAAACAAATTAGTGTATTAAGTTCTCCATCCTTTACAAAAGATAGAAGCAAATGGTTATTAGCAGCGTGCAACTGCCATTATTCTCGTAATAAGTGATGGGTCAAATCGTAATGAAGATGTTGTGGATATAAGTGGAGGAGCATGTACCGCTCCAATCATAATCCTACATCTAATACTTACATTACATGAGAGTGAATTATAAGATTGGATGATTATCACAATTGACAACTTAAACTTAAGCATTTTAAGTAATAACCAACCTGTCCATTCGTGTTCGAACTCAATAGATTAAAATATCAATTTTTCTCGATAGTAGCACGAGTCTATATATGCGACTCCTCTCTAGGCTAGGTTACTCCTTGGAACAATTTACTATACACTCAGACAATGACATCATTAACATATGTCTGGTAGTGTTCTTGATGGAAACATTTCTCATTTCTCACTCTAACCTAGAAACTGCCCCCAAACATGGCTTTACATAAAGTAGTGCTTCCCAACCATGGTTAAAAACCAATCTTTCCCAGAAAATTTTCCCTTAGAAGCAAAAAAACATGAGCTTGTCTTCAACGGCAGTCCCTCTTCCTGCTCCACCTGCTCTCTGTAATTATTCCCTTTGAGCTTGTCTTCAATGGCAGTCCCCTTTCCAGTTCCACCTGCTCTCGCTAATTTTTCCCACTGATGCAAAAGCATGAGCTTGAAGTCCCCTTTACTGGTCCACCTGCTCTTTCCACTCATACTCCTAACGTCCTCTACTCTCCGCTGCTATAGAAAGCCAGCACGACTCTCCTGCCACCCACCTCCACAGCCGCAAACGATGGCTTCTCTCTTCTTCGCTCTCTTCTTCTCCTTGCTCCTCCTCACCACCTCCACCGCCCAGCCCCCCACCGCGGACCCATTCGACCTCGGCGAGGCCAAGACCGCCCACCTCCACTTCTTCTTCCACGACATCGTGAGCGGGCCCAACCCCACAGCCATCCGCGTCGCAGCCCCACGCAATGGCACCACCTTTGGCTTCGGCTCTGTTTTCGTTGTCGACGACCCCCTGACGGAGGGCGTCGACCGTAATTCGACGCCCGTCGGGCGGGCGCAGGGCTTCTACGCTGTCGCCTCGAACGAGGGAGAGACTGGGCTGCTGATGAACATGAATTTTGTGTTCGTGGGCGGTGAGTTCAACGGGAGCACCCTCGTCGTGATGGGGAGGAACAACGTGCAGTCGGACGTGAGGGAGATGCCGGTGGTGGGGGGAAGCGGGCGGTTCCGGATGGCGCGTGGGTACGCGCTCGCTCGCACGCGGTCGTTGAACACGCTGGGAGACGCCTCCGTGGAGTATAACGTGTTTGTGCAGCACTTCTCCGGTGGCCGCTGAAGCTGAAGGGCGGAGAGCAAGAGCACGGCTGCAGCTTCCAGCGGAGCTGCTGCTGGAAAGAGAGCCAATGGGCCATTCGGAGTCGTTGCTTGCCGCCTTTTGTCCAAACTTCGTCGCTGATTGAAGCCGTTTGTTGGGTCGTAGGATCTAAAAATGGAATACATATCATTTCATAATTTTACAGTCGGACGAAAGGATCAAATATCTGAAATCCAAATCCAATCGAGAAACATTATAACATAAATAATAACTATGATGGCACAACCTCTTTTAATAGATAATTCTTCCACACTTGCTCTACTTAGGCCAATATCTTCTTTCCTTAGAGTACCTGGAAAAGATTTGGTTTGCAGCGGTAAGCCTAAACTCATCGACGTGAGCTCAGACCTAGTGAATGAGTCGTAAACCTTCAGCTAAATAATTGTAAAAGTGAAATATTGAAACTAATGGACACTATAATTTAAACATGATTACTGCATAATTGAAAAAGAACATTTTTTTTCATAATTAAAACAAAGCTTGATAATCATTTCCTGCAAGTAAAATCATGGATAAAAACAAACAACAACCTGTATAGACATCATATTTGCTGTCTTGAAAATAATCTTACTTTTCCATACTTGACGATGCAACACTACCCCGACATATCTTAGTAAGTCCATGAACCATATTGCCATGGAGAAGTTAATCATCACTTAGCCTTACATACTTATTGCCTAGGCAAGCGAACTTAACCTAGGTCCTTATCTTACTGTCATACGCGCAGACGGCCCCAAAGTCCAAAGAACACCCTGCATACAGCCCAAAGCCTATTGCATATAGAATGTGGACCCAAAGTCCTCTTACTTGTTCATGGCTTTCCTAAAGTGTAGGACATAATACTGTGCATCTTACATAAAAATCATTTAATCATACAACTTGTATACTCAACATAAGAATCATATAGAACTTGTTTAACTTGACATAGTTTCTTAACCAAGAATCATATTTGCATATAACATAAATTGCATGCTTAAACTATAAAATGATAAGATCAAATGTTCCTGATAAAACTTAACAATGCTTATATAACAATTTTGAAAGCTTGTATCATGAAAACATCTGCATAAAATAACATAATAAAGGAGCCTTCAGCTTATGAACCACTCACCTGAGATATAGCCTACTACCTCTTTACCACCGGGTATGCTTTTGAACTTCCCTAGAAAGTTTATTTAAATAAAGAATAAATATCATGAACTATAAAAAGTCATATCCTTTATACAATTTTAGTATCTTTATTTTCTAAACATTTCTAAAGCTCATGCATGAATAGATATAAAGTATTATATACACATTTGAAATTTCCGTATGTGAGTGCACTGAATTTATTCACATACAAATTAATAACATGTCTTCTGCTATATTAGTGTTGGCATACATACTTACGAGTCTTATAGGTATATTAAGAACTAAGATTATCCAATTAAGTAAATCTATGGAAATCTCAAAGTTGTGGGAGATTACAACATATTAAAGCCGACCGTGACTGGATATGTAAAAGCTCCTGATATCTTAAACACACACTGTTTAGTACAAAGAAATGAAATGGGACGAATGGAACAAGGTGTAATGGCACATTTTATCTTTTATTTCCTATCAAAATCTCACCTCTTTTTTAAAAAAAATTATGAAGATATGAGTTAACTTTTAATATATATAAATAAATAGTGTTGTTATTGTATCTAATTTGCATGGCATAATGTAAAGCATATATTTAAGTAAACATGCATAGGAAATTCTCGTGAGGCATGTCCCAACATTAATCTTGGTTGAACCTTTATACTGTAACTCGTAATATCTGTTTGGTATGCATAAGCTGAGTTGAAAATTTACAATATCTCCAGCACCAATATGTTAAGAATTAAATTGATATCGATAAACTACAACCACTACAAACTGGACAGCCTTTGGGGACGGTTATTGGGGATGGTCACTCAGCAACCGTCCCCTATACTATTTCAGGGGACGGTTGTTTGCTGCCCGTCCCCTCTGTAAAGTTTTAGCGATGGTTAGTTATGGCCGCCGCCTTTAACATGACATTTAGGGACGGTTACATGACCGTCCCCGGCACCGGCCTTTAGGGGACGGTCATAACCGTCCCCGTTATTTCATTGTGGTCGTCGCTTATAATGACAGTAGAGGGGACGGTTACAACCATCTCATATAGTTAATTTTATGGGACGGTTGCATAACCGTCCCTAAAACCACTGTAAATGGCGCGCTGGGGGAAATTCCTGTAACCATAGGGGACGGTCAACTCGCAACCGTCCCCGATTATAATTATAAGGGACAGTTGTAACCGTTTCTTATACTAATAATCGGGGACTGTTTAGTAGAAGTCCCTAAAACCAACCAGAGGGGACGGTCCACTTATAATCATCGCTGATTATTATTAAAAGGGACGGTCGAACGACTGTTCCCGATGGTAATATACCCATCCCCGACGAACCCATCTCCCTCATTCCTCCAATCGACCCCCAGCGGCAACAGCGTCCCTCAAATCACCTCTGGCCTCCTCATCCTCCCTCCGGCCTCCTCCTTGATGAGCGGCCCGAGCGAACGAGGTAAAGGTACTGAATAGGTCGTTGCGACCTCTAACACTCGGGGTCACTCAATCAAGAAAAATAACCACTCAGAATAGATCAAATCAATCAAAACAAAGAAGAGCGGTCTAGCTATGGATTAACCTGGTATAGCTCCCAAGGTCGAACACAAGGAGCACGGATTGGCCTAGGGCCTACGAAGTAGTAAAAAGAAAATAAAATAAAAGAAAAGTGTTTTTTAGTGGTTTTTAATAATTTTTATATTTTTTTTTGGATTTTTAAAATATGAAGAAAATAAAAGAAGGCAAAATCAAGCACACTTGCACAATTTATTTAACACACCAAAATTCAAGCAAAAAATAAAGAAAAATTGTTTTTATGTTTTTTAGGTTTTTAGGTGTTTTTGGTGAATTTTTGGTATTTTTCTAATGTATATTTTATTTTATAAAAATCAAACAGTGCTAAAAAGCCTAGGTACTGTCCAGCAAGGCTTGAAACCCAAAAATAAAATATTTATGGATCTCAACAAGCCCTGGAGATAATTTTCCTGTAATCTAGAAAGAATAAGGAAAATTTGGGCACTTGAATTATTGTTTTTGGATTTTTATATTATTTATTATAATTTTTATGAGTTTTTGGGGGTTTTTCAATTTTTAGGGTTTTTAAGCAATGCAAAATAGCCAAAATTGGCTAGAAAATCAAACAACAAGCAAGAAACAGTAGCTAATTTTTTTTAGAATTTTTGGAGGTGTTTTTATATTTTTTTGGGATTTTTATATCTAGACAGTAGCTAAAAAGGATGTTTTTGAATTTTTAAAAATACTAAATAAAATCAGAAATGTCCTCAAAAATTCTCAAAAATCCAACAACATGGCAGGAGCCATGTGTCAAATTTTCATCGAATTTGGAGGTGGTTTGATATTTATTCAAAAATCAAGAAGGGGGCACTGTGCACAGGGACGTAAGTGCAAATACCCTAAAGTCTGGGGGCCAAGGTGCAAAAATCCCAGCAAGTCACACGCTTGGCGCGTGCCTGGGGCACTCAGGGGCCTTTTGGTAATAAAAACCAAGTTTCTGGACTTTTTGGTAACTCGTACCAAAAGTCCAGGGGCTTGGATGCAAAAATCCCACTAAAATCCGCACATGCGCATAAACAACACTCACAGGGGCATAAATGCAATTATCAAGAAGTTATCATTCATTTCAGAACCCAACAGAACTACAGGGAAAAAGATGTAAATAGCCCAAACAAGCACGTGACGAAGCACGTGGTCTCACATACACAGGGGCATAAACGTAAATAAAAACAAGCACAAGGTCCCAGTTGCAATTTACCCTACGTAAATAAAAGTACGAAAATATTTACAGGACTAGGACTAAAAAGACAAACTAAGAGGGGGCCCTAAGTAATTTACCCCTTTATTCGTCGACGGCCGGATGCGCGCCACGTGGAAGATCGGTCGGTCCTGGATGGCTGGCGCTCCTCTTCGTCTGACCTCGAGCCAAATCGACGGTGCTGGAGAGGACACGTGGAAGATCGAACGGGTATGGCCTCAGGTGTCTCTCTCCGCTGCTCGAACGGTCCTGATCAGCCCCTAACGATGATCGACGGCTACTGCTCCTCGAAGAACGGACGGTGGCGATGCAGACTGGGAGCGGGGGCTGATCGGACGGTGCTGGAGGATGGTGGAAGAACACTCCACCGGCGAGCTTCGCCGGCCTCGTGCATGAGCTGTAGTCCTCCTCAGCTGCTCCTGATGATCGGGGAAGATAGGCGACGGCGTCCCGCAGCTGCTGGTACTGTCCGATCGCCCACCCGAGCCCTGGAGGGGCTCCGGCGAGCTCGGCGACGGTGGGCTCCTGGACCTGATGTGAGGGGGGCTCAGATGCCCTCCTTCTGACCTGCAAAACACGCCAGGAGCTTCGCGGGTCGAGGTCAAAGTGCCTCGACCCAAAGAAGCGGGGTGACGGTGGCTGGTGGGTCGGTGCGAATGAGCTCCGGCGAGCGGTAGTTGGTGGAGCTCGACTCCCAGCTCCGGGGCGAGCTGGGTTGGATGAGTGGGCGTAGAACGTGCGTCGGAGGATGGCGAAGGTGTGTGGGGGTTCCGATGATCGAGATATTACGCGAGATGGCCGGAATCAGGGGAACACGTCGGAGAGTCGATTTGGGCGAAATCAGAAATTAAACGAAATGGAAGAGCTAATCGACTACCTGGGTGGAGCAGAAGACTGTGCTGGAGTGTGGCTAACTCCCGATCGTCGCCTCGAAGGTCGTCACTGCCTGAGGCTCGAGCTCCAGCTAGGTGGCGGAGCACGGCGGCGCACGGCTGCCGGATCGATGGTCGGGCACCCTCCTCCTCGCTGCAACACGGCAGACGGAAGCTGTCACCTTGCTGAATGCAATGGAGGTCACGGGAGTGAAGGTGGAGAGCCAAAGATGGCAGTGGAGTGCGGCGGAGCTCAACCTTTATATGGGTGCAGGTCCGGGAAGGATCGATCGGGTAGGGCGAGCTGAAGCGCGGATCCCAAGGAGGAATGTCGGGCGAGATTCCCGGATGCCTGGGGAACAATTAGGATCCTAGATTAGGTGAAATGGTGATCGGGTTTGGTGGGAATAATTGGGCGAAGTCGGGTCCGCGAACAGGACCCGGGCTCTGGTGGTCCTGGGGGAGGTGTTGACCGGGGGTCAACAATCCCCCGTGGACCAATCAGAGCCCGCCAAGGCTTACATTTTTATTTGATTTTTTTTGGGGCCTTAAATGGCCGAATTTTCAAAAACTTAAAACACAAAAAAATTTTGTTTTAATTTTTTCTATTTTTTTGTGATTTTTAATTAATTTTTGGAAATTAAAATAAGGTATTTACACTATAGCTATACATAGGTATATATACACTATATGATTTTTAATTTTTGATTTTTAATTAGTTATTTTTATACATTTTTATTCCTATTTTATATTTTATTTATTTATAGCATAAAATGAGGAATAAAAGGCTATTTTTATTTTATTTTTATTATTTATATACATAGGTTAAATAATTATTTATGTACACTATATACATGGTATATATACAATATGTTTTTGTGTTTTTAATTTTGTAATTTTTATTTGATTTTTGTTTTGTTTCTTTTTATTTATTTTATGTACAATATATACATAGAATATTTACAAAAAGTTTTAGAAAATAAATAACTTTATTTACAAGGTGAAATGAATAAGGATGATGGTCTATGTACAAGGTGAAGGATTCTTTTTGGATTTTTGATTTTTATCTTTTTGTTTTGTTTTTATGCTTCATAAATATTTACAAATATTTACAACCTATTTTTGGTTGAGGAAAATATATAATTTATTTATTTACATAAAATATGTACACATGAGCCCCTATCTCCCTCTACTTGGCTTTTATGCGGTCAGGCCCATGCTGAGCCCTCCCTTGGGTTAGGTTGCTCAATATTTATTCTAAATATTTCCCTCTTTTTCTTTTTCATCTTTATTCTTTTTTTTTGCACAAAAACATGCTAATTATCTAGATTTACAAACATGCATGCTTTTGCTAACTTTTCCTATTTACACATATCTACATGCATTTGCATAGGTTTTTGTAGCTAAAATATAAGAATAAAGAGTGATGAATGGGTATTCATCACCCCCTATACTATACTTTGCTAGTCCCTTAGCAAACACTTATTTGAGAAAGAAGTGAAAAAGAAAGAAAAAGAAAAAGAAAAAGAGAATGTACATGGATCAAGGTTGATTATTAAACTTGCCTTCATTAAATTGAGGTATGGAGCTTAATCAGATCTTTGGATTATTAATGTGTCGGAACCTTATTCAGACTTAAGCTTAAAACCTAACAGCCTCTAAGTTCCACTAATCTATAACCAAGACTCCTCAATGCTCTAGATCAGAACAAGTCATCAATCACAAACCCTGAAGACCATGAATCTTTTCTTGTCCTGTGAAAGTGAGGTCTAAGCTCTCCACCTCAGAAATGGCAACTTGACAACCCTCCCCAACAAGGTAACTCTATGACCTCAATCTGGCCACTCTTTCCTCGAGGAGCGGGGTATTCCCTTCTAAGTTCAAGTACAACCGGCTCAAGAAGAGGGGGAAGAAGAGAATGGGTCAAGGCCAGTGTAGCCAAGTACCCTTGGGAGCTTGACCAGTGTAGCCAAGTCTCCCTGCTGCAAGCTACAACAGGTGGATCATGAAACCAAGCTTTGCTTATTGCACTTATATACATACTCCGGTGGGATTATCATTTTCTCTCAGACCCACCATTTTTTTGGAGTTCTTTTCTTTTTGCATTTTTTTTTTCGAGTGCATCTATACAACATGTACATGTGCAGCATATATACAAGGAGTTTTTCCTCTTGAGCCAGTAGACTATCCCTCTTTTGAAGCTTTATTGCAACCCACAACTCCCGTCGTTAGACTTCATGGCAACCAGACCAAGTTGAGACACACTTCCTTCACTAAATGAAGAAGAGAGGTTCCGCCTAGAAGTACTACCCTCATATGCTACCCCAAGCCAAGGAAGACTGCCTCCTCACCACCTCATCCGTAGAGAGCTCGGTGCATAGTGCAGTTGTCCAAGTAAAGCCATAATCTATATGAGTCATGTGTTGTTGTTAAGTGCTCTACTTAGGCTCATTGAGATGACATGTGATCATAGCCTAGTGGACTCAAAGAATTAAGTCACCATGGACCTGAAAAGCCTTAAACCTAAGCCCTATAAGGTTCCTCTTAGAAATTAGGTGGATTAAGATCTTAATCAAGCTCCATTTCTCAATTTGATTCCAGGCTTAGTTTAAATGTCAACTATCATCCAAGAAAAACCATATACATATGTACTAAAAGATGCATATTTACACACATTTTACAATCATGCAAAATTTTTGAAAAATGTTTTGAAATCATGAATGATGATGCATGAAGTGCAAGTTTTGCAAAAAGATATTTACACACATTTACACAAGATTTTTGCAAACTTTTGATTTTTCAAAACATTTTGGAAAAATTTTGTACTATATACATAATTTTGATACAAAAATATTTACACAAGCTTTACACAAAAGATTTTTGAAATCATTTTTACAAAAATAATTTGTACACTAGCTATGTATGTGCAAATAAAAGAAGATTATGTACATGAAAAATTTTTAATTTTTGTGGTTTTTAGCCATTTTTATTTATTAACACACTCACACAAAGTACGAGTTATGGCTAAAGTATATATGAAATATATACACACCCCCCTATACTTAGCTCGAACGATGTCCTCGGAGTCAAGAGCGATGAAGAAGACATAACTCGTGCTTTGTATAGGGAAGTGAAAAGGAAGGCTATACAAAAGGAGAGTAAAAAGTCAAAAAGGACTCGGGTCTTCCCCCTATACTTAGAATCAAGTAATCCTAAGTGTAGCAGGTTGTATACTAAGGGAAAACCGAGTGGAGAATGTACAGGGTCTACCCCCCCTATACTTAGGGTGAAATGCCCCTAAGTATAGGCAGCAAAACAGGGGTAGACGGAAACAAAAGAAATACCCAAAATGTCTCACATCCCCCCTATACTTAGGGTAAAGTGCACCCTAAATATAGCATAATCACAAGATGGAGAAAGGGATGTGGGACTAAAGAATGTGCTGATATGGACATCTGGATCTATGTACAGCGGAGGATCAGTAAAGCTCAGGCGTGAGATGCATTAGATGTGAGTCAAAGACCACATCTCACGCAAAATGAATAGGGGCAAGATCAACGACCCGCGGCTCATGATCTAGAAATGGTTTGAGCCGCTGGCCGTTCACTCGGAAGGTACTCTCAGAAGACAACTCAGATATGTCGATGCTACCGTTGTCGTGTACCTTCCGAACCAGATAAGGTCCTTTCCATTTGCTCTGTAGCTTCCCTGGAAATAATCTAAGCCTCGCATCAAACAGCCATACTCTCTGTCCAATCTCAAAATGCTTGTGGCTGATATGAGAATCATGCCACTCCTTGACTCTCTCCTTATAATGTAGGCTGCTTGAGAAAGCTGAATCTCTAAGCTCCTCCAGGGCAGCTAGCTCTGCCCTCCTCTGGTCTCCTATACCATCTGGATCCATAAGTATGTCTGTAACTGCCCAAAGTGACTTGTGCCTCAGCTCAACTGGTAGGTGACAGGGCTTGCCATATACGAGGCGAAAGGGAGATGTGCCCAAAGGTGTCTTGAAAGACGTCCTATATGCCCACAAGACCGAGTCCAATAGCTGTGACCAATCCTTTCGGTCAGGGCGGACGACTTTCTGCAGAATAGTCTTGATCTCCCTATTCGACACTTCGGCTAGACCATTCGTCTGTGGATGGTACGGTGTAGCAACATGATGGTCTATACCGAACTCGCTAGCAAGTGCCTTCACCTGGTCGTTGATGAAGTGAGATCCCCCATCAGAAATAAGAACTCGTGGAACCCCGAACCGCGTGATGATATGCTTCCTCAAAAATCTGCAAACTGTCCTCGCATCAGCGGATCGGGCGGGGATAGCCTCCACCCAACGACTCACATAATCTACGGCCAACAGAATGTACTCAAATCCCTGACTCTTAGGGAATGGACCCATGAAATCGATGCCCCATGCGTCAAAGACCTCACAGAAATGAATGGGCTGCATCGGCATCATATCACGCTGTCCACAAGTGCCCATCCTCTGACAGTCAGTACACCTCTTCACGAACTCATCTGAGTCCTTGAAGAGGGTAGGCCACCACAAACCGGATTGGAGCACTTTCTGTGCCGTTCTCCTCCCAGAATGATGTCCTCCTGCCTCAAGCTTGTGGCAGTAAGTGAGGACGCTATGGTGTTCCTCCTGAGGAATACACCGACGCCAGACGCTATCCCCTCCTTCGTGGTAAAGGATGGGATCCTCCCAATGATAGGACTTGGCCTTCGCTAGGAAGGTCTCAAGCCTCTGCCTGGGCCAATCTTGTGGGACTTTCCCAGCAACGAGAAAGTTCACAATATCGGCGTACCATGGAAGTGAGGCGATAGCAAGGATCGCCTCATCTGGGAAGGTATCTCTAATAGGATCAATCTGCTCAGTCTCCTCAGGCTGCTCTAATCGGGAAAGGTGATCCGCCACCACATTCTTGACTCCAGGCTTATCCTTGATCTCAATGTCGAACTCCTGGAGTAGAAGGATCCATCTGGTCAGTCTGGCCTTGGCATCCTTCTTTGCCATGAGGTACCTGATGGCGGTATGATCTGTAAACAAAGTCACTCTAGATCCAATGATATATGATCTAAACTTATCCAGGGCAAACACTACGGCTAGCATCTCCTTCTCTGTGACCGTATAATTCCGCTGGGCGGAATCCAATGTGCGGCTAGCATAGTGTATAGCAAATGGTACTCCATCCCTCCTCTGTCCCAGCACTGCCCCTACGGCAAAATCGGAGGCGTCCGTCATGATCTCGAATGGGAGAGACCAATCAGGTGGCTGGAGGACAGGAGCCTCAATCACGCACTGCTGGAGAGTAGCAAACGACGAAAGACCCTTGTCATCGACAAGGAACTCGGTGTCTTTCGTCAAGAGGTCAGTCAACGGCCGGGCAATCCTGCTGAAATCATGAATGAATCTCCTGTAGAATCCAACGTGCCCCAGAAATGACCGTAACTGCCTCAGATTGGACGGCGGTGTGAGTTTCCTAATGACATCAACCTTGGCCGGATCAACCTCCATGCCCCTGTTGGAGATGATGTGGCCAAGCACCGTCCCTTGAGTCACCATGAAGTGACTCTTCTCCCAAGATAGCACCAAGTGATACTCAATACATCGCTGGAGTACTTGATCTAGGCAGTCAAGACAAGAATCAAATCTGTCGCCGTAGATCGAGAAATCATCCATGAAGACCTCTAGGCACTCCCCTACCATGTCCGAGAAGATCGACAGCATGCACCTCTGAAAAGTCGCAGGGGCATTGCATAGCCCAAATGGCATGCGTCGAAAAGCGTATGTGCCGAAGGGACAGGTAAAGGTGGTCTTCTCCTGGTCCTCAGGAGCGATGGCCACTTGGTTGTAGCCCGAGTACCCATCCAGGAAGCAATAATGGCTCTTCCCTGCCAGTCTCTCAATGATCTGGTCAATAAAAGGCAGGGGGAAATGGTCCTTCTTGGTGGCTTGGTTGAGTCTCCTGTAGTCAACACAAACCCTCCAAGAGGTGGGCACTCGTGTAGCAATCTCCTCTCCCGACTCACTGATCACAGTCGTGATGCCCGTCTTCTTGGGCACCACATGCAAGGGGCTAACCCACTTGGAGTCGGAAATGGGATAAATAAAACCTGCACCCCACCACTTCGATATTTCCTTCATGACAACCTCTCTCAGATTGGGGTTCAGACGCCGCTGGAACTCACGCGACGGCTTCGCCCCATCCTCGAGATAGATGTGGTGGGAGCACACTGATGGACTAATCCCATGGAGATCTGCTACGCTCCATCCGATCGCCTTGCGGTTCTTTTCAAGAACCCCCATCAAACGGGATTCCTGCTCTCCAGTCAACTCGGCGGAGATGATGACTGGGTACATCTCTGGATCGCCCGCAAGGAATCGATACTTCAGCGAAGTAGGGAGCGGCTTCAGCTCTGGAATGCTGGGTGCCGGCAAATCTGGCTGTGGAAGAAACTGAGTGAATGCTGCAAGGTCGGCCAAATCTGCCTGGGAAAGTGAAAGCATACTCTCGCAAACTGGATCGGGAGAAGGCTGCTCAACTGCACTGTCTCTGCTCGGCTCTGCATCTACCTCCTCCTCATCAATAGGCTCAACGGGACTCGAGTCTGGCATCTGGTCATAGCAATCGGCCCAATCAGACTCTGAATCCGAGGGATCTGTATCAGAAACGGTGGCATCAGCACCACCAGAAAACAAGGTGGCATCAGCACCACCATCACAACTCACTGTGCTGCGATCAAGGACCGGCTCTGCTGCCGCAATGGTATCCTGAACCAGGTCTGTGCTCTCCAGACTCTCCTCTGCTGTCATCTCTGCATCAGCTGTGTCTGAAAGTGAGAGGGTAGTCTGTGCCTCAAGGTCTGCCCAAGCTGCCTCATCATCTGTGATCACAAAATCACAGTCCTGGTGGATGTCTGGCTCTGCGTCTGTCAGTTGCTCTGAATCGGTACTCGCATCTGAGCGGGATCTGGATCTGGCTCTATAGTCCTCGACCGTCTCTATTTGTATACTTTCGCCCTGGACGCGAAAGTACACCTTCCCGCTATCATGATCAGTCACCGCTTTGGCTGTGGCCAAGAACGGACGACCAAGGATGATGGGGGTATCGGTCACTGACTCAGGGATCTCCATGTCCAACACTACGAAGTCCACGGGGAATTGCAGACCCTGAATCGTGACGATAACATCTCGTAATAACCCCTTCGGCCTCTTGACAGATCGATCAGCGAACTGAAGGACTGTCCTGCTCTGTCGAAGAGTGCCCAACTCGAAGCGGTCGAGAAGGGCTGCCGGAAGAAGGTTAATCGACGATCCGCTATCTAGAAGAGTACGGTCGAACCACTGCTCACTAATCTGGCATCTGACATACGGGGCCCCTGAATCTGGCCTCTTGGCTGGCAGTCGGTTCTGGATCACAAAGCACGTGGCTTTGGTCAGCACATGTATCTCTGAAGTGTGGTTCCTCCTCCTCCTCCTGACTGTAGTCCTCTCTCTCAAAGATCTCTGGAGAAGGGGGGTGTGCTGCAAAGCCTCCTGGAGGGTCAGCTGGATGTGAAACCGATCTATCATGCTCTGGCTGAACTCCTCAATCTCTCTCTTTTTTGGATCAATTTTCTTCCCCTTCCCCATCTGAAGGGCTCTAGGGAAGGGGATCACTGGGTCCTTCTCAGATGAAGGACTAGGAAAAGGTCTAAGCGGTTCAAGGACCGGATCCACACATACATCACGCACCACAGTGGGACCAGAAGAAAATAAACCTTTCCCTTTATTCATAGCAGAGTTCCGAGATACATGACCATGAGGAAAAACAACACCACTATCTGTACAAACACCGGTGGCCTCAGTACCACCACGGGCGGGCTGCTCTGCTGCTGCTGCTGAAGGTAGACGTCTCGCGGCATCAGTACCGCGTGCTGGCTCGGCTGCATGGGTGGCATCAGTACCACCTCCTAGATCTGGTGAAGTGGCGGCCTCAGTACCGCCTGTGGGATCAGCATCCTTGGTGGCCTCAGTACCACCGTCATCATCTGGAGCGGCCTCAGTACCGCTCTCCTCCTCCTCCTGTGGCGCCTCGGGATGGTGCTCAGCTGAGGCGCCGCCGCCGGCCGGGGTCCTACCGCTCCTAAGCGTGGCAAAATCAACATCAAAAAGATCTGAAGAAGTATCATCAAATGGATCGCTAGGAGTGGCTAACTCAGTATGTACTACCTGCTCAGACTTCCGCTTGAGATTGTTCGGGTTCGGCTCTATCTGGGCGGGTATGGCGGCCTTCCCTCTCACCAGGTCCCGCAACTCCTGGCGGAACTCGTCCATCTCCCGTCGAAATGTCGCCTGCTGGTCCGTGAGGAGGCGGGTGACATCATCCAAAACGGGGCTCTCGTGGGAGCCCGACGGGTGGCCTCTCTGTGGATGAGGCTGTGACTGCTGGTAAGGGTAAGAGGGGTAGGAAGGAGGGTGCTGCTGGTGCTGGTATCCCTGGTGAGCCTGCTGCTCACGTCTCCAAGGCTGTCCCTGCTGCTGATAGGGACGAGGAACGTAGGACGACTGCTGCTGGTAGACTGGGGGCTGCTGCTGCGGCTGGTGATGGTCTCTCTGCTGGGAGTACTGCCCTCCCTGACCTGACGGCTGCTGCTGGGGCTGGGCACCACCACTCCCCCACCTGAATCCGGGATGGTCTCGTCGGATCCCAGGCTGGGGACGGTCGTACCAGATCCCGTTGACATCCATCAACGGCTCTGTATCCAAGGGGGCTGGCGGGAGTACTGCCAGAGGCTGGTCCGGCTGGTAAACCACCATCTGCATCTCTGGAGATGGTGGAGACTGGTAGGTGGGCTGCGGCTGCTGGTACGGCTCCGCCTGTACAAGGTGAACCTGTCTAGGCTGCACTGGAGTGCTGGGACGAGCTGCTGCTGCTGCCGGCGTCGCCTCGCGACTGAAGACGGGGCTGAGAAGCCGTCTGTGTCTCCTGGAGACACATGAGCTGTGTCTTCAGGTCGCTCAAGACCTGTGCCATCTGATCCATCTGTGCTATGCTCTGGCACTGCTTCTTCTCTATCAGCTCCATGCGGTCCAACTTCTCGCTGATGATGCCCATGTCCGCAGCTGACGACTCTAACTGTGCTGCTGCTGTGGCTGCGGACGAACTAGATGGACCTGCATCTACCCGTGCTATCCTCTGGTACTGCACGGGTCCTGGCTGATGTGGCTGGGTCTTCTGGGTGTAGAGACGGGTCTGGGACATCACCATGTAATTCTCTGCCATCTCCTCAAAAATAGCCCAGACCTGGTCATGGTCCTTGGCGAAGTAGGACCCGCCACAAGAAGCGTTCACCAGGCCCTGTAGCTCTGGTGACAACCCACTGAAAAAGCTCTGAACTAGGTTCGGCTTCGTGATATCGTGGTGTGGGCATCTGTCCAAAAGCTCTCTAAACCTCTCCCAAGCCTCATGGAACTGCTCGTTGGGGAACATGGAGAAGTTGCTGATCAGGGCCCTCGCTGCGTTCGTCCGCCCGAGTGGATAATACTTGTTCAAGTACTCGGTGCGGAGCTGCTCCCAGGTGTACACGAATCTCCCCAAATGCTTCAGCCAGGTGGCTGCTCTATCTTCCAGTGAGAAGGGGAAGGCAATCATCCGTATGGTATCCTGGTCCACATGCCTGTCGTGGACAGTACTGCAAATCATGAGAAACTCCTGTAGGTGGAGATGGGGCTCCTCGGTAGCCAGTCCATGGAACCGCGGAAGCATCTGCAAGGTGTTCGGGGGGAACTTGAAGTCCCCCACGATGGCTGGAACCACAACCCAATGGTGCATCAAAGTAGATCCGGGGTTGTGCAACTCCCGCATCGGTCTAGGTGGTCCTGCTCCTCCTGCGGCTGCTGCCGCTGCGGCGGCGGCCGCGGCTGCTGCTGCTGCTGCTGCGGCTCGTGCCTGTGCCTCTGCATCCGGGTCCTCGGGCTCGCTCTGCTCATCTCTATCTGCTCTGAGCCTCTCCATCTCACGCCTCATCTCTATCATAAAAGCTCCCTGATCGCGGAGCTGCTGCTGGATTGTCTCTAACTGTGCGATCAGGGTGGAGTTGATCGCTCCCTGGTCTAGTACAAAGTGCTCGGGACGGGAGTGATCGTCAGAACTTCCTGCGCCTGCCATCTCGACGTCTGCAAAATCAAATGAGCCCAACTCAGGTGCCGTCAAATGTATCAATCTCTCCTCGGGCTCATGTCTCTCAGGGCGGTCAGAAAGGGGATCGAGGGGGAACAGGGTGGAGTCGTACTCGGGCTCGGAGAGCGGGTCTGAGCTCTCGCGAGCCAACCTAGATGATGAGGTAGACGCGCCCGAAAGCGGTGCAGCCAGAGGCTGCCTAAGAGACCGTCTACCCATCATCTTGATCTGGCGAGTAGGGCGGATGGGATCTGGAAAAACTATGATCTGAAAACAAACCCCCGGTTCACCAACGCAACGCGAGCTGAAGACCGTGAAAGTTCGGTCAAATTATCTTGTCTGTTTTATTTGGTGAACACACAAATATCAGAGCGATTACGTGACCTGTTGGGATATCCGCTGCTAACCCAACCGACTGGCCCGCACGGAAGAGTCGGTAGTCAGTCAAGTATAGCAACGGGGGGCTCTACCTAGTGTTCGGGTCACTCTCTCGCACATGCAAACCAAGCAATGAGGGGGTTGCTCTCCCCAATACAAAATTTTTAGGGTGAGCGAGTTTTAAGGTCGATAATTTTAAACAGTCCCACTTTTATGGTTTCTCTTTTTAGGTATTTTTCAAATCAAACAAAAACGCCTAACGAATTTTTCGATTCTCCTGATTATTAAGTCAAAAACGGGGGGAGAAGTCGAAAAAGCCGATGCACGAGAAATCAATGATGCATGCAAAGTCAGAAAAGCGTACCTGCCTCCAGCTCTCTACATGCAGAGTGATCCGCGCATAAAATAAAGACAGAAATTAAACTAAGCTATATGATGCAACGGTAAAAAGCCGAGTCCTAAACGAGCACTTTCTAGCGATGAACCGTCTAACCGGTCACCGACCTCCAAGCCAAAGGGTCCGGTCTTGGCCCGTCCCTCCCCTGCCCGACAAATCGGGGGTAGGAGTGCGCTTTACAGGACGGGCTCTCGGCGCGTAGGCTACGGAGGCTAGCGAGTCGGTTATTTTTATTATTTATTTTAAGTAGGTCCAATTACGGTTCTATAGGAACAGATAAGCCTTAAGGTGTTTGGATCCTACTCAGCTACGACACAATCACCACAAAGTCCTAAATCTAGGGGCTCGAGCAAAAACCGCGAAAAATCCGGAAAATGACAGAAAGAAAAAGAAAATAAAACCGCGATGAAAAGCCGCGAAAAATCCGCAGGTCCTAATGGGTCCCCCGAGCACACCGGTGCTCGGCGAAACAGACCCGCTACGGTCTAAGTGTCCACAAAGAGTGTCCAACAGTTCAAGTCCCTGTATTATTACAAATAATAATGAATGAACTGAAATAAACTATCCTACTGCCTCACCCCACTCAACTCTCTCCTCTCGCTCTCTCCTACGGCTTCGTAGAGAAGGAAGCCGCCTCCGAACCCCGCGGCTGCACCGGCTCCTCGAAAGTAGCCTCCGCGGTCCTCGGGCCCTCGCAAGAAACAGAGAATAGAGTGGTCAGACCAATAAAATAATCAAATAAACGAGAAAAATAAAAGAAAATGCAAGTGAGGGTATATGTGCAGAAATGGAAACAAAATAATCACACAAAAGAACACAAAAATAAAAATAAAAATAAAAGAAAATCAAAACAAAATAAATCAAAAAGAACTAAGTACAAAAGCCGCGAAAAGCCGCGAGCTCCGAAGAGCCGCGAAAAGCCGCGAAAACAAAAATGAAAAGAAAATAAAAAATAACTACTAAGCCGTGCTCCCCGGCAACGGCGCCATTCTGATGAGCGGCCCGAGCGAACGAGGTAAAGGTACTGAATAGGTCGTTGCGACCTCTAACACTCGGGGTCACTCAATCAAGAAAAATAACCACTCAGAATAGATCAAATCAATCAAAACAAAGAAGAGCGGTCTAGCTATGGATTAACCTGGTATAGCTCCTAGGGTCGAACACAAGGAGCACGGATTGGCCTAGGGCCTACGAAGTAGTAAAAAGAAAATAAAATAAAAGAAAAGTGTTTTTTAGCGGTTTTTAATAATTTTTATATTTTTTTTTGGATTTTTAAAATATGAAGAAAATAAAAGAAGGCAAAATCAAGCACACTTGCACAATTTATTTAACACACCAAAATTCAAGCAAAAATTAAAGAAAAATTGTTTTTATGTTTTTTAGGTTTTTAGGTGTTTTTGGTGAATTTTTGGTATTTTTCTAATGTATATTTTATTTTATAAAAATCAAACAGTGCTAAAAAGCCTAGGTACTGTCCAGCAAGGCTTGAAACCCAAAAATAAATTATTTATGGATCTCAACAAGCCCTGGAGGTAATTTTCCTGTAATCTAGAAAGAATAAGGAAAATTTGGGCACCTGAATTATTGTTTTTGGATTTTTATATTATTTATTATAATTTTTATGAGTTTTTGGGGGTTTTTCAATTTTTAGGGTTTTTAAACAATGAAAAATAGCCAAAATTGGCTAGAAAATCAAACAACAAGCAAGAAACAGTAGCTAATTTTTTTTAGAATTTTTGGAGGTGTTTTTATATTTTTTTGGGATTTTTATATCTAGACAGTAGCTAAAAAGGATGTTTTTGAATTTTTAAAAATACTAAATAAAATCAGAAATGTCCTCAAAAATTCTCAAAAATCCAACAACATGGCAGGAGCCATGTGTCAAATTTTCATCGAATTTGGAGGTGGTTTGATATTTATTCAAAAATCAAGAAGGGGGCACTATGCACAGGGACGTAAGTGCAAATACCCTAAAGTCTGGGGGCCAAGGTGCAAAAATCCCAGCAAGTCACGCGCTTGGCGCGTGCCTGGGGCACTCAGGGGCCTTTTGGTAATAAAAACCAAGTTTCTGGACTTTTTGGTAACTCGTACCAAAAGTCCAGGGGCTTGGATGCAAAAATCCCACTAAAATCCGCACATGCGCATAAACAACACTCACAGGGGCATAAATGCAATTATCAAGAAGTTATCATTCATTTCAGAACCCAACAGAACTACAGGGAAAAAGATGTAAATAGCCCAAACAAGCACGTGACGAAGCACATGGTCTCACATACACAGGGGCATAAACGTAAATAAAAACAAGCACAAGGTCCCAGTTGCAATTTACCCTACGTAAATAAAAGTACGAAAATATTTACAGGACTAGGACTAAAAAGACAAACTAAGAGGGGGCCCTAAGTAATTTACCCCTTTATTCGTCGACGGCCGGATGCGCGCCACGTGGAAGATCGGTCGGTCCTGGATGGCTGGCGCTCCTCTTCGTCTGACCTCGAGCCAAATCGACGGTGCTGGAGAGGACACGTGGAAGATCGAACGGGTATGGCCTCAGGTGTCTCTCTCCGCTGCTCGAACGGTCCTGATCAGCCCCTAACGATGATCGACGGCTACTGCTCCTCGAAGAACGGACGGTGGCGATGCAGACTAGGAGCGGGGGCTGATCGGACGGTGCTGGAGGATGGTGGAAGAACACTCCACCGGCGAGCTTCGCCGGCCTCGTGCGTGAGCTGCAGTCCTCCTCAGCTGCTCCTGATGATCGGGGAAGATAGGCGACGGCGTCCCGCAGCTGCTGGTACTGTCCGATCGCCCACCCGAGCCCTGGAGGGGCTCCGGCGAGCTCGGCGACGGTGGGCTCCTGGACCTGATGTGAGGGGGGCTCAGATGCCCTCCTTCTGACCTGCAAAACACGCCAGGAGCTTCGCGGGTCGAGGGCAAAGTGCCTCGACCCAAAGAAGCGGGGTGACGGTGGCTGGTGGGTCGGTGCGAATGAGCTCCGGCGAGCGGTAGTTGGTGGAGCTCGACTCCCAGCTCTGGGGCGAGCTGGGTTGGATGAGTGGGCGTAGAACGTGCGTCGGAGGATGGCGAAGGTGTGTGGGGGTTCCGATGATCGAGATATTACGCGAGATGGCCGGAATCAGGGGAACACGTCGGAGAGTCGATTTGGGCGAAATCAGAAATTAAACGAAATGGAAGAGCTAATCGACTACCTGGGTGGAGCAGAAGACTGTGCTGGAGTGTGGCTAACTTTCGGTCGTCGCCTCGAAGGTCGTCACTGCCTGAGGCTCGAGCTCCAGCTAGGTGGCGGAGCACGGCGGCGCACGGCTGCCGGATCGATGGTCGGGCACCCTCCTCCTCGCTGCAACACGGCAGACGGAAGCTGTCACCTTGCTGAATGCAATGGAGATCACGGGAGTGAAGGTGGAGAGCCAAAGATGGCAGTGGAGTGCGGCGGAGCTCAACCTTTATATGGGTGCAGGTCCGGGAAGGATCGATCGGGTAGGGCGAGCTGAAGCGCGGATCCCAAGGAGGAATGTCGGGCGAGATTCCCGGATGCCTGGGGAACAATTAGGATCCTAGATTAGGTGAAATGGTGATCGGGTTTGGTGGGAATAATTGGGCGAAGTCGGGTCCGCGAACAGGACCCGGGCTCTGGTGGTCCTGGGGGAGGTGTTGACCGGGGGTCAACAATCCCCCGTGGACCAATCAGAGCCCGCCAAGGCTTACATTTTTATTTGATTGTTTTGGGGCCTTAAATGGCCGAATTTTCAAAAACTTAAAACACAAAAAATTTTTGTTTTAATTTTTTCTATTTTTTGTGATTTTTAATTATTTTTTGGAAATTAAAATAAGGTATTTACACTATAGCTATACATAGGTATATATACACTATATGATTTTTAATTTTTGATTTTTAATTAGTTATTTTTATACATTTTTATTCCTATTTTATATTTTATTTATTTATAGCATAAAATGAGGAATAAAAGGCTATTTTTATTTTATTTTTATTATTTATATACATAGGTTAAATAATTATTTATGTACACTATATACATGGTATATATACAATATGTTTTTGTGTTTTTAATTTTGTAATTTTTATTTGATTTTTGTTTTGTTTATTTTTATTTATTTTATGTACAATATATACATAGAATATTTACAAAAAGTTTTAGAAAATAAATAACTTTATTTACAAGGTGAAATGAATAAGGATGATGGTCTATGTACAAGGTGAAGGATTCTTTTTGGATTTTTGATTTTTATCTTTTTGTTTTGTTTTTATGCTTCATAAATATTTACAAATATTTACAACCTATTTTTGGTTGAGGAAAATATATAATTTATTTATTTACATAAAATATGTACACATGAGCCCCTATCTCCCTCTACTTGGCTTTTATGCGGTCAGGCCCATGCTGAGCCCTCCCTTGGGTTAGGTTGCTCAATATTTATTCTAAATATTTCCCTCTTTTTCTTTTTCATCTTTATTCTTTTATTTTTGCATAAAAACATGCTAATTATCTAGATTTACAAACATGCATACTTTTGCTAACTTTTCCTATTTACACATATCTACATGCATTTGCATAGGTTTTTGTAGCTAAAATATAAGAATAAAGAGTGATGAATGGGTATTCATCACTCCTCCGCCCTCCGGCCTCCTCCTCCACCCTCCGGCGTCCGTCCTCTCGCCCCTTGCCCTCCGGCCTCCGCCTCCACCCTCCGGCGTCCGCCCTCTCGTCCCTTGCCCTCCGGCGTTCGACCTCCGGCCTCCACCTCCTCCTCCGCCCTCCGGCCTCCTCCTCGACCCTCCGGCCTCCACCTCCTCATTTGGATGTAAGTTTTTTTAAAGCTTTTGGTAATTTATTAATATATTATGCTTGCTTTTATTTCATAATCTTATTTGGATGTATAGATTTGTAAAAGCATTGTTTAATTTTTGTAAATTAGAAGTTGTATATACATTGTTAGATCAAAAACATATAGTTTGTATAATTATATATGAATGCTTACGATTGTAAAGTAGAGGTTGTAAAGTAGAGGTGCTAAATCAATTCTCCCAAATTAGTTGCTTTATGATTGTGAAGTAGATGTTGTAAACTTTAATCATATAAGCATACATAGTTTCTAATGATTTAATAGTTGCTTAATAGTTTAGTTTAGAGGATCCAAAAAATATAATCTAAATACAACTATGAAAATTACCAAACATTTTTGAAATTAACTTTGGATCTTACCTTTAGGCAATGGACAAAAGTTGGATGAACAAAATATTCGATGACTATCGAACATATAATAAAGGAGTTATCGGATTCATAGACTGGGCTTTTCGATATGAATCACACTATCATATTGTAGGAGGTGAAGGAGATAAGATACATTATCCTTGCATAAGATGCAAAAATACTTTGACCCAAAATCGAGCCATAGTTTACGAGCATTTGATATTAAATGGGTTTTGGCTACATACGAATTGGACATATCATGGTGAAGGAGTTCATTTAAAAGAAGATAGTAATGTCCACGGTGATACTGAAAGAGATGTCTCAGAAATACAAGACAGTGATGCTATATTTGAGATGGTAGATAACATCCGAGGTCATGACACCGATGAAATGATGGATTCGCTTCCGGATACGTTTCTTGAAAAAATACAAGATGCATAGAAGCCATTATGCTCAGGAGTCAAAATGTCTCGATTACGTTCTCTTCTGGAGATGTTTAAGATAAAAGTGAAGAATCGATGTACATCGGTTACGATGACAGATGTCTTACTTTTGATTAGGACATTATTAAATAATCCAGAAAACTTTCCAAAGGACTGGAAGGACGCTAAGTCTAGATTTCGTGCACTTGGACTGAACTATGAGAAAATTGACACATGTCCGAACGACTGCATTTTATATTGGAAGGATTACTCAAAGTTAGATACATGTCCTGACTGCAAAAGTAGCAGATATAAGAATAATGATAATGATTCGAAGAGGAAAAAATCGGAGAAGATTTTACGGTTCTTTCCTTTGATTTCCCGATTACAACGATTGTATTCATATGAAAGAACAGCTAAAATGATGATATGGCACAGTAATATCAAAAAGAAAGATGTAACCAGTGTTATGCGACATCCATCAGATACAGAGGAGTGGAGCAAATTTGATGAAATGTATCCATCGTTTTCTGAAGAAGTAAGAAACGTACGATTGGGTCTTGCTTCTGACGGCTTTAATCCATTCAGAAATATGAGTACGAGTTACTCTATTTGGCCTGTGATACTTGTTACATATAATCTGCCACCATGACATCTTCTTTTATGATGATGCCGTTATTGATACTTGGTCCTAAGGGGTCAGGTAATGCGATAGATACATATATGCAACCTTTGATTGACGAACTAAAGATTCTGTGGAATTCTGTAGTGAGTACGTATGACGCAGTAAAGAAAGAATTCTTTACAATGCGTGCTTCTTTATTGTGGACAATTAATGATTTTCCAGCATATGCCAATTTATCAAGATGGAGTACGAAAGGTAAACTCGTATGTCCGATCTGTATGGATAAAACACATTCGACATGGCTAAGTGCGAGTATGAAACATTGTTATTTGGGACATCGTCGTTTCTTACCGCTCAGTCATCGATGATTAAGAAGTGAAAATAATTACAAGTTCGATGGACAGTCGTTTGGACGTCGTTTAAGTTTGAATCACCGATCAGGAAGCACAATGTGGATAGAACAAAAAAATTTGGGCAACTTCTCTCTAGGCCGATTATCTAAGAGGAAGGCAACTGGTGGATGGCGAAAACAAAGTATATTCTTTCAGGAGCTACCCTACTGGCATACTTTATAGGTCCGTCATAACTTGGACGTGATACATATAGAGAAGAATGTTATGGAAAATATTCTTTCAATTTTGAATATCTCTAGTACTGCCAAAGACAGTTTGCGAGCCATACGTGATCTAATACAATTGGGTATTCGACCCGAATTACATCCGATTGAGTCAGACAATTCTAAAGTAATAATTCTCGAAGCAGTATATACTTTATCCAGTGTTGACAAAGATAAGATACTCAATTTTATTAAATCAATTAGAGTATCTGATGGATTCTCCTCTCAAATTAGCAGATGCATAAATATGACGGAAAGAAAGATATCGTCATTAAAAAGTCATGATTGTCATTTACTTATGCAAGTTCATTTCCCGTTGTCAATCAGAGGAGTTGTACATCCTGATGTTTTGCAGCCACTAATTGAACTCAGTTAGTTTTTTAAAGCTTTGTGTTCGAAGACTTTAGACCCGGAAGTATTGTTCAGACTAGAGACAGATATTGTTATAACTTTATCTAAGTTGGAGCAGCTCTTTTCACCTACATTTTTTGATATAATGGTTCATCTAATTATTCATCTTGCTAGCGAAGCCCGGATATGTGGTCCTGTGCAGTATCGATGGATGTATCCAATTGAAAGATATCTACGGAAATTAAAGAATATGGTATTTAACAAAGCTGCACCTGAAGGTTGCATTGCCGAGTGATATTTATGTGAAGAATGTATCACATTTTGTGACATGTATATGGGTGATGGAAAGAGTATTAGATTAGATAGGTTCGAACGAAATAATGATGGTGAGTTGTGGACAGAAGATCCAAATAAACTTTGGATTTTTCAACAAAATGGCCGAGTTATCCTAAAGAGTACCCGTCGTAGTATTTCAGACAATGAAAGAGACCTTATTCATTATTATATTTTGATGCAAGTAGACGAGGTTGACTCTTTCTTCGAAGAGTTTCAGTCAACAACCACTAGCAAATCAGACTTTCTGAAATGGTTCGGGGATAAAATTGAATATTAAATGTTACCAAAGATGAACGGTGGAGCGCAAATCTCGTTATAATTCAAAGGAGTCCATACTCATTAATAATATCACATTCTGGCTATATCGTTAACGGATTTAGATTTCGAAAGAAGCTAATTGATTAAAATAAAGCGTCACAGCTTTCAGGAGTAATAGTGAAGGCTGATCTCAATGCTGAAATTGACGGATACTATGGCGAGATTATTGATATACTAGAAATCAGTTTTACACATGATGCAAGGTGTCTTCTATTTCATTGCATCTGTTTCGATGTGAGTCGAGTTGGATTAGGTTACAAGAAGGATAGAAATGAGGTTCTTTCTTTAAAGCAAACATGTCGGTTACAAATCAATGAACCGTATATGCTTGCCAGTCAGGTCGAACATGTCTTTTATGTTCCAGATAACTCAGTTATTGGATGGATAATACCAATTAGAACAACACCGAGAGATTTCTTCGATGTAAACGCAGATGAAGATGCACTAGACAATGATGTTGCATATCAAAATAACTCCAATGATTTTTTCCATGAAGTATTAGACAACGACGTTGGAACTTGGAACTAGCAATTTCAGGTAATGTTTTTTTTATTTTTAATTTCTATTAATTGAAATTATTGTCATCTATCTAAATGTATATTTTTGAAATAACTCTTTTTAAATTTCAGACATGGCTCCTAGACCGAGACGTATTCGGGAGGTTCCCGAACCTCCTCAACAGCCACAGGCAGGTTCGTCTGATGCAGGTAGTGGAGGTACCCCGAGACGACGTGGACCGTCTCAGTGTAGATTTTTGGATCGTCTTGCACCCGGGCAGACGTTGCATGTGCGTATTATTGGCGGGGATGCGGTTGGTGAGAACTCTACGGAGTTTCAGAGCTACCTTGGCCAGGTTTCTCGTGCGCGCGTCCCAATCACTACACAAGACTTTCGGCAGCTTCCATATGCTGTCAAGGCTGCCATACTATCTGACTTGGAGGTATTTTAAAATCATACAACCATTTTTTATTAAGTTTTTGTACTAATATTTTGTATTTTTTGTTGTATAAGGCTGTCTTTTCATGGGAACGAAATGCCCATGTCGATTCCCAGATTCTCTCCCATGCTGCTGAGATGTTACGTCGATACAAGGGACGCATAAAGGCGAAGGTACGAATATTTTTTTCCTTTTTAATTCGGAAGAATTAAGAATAACGATATTTATTTTTCCATCATTAGTATTACAACCCCCAGATTCCATATGATCAGCTTGTGCAAAACGTCCCACCTGGTGTTACACCAGAACAATGGAGGACGTTGATAAATTTTTGGTCCAATGAGGAATTCATGGTACGTACAATGTTTACTTTTTACTTGATTTATGCTTGTAATAACGTTTTTTAATTACAGTCGATTTCTACGAAAAATATGGCGAATCGATCCAAAGGTTTCCGATCCACCCATAAGATGGGAAGGAAGAACACTAACCAGTTGAAGGATGACTTTGTAAGTATTTAAACATTTTATGTAATTATTAAGTTTGCGTGCAGAATTGATTTTAAAACCTTATTTAATGTGTTTTTTATTTGAGGTATAACGAACGAGAAATGACCCGCATAGAGGTTTTTCCTGGGTCAAAGAGTCGGGATTTAGGTGGAGAAGTGCAGTGGGTTGATAACACTTACGCACCAATTCATGTAAGTAATATTTACTTTTACTTTATATAATGACTTAAGTTATTACATATATTGACAATATTTATAATATTCATACATGCAGGAAGAAATGATTAGGCTATCTACCACCCCCTCGCTAGACAGCACGGGGACGAGTACTCTCCCGTTGTCAGTCGATGATGCATTCCGTCAAACCACTGGTCCGGAACACAGTGGACGCATCCGTTACTGAGGACGTAGAGAAACAATCCGTACATGGTACGGAATGGGTGGTGCAAGTGGTTCCCACTCATCCTCCCAAGGAAGCCAGAGAGAAAGAGAGATGGAGAGGGAGCTGCGGGAGGTAAAGGCAAAGATGTCTGCACAAGATGAAGAGATGGCGAAGATGCGTGCTGAAATGGCGAATGTCCTGTCTGTTATAAGCCGTCTTCAAAGTCAAGCCACGCCACCTGTACAACCAACACATCTCGGCAACGATGACGAGAGTGAGGAGGAGAGTGAGGAGGAGAGCGACGAGAGTCAAGGATCCGAATAGATAACATCTCTTGTAGTAATTTTAGTTTTTAATTTCCTGGACATTTTATTGTAATATTTCTATTAGTATTAAGACTATGTTGAATTCATAAACATTTTCTTTAGAGCTATAAAGTGTCGTATTTTCTTCTTTCATTTTGATTATGTGGATTGTGATATTCAATTTCACAGGGGGAGCGTGAATAAAACACAATGAAGCTAGTATTTTTTTTCCAGGCAGGGGTCATTGGGGACGGTCATAATTACCGTCCCCAAACATGCTACAGAAACGTCCCCTCTTGTTTAGGATAGCTCACGGGACACAATTTTTCATTTCAGAGACTAATGGGGACGGTTACAACCGTCCCCTATACGTTTCTGTGGCCGTCCCCTTTATGTTTATGAAACAGAGGAGACGGTTGCAACCGTCCCCTATGCAAAGCAAGGGGGACGGTTCAATCCATCCCTTCAGAAAGTTAAACACCTTCTGTCCCATTTTAGCCGTCATGGGGACCAACGGGGACGGTTTAAACCGTCGCGAATAGGCTTCTGTGACCGTCCTCTTTAATCTATGACACAGATGTAAATCAAGGGGGACGGTTCAATCCGTCCCTTCAGAAAGTTAAACACCTTCTGTCCCATTTTTGCCGCCAGAGGGACCAACGGGGACGGTTTAAACTATCGCGAATAGGCTTCTGTAACCGTCCCCTTTAATCTATGACACAGAGGGGACGGTCATAACCGTCCCCACTGTAAATCAAGGGGGACGGTTCAATCCGTCCCTTCAGAAAGTTAAACACCTTCTGTCCCATTTTAGCCGCCAGAGGGACCAACGGAGACGGTTTAAATCGTCGCTAATAGGCTTCTGTGCCCGTCGCGGAATGGTTGCACACCATTCGGGATGGTTACAACCGTCCCTTATGCTTCATAGATAGGGACGGTTATAACCGTCGCGGCTAGTTGAGGTACTAGGGACGGTTCTAACCGTCCCCATTGGTTATCCTTAAGGGGACGGTTTCAACCGTCTCCAATGGTTTACTAGAAGCGACGGTTGTCAGAACCGTCCCATCTAAGTAAATGAGACGGTGGCTGAAGGGACGGTTGTGGGACCGTCCCCGATACGCAGAAGGGACGGTTATGACGACAAAGGGGACGGTCCTTGACCGTCCCCTTTGTGCCATCCGCCTGTAGTGAACTGCGTAACATAAAGAACATGGATATTACTCACTATATACCGTTCTAACATAAATACGGGTATTCTATTACAATTTCGTGCATATCGATTTGCACAGGTTGCTTTCTCTGTTAAATAGCTTCCCACATACTTCCAAATCTTACGCTTTTCATATTATAAATGTGGAGCATAAAATATTAACCAAGAAAAAGAGGGAAAGATGCCTGACCTGCTGTCTATGGCATCCTCTTCATCGACCTTTCCGAGACAACCCTTGCAGTAATAACAATCTACACAAATTAAAGTCTTAAATATGGAAGCCCTCGATACCTTTTACTTGATATTTGCTACACGTGTACCCCATGTGTCTCTTTCCTAATGTTTTCTTTCTATGCACGAAAGAAGAACAAGCTTTTCTATTTTATTATTATTATGATTATAATATATAGTTTTGAGTGACTATTAATTAATTTATACTCATAACTGACATTTGATTTGTAAACTCCAATCATACAAGATTCATATGATATTAGTATTATTTTATTAATACAATTCACATCACATTAAACCTAGGATCTTGTTCTCCCATTTATAAAAAAAACGGTGGCCAACAATATGTGTACATGTAAGTGTCCATCTTTGTCTCATAAATGAACTATCTTGAAATATGCCCCAAAATTATATTTATGATCCTTAACAAAAATAACCTATATTTATATTGTTTAAAATCAAGCAAATGTATTACATGTCTCAATCACTTAATTTACAATAATTGTGCTTAAATATCTGACATTAAATCTTCTTGCATGAAAAAATAACTAGGAAAATATAAATATTCATACCTAAGCATGAGCCTCCCTAAATTTTAAGCTTGACATAATATTAAATACAATCTGATTTGAATGTTACAAATATGATGGACGGACATGGGGAGCTTGGAGAGATGGTGTGGACGACCAAGGACCAAGGAAAGGGCATTGGTCTCTCTTTTCTCTCTTTCTTTCAAGGAACTCTTGGAGCAATGGAATTATGGAGTTGAAGATAATGTTTGGAGAGAGGATATGCCCTCTCTTATAGAGGAGGATTGGACGTCTATGAGGAGTCCTACTCCTCATAGTATACGTCCTAGCCCTTGTCCCATGTATAGCAGATCAAAGGTAAGGATTAAATCATTATCCTTCAAGAAACAAGAATTGATTTATCTCTTTTAATTACCATTCAAAATAAAACAACAAATAAAAATACAAAAATATGAGAGCCTAATCTCATTAGGAGTCATATGGTGGGCGTCCCATGCTTCGTCAAGCATGGGAAGCATGGGCGTTCAGATTGCCCTATTTCTTGTTGAGGTTGTCAGTTAATCCATTATTTTCATGATAATATAATTATCATTATTAGGAATTTATGAGAGCACCTTAATAACTTATCAAACTTATTCATAAACCCTAGGAAAAATGGAAATCTAATTTATATTTAAATTCAAATGTGAATCACATTCACATAAGTTCCTTGAAATAATTATACGAACCAAATTTATATATATTAATTATTATGAATTATTATTCATATTAATTAGTGAATAGTATTTGTAATTAATATTCAAAAAAATACCCTTGTAGAAATATAATTATGACAATAACAATTATTGTCTCAATTTTGACATGTCACAGTATGAGTCCTAGTATAAATAGGACTTGTGAGTCACGGTCGTAGATACTTGAAAATAACATCAGGGAGATCATACTATCTACGTATAGTGACTTGAAATTTGGATAACTATCCAATTTCAGGGTTTATACTATTGTTGGTGAAACGTAAGAGACTATATCTTTTAAGCTTGAACTGAAATAATTCACACTCTATGGGAGTTTAATGAAATGCATTACATTCTCGTTGAGCTCAATAAATGATCAGAGTGATGAACTCAGCTTCCATCGCCATTTCTAATTATTGACCAAACCATTTGGATCTTAGAAATGAACTCAAGAAGTGAGTTCACCTCCATTTCCATTACCATTTCTCTTTCCAGTATTTGGACATTGAAATTGGAATTGGAAATTGGAATCATTTCAAATAAAATGAGACTTAACCCAATTAATTCTCATATAATTAAGCCATGTAGCGGAGTCACCAAAATCCATCCAGTTCCATCACTCCCTTGAAATGGAAGGGACATGGTAGATGATGTATTAAGATATATTTAACCTAGAGTATTCACAATATTTCATCTTCCTTCAACTGGAAGGCTTTTGATACATCGAAGATCAAACCCAAGTTTGATTGTCTTCTTCGGAATATATCAATAGATTTCTCAATTGATAATTTGACGACAATATTAATCATATACTTTTCAAAAACATATATTAATATCTCGAATTCATGTCTTATTTCATAAACAAGATGATCATGCATTGGATTCTTTATGACCCCAAAATATATCATGAGTGAGCTTTGTCTCCCGGTTCGTCAAGTATGAATGTGTACGATTCCTCGGTGAGATCATACTTCTCATATGTCCTCATATGCACACCAACTCATTGGTATATGGATCATGGTTAGGTATTCAACCTAATGGTTTGTCTAAAGTTCACATTTAGATATATAGATGTGTATTTGTCTTTGGTTATTCAATGTATGCATGATCGTGATAGTTACGATTCATATCCTTATTTATCTCAACCTCATCAAGTCAACTTTTAACTTGACTATTCTGACTCCTCCGAATCATTATTCCTATGCACATGATTTGCGTCAAGAAGTCAGTTGAAAACCAGTCTATAGAGAAAGATTGTCATCTCTTTCTTAAATTAGAGATCATTATTGAACATCACATGTCAATGTATGGTATTCAATATGATCACGATACATAAATCTAAATGTACGAAAGAACCTTAATCTAAGTGCATTCACAAGTATTCATTTAAAATGGACATGGGAACACAATAGCTTTTATTGCATTAGTGGGTTACAAAGGGCTTACAAGTCCAACACCAACCGCAGGACCATCCCCCACCATCCCCCTCATAGCCCTCCGCAACCGCACCAACTTTAGCTTCAGCTATGTTGTCATGATCGATGACATCTTGAAGGAGGGCTTCACCTTCAAGTCGGGGTTCGTGGGGCTGGCTCGGGGCTTTTACACCCTCACCTCGATGGACCGAGAAGTTGGTTTGCTGATGAACATGATTTTTGTGTTCTGGATCGATGAGTTTCATGGGAGCACCATTGTTCTTACGAATCACGGAAGCAAACACGCACAAACAAGATCAGTCAAGCAAGATGCAACACACTGATTTACAAGGTTCACATGTAACTGGACTATGCCCTTGGGCAGTGGTGATCGATTTTAATTGTGCGGTGAAAGAAGAAAGTACAGAGGATGGAGAGAGCCCTAAACCTTGTGAGTATATAAACTACTCCCTTATAGATGAATCATTGATACAAACAGATACATATACCCTAATACAAATAGAACCTCTCATAAAAAGTTAGTTGAGCGTGCACCTGTTGTCCCTTAGACACAACCCCCCCCCCCCCCCCCCAAGGCTCGCTGATTGGGCAACGAGACCCCTGTCTTGTTAGGGTATGGTATGGAAAGAGGGGGTGAATATGACAATTATTCAACCTGGGCCGGGGCATATCAACACTTGCTATGATGGGGTGGAACTAGCTGGAAGGGAGATGGCGGTGGTGGGGGGAACCAGCTAGTTTCAGATGACGCGTGGTTACGAGATCCTTCGTGTGCGATTGTTTGACAAGTTGGGAGACACCGCGGAGGACTATGATGTGTACGTGCAGCACTTCTCCGGTGGTGGGAAAGAGGTTATTCCAGTTGCGGGGAGGAGCAACATCTCTTCCGCTAGGCTTCTCCAAGTGGAGTCATGCAGCTAGGGAGTTGGAGCTGCCATTGCTTCGTTAGGTTTTTGTTTCCTGTTTTGACGTGATTGTGGCAATGGAGGGAGTCATAGCAATATAATGGACAACGATCACTGAAATAATTATAAGTATAACAGATTTCCTTTTTTGTTCTTTTTTGCATCTTCATCATCAATCTACTCCCATAAATCGTGAATCTTGCTCCTTTCCTCACGGTGCCCCCATCCAATACCAAAGGGAAGTCCCATGAAAAAAAAGTTTTTTTACGCACGTGCTCCTCCAAGACTCTACAATTATAGTTATTTCCTTAACTTTTTTACAACAACACATGTACTCTTATATTCTAACAAAGTTCTTACTTAGGGATGAGCATTGGGCTGGGCCGGCCCGGCCCAGCCCGAAGCCCAGCCCAAAAAGCCCGGCCCGGCCCAAGCCCAAACAAACATTGGGCCGGGCTTGGGCCTAATTTTTAGGCCCGAAATTTTTTTGGGCCGGGCTCGGGCTTGGCTTGGCCCAGCCCGACCCGGCCCACGGGCCCGACCCGAAGAGGGCCCGAACCCTTCCCATATCCTACACGTATAGAAACTCTCACCTGTCATGTATACTCTGTTCATGTATCATATCTTCATACAATGTTTAAAATCAATATAGTCAAGTGTGGGACATATGAGTTGATGATCATTGTATTTCATTTCAGAATTAATTTTTCTTAATTAGTCTACATCTTAGATTATGGTGGTTATTCTTGAATTTTTTATTGTTTATTTTTTCCATTAGAATATTTTCTATTATTGAACCTTTACCCAATACGAGCATTATGCCCATTTTTTAACATGTAGTGCCTAGTGTACATGTTGTTGTTAACTGTGTAAACTTGGTTCACTCTTTCAATTTCTGTAACGAGAGACGTTTATGGTATATAACATTGAGTGAACTTGTATAAAATGAGAAATCATCTCCGGTAGAATTGAGTTTTAGTTGTTTCACAAGTATTATGGCATATGTTTTAAACAATTTTAGCTCGCCTAACTTGAATTGAGATTGACTTTAAACACAAACTCAAAGTTAATAATATATAATGAGTTCAGATGGGCCGGCCCGGCCCAAGCCCGGCCCAAGGCCCGAAGTTTTTAAGTGGGCTTGGGCCTGGGCCCTTCAGGGCCCGGCCCGGCCCATGCTCATCCCTATTCTTACTATGTCCGCTCGCAATATAAGGACATAAGTGTAATAACATAAGGGTAGTACTGTAAATTTTGTAAGAGAGCATAGGCACAAGTATTATAACAAAAAAGATAGAGATATAGCTGTAACTGTACAATAATTGCATAAGGACACAAGTATAAAAAACTTAATAAAAAATCATGACCTTCCTAATTGTAACCTCATCTCATGACACCTATTTAGAAAAAATCTTCTTCTTTTGTAAATTCGAGTAGTAAAAGATGTGATCTTTATACACATGTCCCTATGAGTTCTCTTGGTTAGAATTACACCCTACTTTTTTGCAAAAATAATTGTACACCTACCTTCTTCCATGGTCAACAGTTATGGCCTCGGGTTAACAATAAAAAAGTTTCCTAAAAAATACCATCAAGACAATTGGATATAACACTGTTTCCACAAATCATAAAATCAAATCGAAGCAATGTACATAGTTAGAGACATGAAGTCAATAGGAACCATACAGAGGAAAAGAAAATTTGTAAAATCATCTTAGTAGTCTCAGTTCTAAGGCTTCATTAAATGCGACATCGAGTGAGAAAAGTGTACCAATCGAATAGTCATAGAACTTGAGAGGTCACGGAAGCATAATTTGTGTGCTTGTATTAAGAAGCACGAGGTACATGAGCAACACTACTAAACTATCATGGAAGCGGTTGAAGGTGGAGCAAGGGAGGAGCTGGTTGTTGCTAGTAAAGAGGAGCTCTATTGTTGATGCTAGAAGGAGAACCAAGTAGAATTGAATAGGAGGAAAGTACAAGGAGAAGAGAAATGGTAGAGACTAGTGGACAAGGTAAGGATGATCGCGGGGACAGGGGTGGTGGTGAAGAGATGTAGAAGGGGTAGATGCACCATGGGAGAGAGGTTGGAGGCTAATCATGAGGAATGAAAACAATGTTCAACTAAAATGAAGTTATTTTCACTGTAACAAATAATCCCAAAATCAAATTTTAAATTAATAAAAGGTTGTGTAGTAAAAAGAATATAGGTCAAAGAGCAAGAAAAGTTGTTTACTATAAATCAGAAATTAGCGTGGAAGCTTTCATCTAGATTTGGTGTATGTCTCCTTTCTATGTTTTATAGTTTCTAAGCAAGGGCAGAACCAGAAATTCAACTAAGGAGAGGCCATGGTAAAAAATAGTAAAAAAATCAATTTGCATTCTATGATTTTGATTTTTTGATAAATACATAATTCAAAAAAAGATATTTTGGAGTTATGAAAATAAAATGAAAAAGCTAATCATAAAAAACATAAAGTACCTCAAAAGTTCACATAAGAGGAGCTCTTCGTTCCTTCGTAGCATCAAAATCGATTATCAATAGATCGGTGCTAAATGTTTGCGCAATCTCCTTCTCAATGTATATGATCATACAATCAGCAAGAAATTCATAATCCATTTTAGTTCTAAGTCTAGTTTTCACAATTTTCATTGCTGAAAATGCTCGCTCTGTAGTTGCAGTTGATACAGGTAGAGTTAATATAAGTCCAATCAACTTGTCAATTATAGGATACATTCTTGATAATCCACTCTCAGCTAGCAAGTGACAAAGCTCATAAATTGATGATGCACTTTATAACTGAATATGTTGAGTAACGTCGAGGTGAAATCTTCCCGCTTCATATCTCATATGCAATTTCTCTTGCTGAGAAAAATTCTCAGGATAAAATCTTTCTATGAGTGCATAAATTTTGTATCAAAGGCCTTATAATTATATTTTGAATCTAATGTAGAAGTAAGAATCATAAGCTCCATAACATTTGTATCGAATCGATTATTTTGTTGAATAAGTTGTGAGTCAGCTGCAGCAATAAAAATGTCAACTCTATAGTGATGCTCCATTGTAACATGATTTTCTTTATGTCGAGCCCGACCTCTTCCTACAATATATACTGAATTCATATCGAGTAAAATGACATTGTATTTTTCACAAAAAGAAATCGCTTATCCCATTAAGGAACTCCACCCTTGTTCCCTAAGCTTTTGAATAAGTTCTTTGTTAAGTGGACCAAATTCATTGCATTTACTATATCTTGAGACAATCGTTGTAAAGCTTGATAAAGATCATGAGTAACTGATAGAATTTCTTTCATAATATGCAGGATTAGAACAAATTCGAATGACGTCATTGCATCAAAAGATGCATCAGCATCGCCTCTTTGAGCATATGTGGATCCATCATTAATGATACACTTTAGAACCTCACAAGTAGGACTAAACATATTGATCAAGCTAGTGGTGGATGATAAACATGAACCCCATCTTGTATCACCAGCTCTTTGCAAAGTTTGCACTTGATTGAGCCCTCTACCAGTTTGAATTTCATTAGATGCAAGTAGTTGCTCCATTTGAGAAGTACGAGCAACATGCAATTCGTCGTTGCGCTTAGAGGAAGCAGTGGTAATATTTACAATAGAAGATAATTTTGAAAAGAAATGAATAATTGAGATCACTTCTTTGCATGAAGTAACCAATGCAACCTGTAATCGATGTGCTAAGCAATGGACATGATATGCTTATGGACATCTTTTAAAAATAAAGCTTGAAGACCATTCCATTTCCCTCGCATATTGCTCGAACCATCATATCCTTGACCTCAAATATTTTTTACATTGAGATTGTAACGTGCGACAAGACATGATATTTCTTTCTTTAACGTACAAGTAGAAGTATCATGAACATGAATAATATCAAAAAATCGCTCATGAATAAAGCCACTATTATCAACGAAGCGTAAAATAATTGACATTTGTTCGTTTTTGGATTCGTCTCGAGCTTCATCAACAATCAAGCAGAACTTTTCATCACCAATTTCTTCCCTTATTGCATTCCATACTCTATTTGACTAAATATTCAAGATCTCTTTTTGAATTTTCGGTGAAGTATAGTTAGCATTGCCCAGCGCATTACCTAAAACCACTGCAGCAACATCATCGTTATAAGAAGCCAATATTTTGACTAATTCAATAAAATTACCTCAATTTTTCAAATCAATATGCTCATCATGACCTTGAAATGGACATGCTTGGAAAGAAACCACTTAATAGAGTCAGTTGTAGCCTTTAGTTGCAATCTGTTATTTACAATCTGTTGATTGCCATGCTTCTGAAATGCTAAATCAATATATTGAGAACGAATCATCAAGTCTCGACAAGATTGCTCACAACAATTATACGGTGAATTTGGATCTCTACCAATATAAGCTAACAAAGCACAATTTTCCCCCTTATTCACCTTCTTCTAATTAAAAAAATCCTTCTATTGTAAATGCTGTTGATTCAAAACGAGTACTTGTTTTGTTATTAAAAAGGTAACAAGGCAGACAAAAGACTGCATCCTTTGTAGGAGAATATTCTAACCAAGATGAGAATATTTTGTACCAAGATGATTGAAAACGACGCTGATGTTTCTCTGAGCAAGAAAGTGGATACTCATGAAGAATAGGTTATGAAGGACCAAAATTTATATAAGCACGCCTGACTTCATCAATTTGATTAACAGGATACTCCCAAATCTATAGTCATAAATCATGATCCCGTTCGAGTTGATTGATGTCCACTTTGTTGTCCTCAAATTTTAAATATTCTTGATGAGGATAAAATTCTCTTGTAGTTGTATCCAAATCTATGACAGAAGTAAATGCAATCTGTAATGTAGGATCTTACTTTCTAAAAAATGCATCTATAGTAGTTCTTTTTGGTGACATTTTTTAAATACAAATACTAAAGTTCCTACATAAAAAAATATTCAGTTACTAGATGTGCATATTATCATATAAAAATTGTAACTTACTATCTTTCCTTGCATCATGTGGTATTAGTGATGTGAATGCAAAGTTACAGACATCCAAGCATCCCATCACCATTACACATCCCATTCAATTTCATTATCTAAACAATACTTTGATGTTTACCCATGCATGACAAGACCCATCGTGATTTAGACTTAAACCACTAGCGCACTCCTTCCTTTTTATACCAAAAGGTACCAACAAAAAGCCTCAACATCGCCCTATCTAGCTATACCCACAGCGGCGGAACCAGTGATAAAAAATAGTAAAACATCAACTTGCATTCTATGATTTCGATTTTTTGAGAAATACACAATTCAAAAAAAGATATTTTGGAGTTATGAAAATAAAATAAAAAAGCTAATCGTAAAAGACATAAAGTACCTCAAAAGTTCACATAAGAGGAGCTCTTCATTCCTTCATAGCATCAAAATCGCTTATCAATAGATCGGTGCTAAATGTTTGCGAAATCTCCTTCTCAATGTATATGATCATACAATCAGTAAGAAATTCATCATCCATTTTAGTTCGAAGTCTGGTTTTCAAAATTTTCATTGCCGAAAATGCTCGCTCTGTAGTTGTAGTTGATACAGGTAGAGTTAATATAGCCGAATCAACCTGTCAATTAGAGGATACATTCTTGACAATCCACTCTCAGCTAGCAAGTGACAAAGCTCAGAAATTGATGATGCGCTTTATAACTGAATATGTTGAGTAACGTCGAGGTGAAATCTTTCTGCTACATATCTCATATGCAATTTCCCTTGCTCAGAAAAATCCTCATGATAAAATCTTTCCACGAGTAGCATAAATTTTTTCAATATCAAAGGCCTTATAATTAACTTTTGGATCCAATACATAAGTAAGAATCAGAAGCTCCATAACATTTGTATCGAATCGGTTATTTAGCTCATAAATTTGTGAGTCAACTACAGCAATAAAAATGTCAACTCTGTAGTGATGCTCCATTGTAACATGATTTTCTTTATGTCGAACCCGACCTCTTCCTGCAATATATATATATATATATTGAATTTATATCAAGTAAAATGACATTGTATTTTTTGCAAAAAGAAATCATTTGTCCCATTAAGGAACTCCACCCTTGTTCCCTAAACTTTTCAATAAGTTTTTTGTCAAGCGAACCAAATTCATTGCATTTACTATATCTTGAGATTGTCGTTGTAAAGCTTTACAAAGATCATGAGTAATTAATAGAATTTCTTTCATGATATGCAGGATTAGAACAACTTCGAATGACGTCATTGCATCAAAAGCTGCATCAGCATCGCCTCTTTGAGCACACGTGGATCCATCATTAATGATAGTTTTAGAACCTCACAAGTAGGACTAAACATATTGATCAAGCTTATAATGGATGATAAATATGAACCACATCTTGTATCACCAGCTCTTTGCAAAGTTTGCATTTGATTGAGCCCTCTACCAGTTTGAACTTCATTAGATGCAAGTAGTTGATCCAATTGAGAAGCACGAGCAGCATGCAATTCATCGTTGCACTTAGAGAAGCAGTGATAATATTTACAATAGAAGATAATTTAGAAAAGAAATGATAAATTAGGATCACTTCTTTGCATGAAGTAACCAATGCCAACTGCAATCGATGTGACAAGCAATGGACATCATATTGCTAGCATATTGCTAGCACCATCATCCTTGACCTCGAAAATTTTTTACATTGAGATTGTAACGTGCGAGAAGACATGATATTCTTTCTTTAAAGTACAATCAGAAGTATCATGGACATGAATAATATCAAAAAATCGCTCCCGAACAAAGCCACTATTATCAACGAAGCGTAAAATAATTGCCATTTGTTCTTTTTTGGATTTGTCTCGAGCTTCAATCAAGCAGAACGTGTCAACACCAATTTCTTCCCTTTTTGCATTCCGTACTCTATTCGACAAAATATTCAAGATCTCCTTTTGATTCGGTGAAGTATATTTAGCATTGCCAGGCGTATTATCTAAAACCACTACAACAACATCATCATTATAAGACACCAATATTTTGACTAATTCAATAAAATTACCCCGATTTTTCGAATCAATATGCTAATCAAGACCTCGAAATGGACATGCTCAGAAAGCAAGCCACTTAAAAGAGTCAATTGTAGCCTTTAGTCGCAATCTGTTATCTGCAATCTGTTAATTTTCATGCTTCTGAAATGCTAAATCAATATGTTGAGGACTAATCAACAAGTCTCGACAAGATTACTCACAACAATTATGTGGTGAACTTGGATCTCTACCAATATAGGCTAATAAAGCACAATTTTCCCATTATTCACCTTCTTTCAATTAAAAAATCATTCTATTGTATATGTCGTTGATCCAAAACGAGTACTTGTTTTGTTATTAAAAAGGTAACAAGGTAGGCAAAAGACTGCATCCTTTGTACGAGAATATTCTAACCAAGATGGGAATATTTTGTACCAAGATGATTGAAAACGACGTTGATGTTTCTCTGAGCCAGAAAGTTGATACTCATGAAGAATAGGTTGTGAAGGACCAAAATTTATATAAGCACGCCTGACTTCATCAAGTTGATTAACATGATACTCTCAAATCTGTGGTCATAAATCAGGATCTCGTTCGAGTTGATTGATGTCCACTTTGTTGTCCTCAAATTTTAAATATTTCTGAAGAGGATAAAATTCCCTTGTAGTCGTACGCAAATCAATGACAGAAGTAGATGCAGTCTCTAATGTGGGATTTTGCTTCTTAAAAAATTGCATCTATACTAGTTCTTTTTGTGGCATTCTTTCAAATATAAATACTCCAGTTCCTACATAAAAATATATTCAATTAGTAGATATGCATATTATCATATAAAAATTGTAACTTATTATCTTTCCTTGCATTATGTGGTATTGGTGATGTGAATGAAAAGTTACAGGCATCCAAGCATCCCATCACTATTACACTTCCCATTCAATTTCATTATCTAAACCATACTTTGATGTTTACCCTTGCATGACAAGACACATCATGATTTAGACTTAAACCACTAGTACACTCCTTCCTTTTTATACCCAATGGTACCAACAAAAAGCCTCAACATCGCCCTATCCAACTATACCCATAACCATATCATCATTGCCCCAATCCTCATCCTCCATGAGATTACGATTGATGTCCCTTCTTTTTATTTTCATTTTTTGCACCAAAGACAAATTCTCAATAAAATAATGTTAGTTGGATTTGCATCTTCAAGACTCCAACTATCACATCACAACATATAGGTATGACCAAATCATGGATCAAAAAAATTATAATCTATTCAGGAGAGCAAGTACTATGCACTCATAGATATGCTATTATACTCAAAGTTATGCTATTATACTCACAATTCAAATTGGCTCATTTAAGTTGTTGGAGGTGAAAGTGAAACCAACGGTAGTGGTGAGGGCTTAAAATAGACCATGTGTCAAACGTTAGGTGGAATTATAAAGGAATTTTTACACCACAACCTAAAATATTGTATATTATCTATTTGACCATGTAAACACCGTAATCATACTTAAACATCCAAACTTGCAAGAATCTTGTGAATATGTGATCAACTCTCATTCATTTTACCATTAAAATAAATTAGATTATGTCAAAAAATATTTACATTATCTTTATCATTGCCTGACCTCCAGCTCCCCTCCCCTATGCTGCCTAGGATCTCCGCACTGCCCAGACCTCTCAACCCCCTCCCCGTGCCAGTCGGTGATGAATACTCATTCATCACTCTTTATTCTTATATTTTAGCTACAAAAACCTTTGCAAATGCATGTATATAGTTGTAAATATAAATAATTACCAAAAGCATGCATTGTGTAAAAACCTATAATTAGCATGTTTTTTGTGCAAAAATAAAAGAATAAAGATTAAAAAGAAAAAGAGGGAAATATTTAGAATAAATATTGAGCAACCTAACCCAAGGGAGGGCTCAGCATGGGCCTGACCGGATAAAAGCCAAAGTAGAGAGAGATATGGGCTCATGTGTGTAAATAGCTATGTAAATAAAATAAAAATATTTTCCTCCCAAAAATAGATTAAAATAGGCTGTAAATACTTATATATATTTATAAAGATAAAAACAAAATAAAAATAGAAAAATTAAAAAGAAAATAAAAATAGGTCATTTGTATATATCCACCTTGTACATACCACCACACATTTATTTATTTAGCCTTATAAATAAATAAAATTAATTTCCAAAAAGTTTTGTAAATATTCTATAGTGTAAATAAATAAAATAAATTAGAACAAAAACAAAATAAAAAGAACAAAATTAAAAATCCAAAAATACTTTGTAATTATACCATGTATATAAATGTACATATGTATTTATTTCACCTATGTATATAAATAATAAAAATACAATAAAAATATATTTTTATTCCTTATTTTATGATATAAATAAATAAAATATAAAATAGGAATAAAATTGTATAAAAATAACAAATTAAAAATCAAAATTAAAAATCCCATATATTGTATATATACCTATATATAACCCTATTATGTAAATACTTTATTTTTATTTCGAAAAATTAATTAAAAATCATAAAAAAATAGAAAAAAATAAAATAAATATTTTTCATGTTTTAAGTTTTTACTAATTCGACCATTTACTATTTTAAAATAAATAAATAAGTAAAATGGGCTTGGCGGCTTCTGATTGGTCCACGGGGGTTTGTTGACCCCAGTCAACTTCCCCCGCGGACCCTCTTCCCCGCGGATCTGGGTGAATGACCCGATTTCACTATTTTCTACACAGTCGACCCGATCGCCAATAACCTTAACCCCGGGCTCCGATTGATTTTCGAACATCCAGGACCCACGCCCGGGGTGGATCTTAGGGATCCGAGGCTTGAGCGACTTGCCCGATCTCTTCCTTCTCGGATCCCTGAGCATATAAAGTCTTAGCTCCGGCGAGCATTTCACGTATCTTTGGACCCCTTGCTCGCCGCCAAGGAGCTCCTCCGGAGAGCTTGAGTGACAGCCGAGTCCTCTTGAGTGGAAGCGAGGCACGAGTACCCAGGAGGCCACTGATCCGGTGGTTCAACCACCGTGCGCCGCCGTGAGCACGCCCAACCTCGGGGAGACGACGGCCCCTCGCAGGCAACGACCGGAAGCTCGCTGAGCTTCAGCCCAGTCGACTGCATCCGCCAGGTAACCTTCTTAGCCCGTAGATTAGCGTAGATTTAGATTTTTCAGTTGCTGGTAGTGTAGCTCCGCCACCTTCGCCTGTCACCTCCGGTCACCCATTCAACCCTCCGACACCGCCACCGCGTCCACCAGACTCCTCTCCACCTTCTCCGACCCTCCATTCCCCCTGGCTCGCCCCGGAGCAGGGTATCGGCTCTCACCCTCCGCTGCTCGCCGGAGAGCTTCCACCTCGCCTCATCTTCCACCCATTTCCCGCTCTGACGGGTCGAGGCAGTTTGCCCTCGACCCCGTGTTTTGATTGTGCAGGTCAGATCGTTGTAAGGACCTCATCTGGAGGTCCAAGGCTTGAGCACAGCAGCTCTAGGTCATCTGCTTCGTCGGAGCTCTCCAGAGCTTCCCGCTATCATCGGAGCTTGTCACCAGACGCGGAAGGCTCCCACATTTCTTCTCAGCCTTCCAGCGACCGACGAGGAGCCCCCACGCTCGAGTTTCGGGCCGGCAAAGTTCGCCAGCCGATAGTTCTTCCAGGTCCTCCTCGCACCGTCAGATCATCCTCGGCGCTCCAGTTTACATCCGATCTGTCCATCCGAGGAGTTGCGTCACCGTCCGATCATTCGAGGATAGATCTGAGCCGCATGATTCGATGAAGAGACGCTCGTGATTCACAGCCATCCGATCTCCACGCGTCATCTTCTCAGCCGTTGATTGACCCAGGGTTTCACTGCAGCGTACGTAGGCCGTCAGATCTGCCACGCGGAGTTCCCTCGACCGTCTGATCAGGCTTGCGTTCCAGAGTCAAAGTGCCCGCTTCTCTCCACCGTCAGATCATTGACGTGGCGCTCATCCAGCGGCTCCATTAATAAAAGGGGTAATTTGCACTTAGGCCCCTTTACTTTATGCATTTAGTTTTTAGTCCTGTAAATACTTAATGTAGTTCTTTTATTTTTGTGAAAATTGCACTGTGGACCTTCATGTTTATTTAAAATTGCATTTATACCCCTGCCAATGTGGACATGTGCATCGACACGTGATTATTTGGTGTATTTGCATTTTTGGCCCTGCCTTTTCGCCCTGTTACGCTTTGTACTTTTATTAATAGGAATTGCAACTGCGAAAACAAAAGCTAACGAAGAAAAATAAAGAAATTCATCAACATAAAACTCACAACGTAAGAACGGATGGTAAAAGATAATGGAGCATCACAAAAAACATGCTATTATGTTCTTTCAGCATCTTAAACTGTAACATCACAAGATCAACTTCCAAATCCGAAGCAATATCAAGTCCCTACAGAGTACAGATGTTGCTAAAAAGAATCATAGCTATGATTCCTAGTCGAATCATAGGTATGGACGAATCATGGATTAAATAACTAGGATATCTCAAGTAGCCAGGATAAGCATGATTCAAAACTATGTTCATGTGGTAGAACAGCCGCTTTCCTATGTAGAACAAGTTTATTACATACATGGAAAAATTAAATAATAAAAAAAACTAGAAAGATACATATGTGCAATTGTTATACACAGACCATACGTTCTACACAGGTATCTAAACATGTGCTCACACCCTATTTATGCAGCGCACAGGACAAACAACTTTTATCACTTTATGTATAATATATGCAATGAACTTTAACACATAATGTCCTCTATAGTATCAGCAACACTATGACTCTGATAATAGTGAAAACAAATGGAATTGCCGTGTGAGTGAAGCAAAAGAGTCCCTCTGACCCACTAGCAAACCAAACGTTGGAGGAGGGCATCACATTGGTCCTATGCCTGTTTATCTTGTCCCAAAAAAAATATGAACTGACACATCATGTTGGGGGGCATCAAAATGTTTTGAAATCATTATATTAAGGATTTTAAAAATTGAGGTGGGGCCATGCCCCCCCCTCGTATAGAGTATTGGTTATGCCCCCTTTTTGTAAGGATTTTGATTTTGAAACTAACAAAAATGTGGCTGAAAAATTAACTAAAATTTAGAATCAAATAGATGTTTTTATGCAATTTTAAGCAAATTTTCATATTTACCATTTTATATTAAAATTTTATGAAAGCAATTAAAAATCAAACTTCTTGAAGTGGTAAATTGTCCTTAAAATTTCAAATGAAGCACATATATTGATTAGGATAAGGTAATCAAATAGACCAAATAATCTTAATATTACATTATCCTTCTCATTTTTATGCATTTACCGTATTTATTTAAAATAAAATAGATGAAATCTACTTATCTAATTTTTATATATAACAAATGGTAGAATTAGAAATTGAGTAAATTTCTATATTATAACTCTAGTCGATGACTACTTGCAATAACTTATATAGGAAAGTGTCATAAATGAAGTAAAGTTTGTTATTATTATATTGAACTACATAAAAAATTTCTTAAAATTTCAAAATTGGAAAATTATCAGAAGATAAAAGATGCCTGGTTCAAAATTTCGAAGCAAAATGGTATGTTATGCAAGATGGAGTAAATTTACAATGTTTGTCATAATTGTTGTATTTACTAATTGATGAATAACTAATTCATCATGCTAATTTCCCCGTTCAAGTAAAATTTGAGTTTAATTAATTGTATTTTACCTGATTTCATGCATGAATTGCATTTCGTGAGTGTCATATACATTGCCTGCAAAATCCTCTAAAAAGTGAAAAAAACTCTTTGTAAAATAAATATTAAAAAATGATAAATACCTAAAAATTAACTTCATTCATGTTCTTATTTTATTAATTTTCATCATTTATGGGCTTGATCTCATATTAAGTTCTAGCTTCTTTTTTCTTTTCAAACCCATTTTAAAGGAAGCCCGCATAAGTCTCCTCCCATCTCTCTTTTCAAAAAAGAAGAAGAAGAAACATAGAAAATAGTTGACATTAGCACTTCTTCACATAGGAGGTGGTCAACCCCTCCTTCGCCTTGCTTCTACTTCTCCTTGTGAATGAACTGACCACCACACACCATCCCCACCCCCCACCCAGCGCCACCCCCATGTCTTCTCCTCTCTCTCGATGGTTATAAGAGAGGAGGAGGAGGACCCCATTAGGAAGAACACTCCCTCCCCCTCTCTTCTAACCGCCACCACCATCCTCCTCCTCTCCTCTACTATTGTCACCCTATCCCCAACTCAAGCATGACCCCCCCCTCCACCACTTATGTTGTGCCACCATGTTCCCCCAAGCTCCACCTCAAGTTCCTACACCTCCATCGTGTCATGTCATCGAGGGATGAGTATGGTCTCCGCCTCCATGTCATGGAGTTGAAGACCATGGACCTCTTTGCAATTTCTCCCAATATTTTTTAGTTTATTGAGACTAATTGTAATTTTGAAAAACTCTAAGTTTCTTTATGTGATTTTTCTAATTTGATTATTTTATTCTACAAAATCACAACTTTTCCATTTAACTTCTTCAAAAAAATTTAATTCGGTCCTTTAAGGATGCATTTGCGATTCCTGAAACTTTGTTTATTGCTTTTGAATTTACCTGAATCAAAATTAAATTAAAACATAAAAGAATAATGCATTTCATTCAAGCCCAGTCACATTTCAAAATCACAATTCAATCATTGTGTTTCATGTTTTATTACATGTATACACCTGAACTTTAGACAAATTAATAAAAAAAATATCTAGAAATTCTGATGAAGTTCACCGAAAAATTCTAAAAAAACTACAATCAATTAATGCATGTTTCATTTATTTTAAATTAAAATAGTATGAGGAAATTAATAGATTATGCCTTGCATGAATGCCAATTTCTAAACTAAACTTTGTGATAAAAATGTCATGTACATGTCTACATTTTTTACTAGTCCCTTTCAGCTCATACAATGTATTTTTTTCTAAATTTTTTTAAATATCATGTGTGTTCATAACAACACCTAAAGTCCATATTTCATCATATCAATTTTCATGCTTTCATTTTGGTAATGTTGCTGGGGATACGCACCATTGCGCATTTTTTTTTGCTAAATTTTGATTTTTGTTTATTATTTTTAATTATTATATCTTTTACTTTTCATTTTTCTCCAAGTACGAACCTAGCATTAGGATAGAGGAAATCAAAGTGATGAAAATTGACCGACCCTCTCTAGCCTTCCGGGGGCTTGCATCCAAAGCTCACGATCTTTAGAAATTTAAAAAAATCAACTTCATCCTCTCTTTCTCAGTTAATCATGATTCAAGCACTAGTTGTGTCACTCAAAGACTTTTCAGGATCCAACCATTCTCGATATTTTGAATTTTCTGAACGTAGGCAAATAGGTCGCTTTCACTCAGTGTGCTCAAATAAGAATTTTTTAAATAGGTTAAAATATACTTCTATGATTGCATTCATCTCTATGATTCTTCTCCTTCTGATAACCAAATCTGAAGATCACTAAAAGTGATAATTCAACTAAAAATAAAGTGTCTAGAAAGCCATCGTAGGCTTGAACGTTAAACAATATGAAGTACTTGAAGTGTTTTGCATTGTATACAAATTCACATGCACAAATAATTTGACATGTGAGCACATGGTGAACCAGTTCTACAATAAATGTTATTGTGATTTTTCATATATCAATAAACGTTATTGATTTTCACTCCATATCTGAGATTAATGAATGCATGCACTTATAAGGTCCCTTAGTATAATTAGGATTATGCACCATGGTCATCTTGATAATCATATAGCTACTGATCTAATGGTTGGATCATAGAGTCTGGCATTGAGATAATATCTAAAGATTTAGATTGAGGACTCAACTAACACTATAAATGATTGTTGAGAGAAGATCTTCATCCTGAGAAATCAATGACAATCCTTACTCTAAAGGATGATCTCCGACCGACCTCTTTATGCAGGTCCTCTGCATATGAATAGAGATTTAGAGGTGTTGGATAAGTTAAGTCAAGGAGTTGACTTAGTGAGATCGAGATATCAAAGATCTATGTCATATGTTGTCATGACATATATACATGCATCCTATGACCGGAGATAAATGTGTTGCTATATGTATGAGTATGTACATTAAGCATACCATTAGATGTATGACCTAATCAATGTCTATACATTGGCGAGCTGGTGTGCATACAAGGACATATGACTAATATGATCTCTCAAAGGGATAATACATGTTATTGCAAAATTGGGGGACATGAGCTCACTCATGAGATATCTGGACCAACCAAATTCCATCGATGGATGTCTTGCTTTAGAATCATAACAGAATTAGTAGGTATGATATATACTTTTAGAAATCATATGATCGATACCAACTCCTAATGATCAAATGAAAAATTTAGTGATAAAAGTTTGACGAAGATTGTTCAAATATGATCACACATTCAGGTTTATTATAGGTCTTCCAATATGCAGTTTGTACGGGTATTGGGCATACACGAGTGTGATGTGATCTTAATCGATTGTATAACCATGACACTTTTATTCTGAGGGAGTGATGGAATATGTTTAGATTTTAGTTACTCCACTCAGTAGATTAGTTATCTAATCTTAGTCCAAATGTTGGACATTGATCTGAATTTGAACCAGATGGAATGAGAATATTGGATATTATGTTTGACTTGATCAGACATCTTTGAGAGGTCTTCTAGCTCTGGATATGGGATTAGATCTCAGTATCTAAGTAACTATACATGGAATATACAATCGTCATGTCTTCATCTCCAAGTATCCGCGGAGAATGCATATTATTCTTGAAGAGCACTAGAATGATTCCATTATTGACAATATATGAACATGAGAAAAATGATGATTAAATTAGATTTAATTATCAATGATAATGTGGATGTGATTCTTGTTAATTAGACATATGCAGAGAGGTATCTAAGATAATTAACTTGGATTGAATTATTATAGATAAGATTAATGTGTATAACACTATCCACAATAATCGTGGATATTGTGGATATGATCCATAATATCATAGAGAGAATTAATTGTGAATAGGATTCACATTTATATAATTATGTGAATTAGATTCATATTGAGAAATTAAATGTAAATGTGATTTATATTTAGTTTTGGGTGGATGAATATGATTCATAATTATCAATGGTTTACTCACAATTGTCATAAATAATTTACATTTTATTTGGTGATATCTTATTGATAAATAAATCTACGAATAAAAATTTAATGTAATAAGATTACACTAAAGAAGATTGGAGAGAGAAAATCGCTCATCAATCCCCATGGTGGACGCGCACCCTCCTAATGAGGAAGGAGGTTGTCTTCTTTGCTCATTTTTGGAAGGTGGCTCTCTTCTTTCCTCTTTATTAATGAGAATGAGATCTATTTTGAGATTAAATTTTGGAGTAATGAATTGATAAATGATTTATTAATTCTAAATTCTATTTTACTTGGAGAATAAGTAAAATAATTTAATATGAATTATTGATACATAATTGAGAGTGCATCTCCACCATCCATTTTGCTATAAAAGAAAGGCTAACCCTGCTCTTTCTTTACACAATTAAGTTGAAGTAGTTGTTTCAACATCTCTCTCCCTCACTCTCTCTCTCTCTCTCTACACGTCATCTCTCTCTCTTTCAATTCCATGTGGTCGTCCACCAAGGTATTGTTGAGAGAGCAATCATCGTCAAGTTTTTGTTATGTTGTCAGATCAATTGCTCATGGTTCTCCATCTTCTTCAGCACCTCGTGTACGTGAAGAAGACAACAGATTTCGCGATACGAAATCAGGTGATTCCCCGTTGAGATCGTCACTTGGATTACGGAAAGCATATGTCTCATCAACGTGCCCACACATGCTCTCTACATCGAATCGGATTTAAGACAGATGGTCTCTTCTCTTAGAGATTTGTGGATTGGGATCATGCTTCAAGAGGTAATCCTATTACTCATGTGATCTTGATGAAATGACATGAGAATCATTCCCATGTCATATGATTTCATTGAAAAAGTTTTTAAATTTCGTTGCCCCATTGACTATTATGACTAGTCGATCTAGATTGTACACGATTCGATCTGCACGCTTTCATGATGCACAAGGTTTATTCTTTGCCTTCACAAATAAGAAAATCTAGGTCATAGCCAAAAATCCTACGTAGATTTATTGAATACTGAATTTTAAAAATATTTAATTGCTTATTAGTGATGGAAATATTAGCAGAGTGGGTGATTAATAGACACCTCAATTGGCATCATTCATAAGAAATATAGATAATTGATTTATGGTTTGTACTTGCATCCATGGTAGCTGAGAGTTAATGCAACTAAATATAGATATTCGGGCCATCTCTTATTCTGTGAACAGAGTCTAGTTCAACATTTATGTGCTTGATTTTTTTGTGCAATAAATAAAGATCTGACAAGATAACATCATATCGTAAGACCAGGTTCCCTTTTCCTACATAGGATTTCCACGCTATCTCATGTCGTAACATCATTTATAAAAAAAATTCCAAATTGTCCATCGACATGCTTGTTGAAGTCCTCCTTATCTCAACTCCATTAACCAAATGGACTTTATCAAGGCGCATTCAATAGGGGACGATGTTCTCGTACCTCAATAACTTATTTTTGTCATTGAGAACAAGGAGAGAGCCAAGAGTACATGCTTGAAGACAAACTTGGTTAAGTCCTTCAGCATGGTTGAGCATCCTTTTATTGTGGGTAATCTCATGGGTATGGAGCTTGATGACATTCAGATTGACTAGATCTAAAACTGCATGACTACATTCTCATTTTTTATTCTTGTTATAGGTCGTCGAGAGCCAGGAGTACATGCTTGAAAACTGACTTGTTTAATGGTAGATCACCCTTTTATCATGGGTGTGAGGATTTACGACATTAGGATTGACTAGATGTGAAACTACATGACTACAACCCCGATTCTTATTCTTCTTATTGGTGTCCTTATGGTTTGTTCAACAGCTCCAACAAGGATACCCTATATGTTGTCTACTATTCATAATTACCACAGAATCTTTTTCATGCTTCGATCAAACAGCTGTCATGTAGAAGTTATCGTCAATGAGCATGGGAACCTCGATTGTCGTAACCCATCTCATTTATGCCAACGATCTATAGTTCTTCTATCGTAGCACCCATAGATCCATGTTGACTTCGACAAAGATTTTTCTCAATTTTTACGAGTTGTCTGGGCTAAAAACGAAAACTAACAAGAGTCAATTATCCCATTCTTGGACACTCAATGATAATTTGAGCTTAATTTGGCCATGGACCTTCAAGGCAAGGTCCTGGCAACATCTTATATAGGTTTTCCACTTAGACACTACCATGGGAAGCAATGCAGTGACGTCCCTTAGAGATAAAAGGAATTTTGTGTAACTGAAAAGCCAAGACCATTTCCATGCAAGGTAGGCTTCGAATACTCGAATCTGTTATAAGCAGGGTCCTCTTGTTTGGACAAACGAGACCATCATCCCACAAAAAGTCATATCTTGTATTAGCTCTATAGTGGTTGATTCCTTATGGGACTTTTCTAAGCAAAGAGAAAGTATGCCTCTCCAAGGAGGAAGGAGGCATTGGCCTCCACTCTTTGAGCGGTCGAAATGGATAATTTTCATTTCGACACCTGAGGTGTTGTCTTGATAATGAACTCCTGTATGGACATCTCAAGTATCGAAATATACACAACTTTTAATTATGGAGTCCTTATATATTTATCTAAGGGATATTTATACCCATAACCGTGAGTAGTTTCGTAATTATCCCAGGAACTCTCGTTAATTACTAATTACATCCAGGACCTTGAATAAGTGCTCCGTTTTACACCCATAATCCTCCGTTAGTTTTGATCATTAACTCAACTCGAGTAATGAGTTAATCCAACCAATCCTAGATCTAACGGTTGAAGTTAATCAAAAATAAAAAACAAAAAAAAAGCCACCCCCAGCCTTCTTCGTCCTCCAGCGCCTCCCCCTCTCCCTTCTTCCTCCTCCCACCCCACCACCCCAACCCCCTCTCCCTTCTTCCTCCTCCCACCGCCCACCCCCGCCGACCACCTCCCTCTCTCCTTCTTCCTCCTCCAGCCACCCCACACTCACCGACCAGCCACCTCGCCCAGCCATGCATTGGCAGCCAAGAGCTTGGTCTTATACTCCTCCCACGGGTTCCGCTGCACCATGACATTCCCCACAACCTCTGCCTCCCAGACTTGAAGAGCTTCTCAGAGGATCGCTTCGTCTTGGTGACAGCCTCAACGAAGGACATGAGCTGGAAACTGGGGCCCCATGTGATATTACCGTAGAGGGACGGCACCATGGTTGGGTTCCCGACGAAGAAGGCCTTGTAGAGGTCTCTCTCGTGAGGAAAGGACATCGAGAAAAAGAGCTGGAAGGTGGTAATCCGCTTGACGATCTCACGCTCCATCGTCTCCCACGGTATCTTCTGCACTTCCTCCACGCCCACCTTCTCGAACCCCATCTCTGCCAAGGTCGCATATTGAAGCTGACGGCGGCGTTCACCCACAAGTGGGAGGTGACTTCCTCCCCGTCCACCGTTGAATCCCTCCCTCTAGGGGAAGCTTGCAAGAGCCCCCCTCACTCGACCTGCAAGAGCCATCCCCCCTACACCTGCAAGAGCCCACCACACCCTGCCCCCGGCCGCCTGCAAGAGCCCCCGGCACCCCCTCCCCCGACCGCCTGCAAGACCCGCCCGTCGTTCGAAGCTCGAAGACCCCCCCCCCCCCATGGAAGCCCGACCACCATTGAGTCCCTCCCAAAGCACCCCCTGACCTTGCAGAATCGAGGGATGGTCAACGAGGAGGAAGGGAGGTCAAAGCAAGAGGAAAGGCAAGGAGGAGTGGTATCCTTTGTAAATAAGATGGACTCAAAGGTGGATTACATAACGGGATTGCGTCATAATTAACGGAGAAATGGATGGAATGTACTCCTTAGAGTTATGTAATTAAGAAACTACCGAGGGTTGTGCTATGCAAGGGTTAAAGATGACTCGAGGTCTTATGTGTAATTCGTGATTATCGAGGGTTCCTGAGTAATTACGAAACTACTCAAAGTTATGTATATAAATATCCCTTTATTTAAATACAATTATTTTAATAATTATATAAAGGGAGCCACCTCTAACAACTAAAAGGTAGGTATAACTCTGACCTTGTCCTCCTAAGAAATTCCCTACCTCCTACTCCCTCTACTTCTCCACCCGCACCCAACAAACACTATGCCAACACCATAAGACTACCCCCTCTCCTGCCGCCCACATCCACAGCAGCAAACGATGGCTTCTCTCTTCTTCGCTCTCTTCTTCTCCTTCCCCCTCCTCCTCACCACCTCCACCGCCCAGCCCCCCACCGCGGACCCATTCGACCTCGGCCAGGCCAAGACCACCCACCTCCACTTCTTCTTCCAGGACATCGTGAGCGAGCCCAACCCCACAGCCATCCGCGTCGCAGCCCCACGCAACGGCACCACCTTTGGCTTCGGCTCTGTTTTCATTATCGACGACCCCCTGACGGAGGGCGTCGACCGCAATTCGACTCCCGTCGGGCGGGCGCAGGGCTTCTACGCCATCGCCTCGAACGAGGGGGAGTTCGGACTACTGATGAACATGAATTTTGTGTTCATCGGCGGTGAGTTCAACGGGAGCACCCTCGCCGTGATGGGGAGGAACAACGTGATGTCGGACGTGAGGGAGATGACGGTGGTGGGGGGAAGCGGGCGATTCCGGATGGCGCGTGGGTACGTGCTCGCCCACACGCGGTGGTTTAACACGCTGGGAGACGCCTCCGTGGAGTATAACGTGTACGTGCAGCACTTCTCCGGTGCCGGGAACGGGACCGTTCAAGCTGAAGGGCAGAGCAAGAGCTCTTCCAGTGGCGTTGGAGTTGGAGTTGGAGTTGCTGTTGCTTTGTTGAGCTTGTGTTTGGTGGTTTGATGTGACTGCGCGAATGGAGATGTCGTAACAACCCAACTAGTGTGGGATTGTAGATTTCTGCTCGTCTGTTCTTGCAAGGACTCTGTCTAGGTTTCTTTAGCTACCGATTATTCATAAATTACATGCAGGGTTATCGAGTTTCCAAGATAAAGCAAAAGGAAATGTGCCCGAGAAAATGGTGGGTGGGAGATAATTTTCGTGGAGCTCAAACGAAAAGTAAAAAGAAATGCAGTAAAACAGAGTATATTCAATTTGCATCTAATAACACGTGTGCTTTAGCTGTTTCACAAATGAATGATGATCCCTGTAAACTATTTGATCAAGACAACGATCAATGAATTAAAATGAGAAAAAAAATATAAACATAATTTATTTTCTTTTTTATGTTCTTTTGATAACATGATGATTAAAACATACATTAAACAATAATTTCTAGGGATATTTACCCAGCAGACCCTCAAATCTTTCGAAATTACCTCTACGACCTTTGAAACATCGTAATTCCTCCCACGACCCCGTAATCTTGCTAACCCTTACCCAATAAACCCTGTGGTTAACCCCCATCCATTTACCCGTTAAAACTAACCAGATTCCGTTAAATTCTTTTATCTTATGCCTATTTTATTTGTCGAATTTACCTTCACTGCCACTCCCTCTACCCTCCTCCTTTTACCCAACACCCAACACCTCCTCCCTCCATGGCCCTCCTCCCCGACCTCCGCCTCCTCCTCCTCCTCGTTCCCCTCAAAGCCGATCTCGCCATCTCCTCCCCCCCCCCGACCTTCGAGCCGTCCTCTCCCTCGGCGTCCCCTCCGCCCCAGGGTTCCCCGATTGGCGTTCCCCCTCCGCCCTCCCCCACCTCCTCCGCCTTCCCTCCGCCGCCCTATCCCTCCACATCTCCCGCCGTTCCTTCTGGCACCGTTCCTGGGGCCCACGCCCCCTGACGACTGTCACACTCTATCCGTTGCCCGCTCCGCCCTCCGCCGCGCGCCTCGCCTCCTCCCGGTCTTCGACCGCTGCTACCTCCCCACCAGCCCTTCACTCGCCGGAAACCCCGTCTTCCTCGTCGATGATTCTCGGATCTCCGTCTGCGCTCTAGACCTCACTGACTTCTTCGCCCGATCAAGCTGCGGACTCCGCCGCAGCCTCGATTCTGCCACGCGCACCCCGCGTTGGGTGGAGTTCTGGAGCGACGCCGCTGTGTGCGATCGCCGTCGCCGCAGAAGCTCTGCTTCCTCCTCTTGAACTGCAGAGGTCAAATTGTGATGATGGGACTCGTGAGGATAGAGTTGAGGGTATTCTGCCGATTGAACTGTCTATCTGTCAACTGTGATCTGTGTTTATTTTACAAATCATGTCGCAAATTAATCCAAAGGTTCCCCCGGCGACTGCAGGGAGGTGCTGCGAATTTTCTACCTTAAGTTTACTCGCTGGGAGATGCTGCGAAGCGGGGGCTGGCCAGATGAGGAGGTGAAGGAAATGGTAAACGTTCCCCCGGCGACTGCAGCGGTGGATGGGCCTCCGCCTCTCCGACCTCCTCCCCGACCTCCGCCTCTCCTTCTTGAAGCCCCCCACGTCCCTCCAGGATGTCGCCAACCTCCTCCTTTCCATGAACTTCCTCCAGCCCAGCCCCAGCTCAGGTCGAGCCGAAGTGCCACGCCCCCTCGCGCACACCTCCTCCGGCCAGGAAAATGCCCTCGATGAGGGAGGAGAGATGGAAGAGGCTTTTGGTTGATTCTAGCCGTCCGATCACAGATTGGTTAGATTAACTCGTTTTTAACTCAATGAAGTTAACTCAAGATGTGTCAATTTAACGGCAGGGTTCGTGGGGTAAGACGGAGCAAGATTACGGGGTCGTGGGAGGAATTACGATGTTTCAAAGGTCGTAGAGGTAATTTCGAAATATTTCAGGGTCTGTTGGGTAAATATCCCTAATTTCTATGATCAATAAGAATCAATGCATTACATATTAATAAGATTATAATCATGCATATCCGATTCATATAGCAATTATAAGATGCACGTATAAACCAATCAAATCATTTAGACATCATTTTAAGGCGAAAACCAAGAAAGACAAAGCAATAAATAAATTGTAGCAAATAAGATAGAAAACAAATTAGATTAGAGATCATCGAAGAACCCATTACGGGTTGTCCTTAGAAACGATATCGCCCCCACAAGACTGGTGCAAAGGGTACATGCGATCCACTCCTAGGATACGACATCACAAGATCGTCGTCCGCACACACCGACGAAATTGTTCTTGAAAGTACCCTGGAGAACTGCAGCCGATGGAAGAAGAAATCGCAGGACGCAGTTGCAGTGGAACGACATAGAGCATAAGATGGCTAGAGAGTTTTCATGTGAATGAAGAAAACGATGTCCAATGGAAGGGTATAAGAAGACCTCGAGCGTGATTTTTCATCTTTTGAAAATGCCCCCAATGGGCGCCTCTTCGGATTCTGAAATGGAGACTAGATCATAGCCGTTGAAATCGAGTCGAATTCCCTTATTTCGATTAAATCACAATTAATCCGTTTAATTAATTTATTCAACCCGCTAATGAAATTTGCGGCAAAAGTATCAAGATCCGTAATTGACTCTCTTAAGCCCGAGCCCAAGACAGAGACGGAGCGGAGCGCGTGCGTATGGTCATCCATTTCTCCCCTGTATTATTGCTACAAGAGATTGGATTGTGAACTCATATATAAGCCCATAAAAAATTTAGAAATATTGGATGTGGTATTAAACTTCCACCCAAGCCTCGCCTTATTTCAAATTTAGGAATTGTTAACTTTCCTTCCAACATCAATTGGTTTCCCAATTGAAACCAAATTGATAATCCAATGTAATTGCTTAATTTACCAAGTTAAAACTAATTACTTAAGTCTAAATACAACAATCCTCCATAAATTTATCAATTTGAAAAAGTGATTCAAAGAGATTCAAATAGGTATCTTTCAGCTGCCATACTTTGCTTTCAGTAAAGGTACCTTCTGGTTTGAACCTCTACTTGAGTTTAGTACATTGACCTTAATAAGAATGATGTGAACTATTGTCTTGAACTTCAAATCTTAGTGTTAAGGTATACGGTAAAAACAACAAAGTGTTGTTCTTGGTACAATCTTCGGACTTGGTGCTCTTAAAGGGTGTTGCGAATCGCGGAAGCAAACACGCACAAACACGATCAAACAAGCAAGACACAAACACAAGGATTTACAAGGTTCACCCGTAAATGGGCTACGTCCTTGGGCGACGGCGATCGGTTTCACTATATGGAGAAAGTTGTAATACATAGGGTACTAAGAATGTACAGATATGGGATGAGAAACAGGATCAGAAAATGAGGATGCAGTATCTGCTGGCCTTGGGGCCCTTTTTATACTGCAACAGAAGAATACCATATGTATTCAGCAATCCATCCCAACAGCTCTTAGCCAATCAGAAGACAGGACACAGATCAGACATGTCAGCAGTCCTAGCCCAACAGCTCTCAGCCAATCAGAAGGCAGGACGCAGATCAGACTTGTCAGCAATCCTGGCCCAACAGCTCTCAGCCAATCAGAAGGCAGGACACAGATCAGACTTGTCAGCAATCCTAGCCCAACAGCTCTCAGCCAATCAGAAGGCAGGACACAGATCAGCCACATCAGCAGTCTAATAAGTGGTTAGGATTCAAGTCAAATTAACAATCTCCACCTTTAATTGAATCCTCATATAGTAGAATGAACCACTACTATTACTCCATCATGAGTTGAATTCTCCACTAGCAGAATTAACCACTGCTAGACTCCACCGGGGTTGAATTCTTATATAGCAGAATTAACCACTGCTATACTCCACCATGAGTTGAATTCTCCACTAGCAGAATTAACCACTGCTAGACTCCACCGGGGTTGAATTCTCATATAGAAGAATTAATCACTACTATACTTAACCACTTGAAATTCAGATAACAGGAATCAAGGGAATTATAAACAATATTCACCTTGAAATTTCTCCTCAGAGAAGCTTCGCCAAGCTTTCACCGCGCCGCCGCCATCCCCTCCTTGGGGCTACTGCCAACTGCTGACATTGAGCAAGTCCAAACGACGCTTGAACTTACTCCCCAGGAACTGTAGACCCTTGCAAGACATATAAGGTCTTCTGCTTGTTGCCCTTGATGACAACAACCCCAGCTTTGACAACATCCATGACTCCACCTTCAGCGTTATACCTGTATCCTTTAGAGTCCAAGACTCCAAGAGATATTAGGTTCTTTCTCAGATCAGGAACATGTCGTACTTCTGTCACAGTCCTCACGACTCCATCATGCATCTTGATCTTCACATAGCCGATCCCTACAATCTTGCACATTGTATTACCCCCTGTAATGACGTTTCCACCATCTATCTTCTTGTAGGTGCAGAACCAATCTTCATTAGGAGTCATATGGTAGGAACAACCTGAATCAAGAATCCATGTGTTATCCGTCGTCTTCTGATCTGTGACGGTGAGAACGAAATCATCTTCAGAATCTCTGCCACTTTGAGCCACTGCAGCAATTGTGGCCTTCTTTGGGCAGTCTTTCTTCCAATGTCCGGGTTCTTTGCAGTAATTGCAGATGTCCCTAGCTATGTAATTCTTGGACCTCTGCTTTCCGTTCTTTGTGTAGTCAGAACCGGTGCGACTCTTCTCATGAGTCATAACCAAACCTGCAGCATTAGAGTCTTGCATCCCAATAGCCATATGTCGAAGTTCACGCGTATGCAGACTCGCGTGAACTTCCTCTAAGGTTATGGATTTCTTCCCCACAATAAATGATTGAACAAAAATTCTCAAATGATAACGGAAGAGAAACCAATAAAATTAAGGCAGCATCCTCATCTTCAATCTTAACATCTACGTTTCTTAAATCCATCAATAGTGTATTTAAGCGATCTAGATGTTCTTTAAGAGATGTACCTTCATGCATGCGGAGAGAGAACAGACGTTGCTTCAAGAGCAACTTGTTGGTCAGAGACTTCGTCATATATAGACTTTCCAATCTCAACCACAGACCGGCCGCGGAATCCTAATCAGCAACCTCCGCTATAATCTCGTCCGCCAAACACATCATGATCGTCGAGTGCGCCTTCTCTTCCTGCACCATTAACTTGGACGGCTCGAGTGCCTTAGCCCGCTCTTGATCTAACGGTGCCCAGATACCCTGCTGCTTCAGAAGGGCGCGCATCTTGATCTGCCATAGACTAAATCCGTTCTTCCCCGTGAACTTCTCGATCTTCAGATTGTGTGATGACATCTTGCTGGATGATCCTGACGAAACCCGAAGCTCTGATACCAGTTTGTTGCGAATCGCGGAAGCAAACACGCACAAACACGATCAAACAAGCAAGACACAAACACAAGGATTTACAAGGTTCACCCGTAAATGGGCTACGTCCTTGGGCGGCGGCGATCGGTTTCACTATATGGAGAAAGTTGTAATACAGAGGGTACTGAGAAGGTACATATATGGGATGAGAAACAGGATCAGAAAATGAGGATGCAGTATCTGCTGGCCCTGGGGCCCTTTTTATACTGCAACAGAAGAATACCATATGTATTCAGCAATCCATCCCAACAGCTCTCAGCCAATCAGAAGACAGGACACAGATCAGACATGTCAGCAGTCCTGGACCAACAGCTCTCAGCCAATCAGAAGGCAGGACACAGATCAGACTTGTCAGCAATCCTGGCCCAACAGCTCTCAGCCAATCAGAAGGCAGGACACAGATCAGACTTGTCAGCAATCCTAGCCCAACAGCTCTCAGCCAATCAGAAGGAAGGACACAGATCAGCCACATCAGCAGTCCAATAAGTGGTTAGGATTCAAGTCAAATTAGCAAAGGGCATGCACCCTTATCTTGTTTCATGAGTGTGTTTAGGAAAGAGCCTCTTCCTTTAACTATGACACACACTAACACTCATACAAGTGGCTTTCTCCAAGGATACACTGTTAACATTCTTCCCAAAGGCTTGAACCCGTTCAGAGCCTAAGCTTTTCTTAAAACTTGCAGCTTAAATGGCACTCAGGCTTCCTGGAATAAGACACTCATGCATACACATTAAAATAATAGTGTCAATCAGTTCTCCAAACAGCTTGTTATTACCACATTGAAACTACTTTGTGGATCTCTACTCAGATAGGTTGGGTTGCTAGTGTAGAGAAATCCCAATGGATCTCAGACTCATCCCAAACTTAGATTTTAGGATTAAAGATCTATCAAGTTCCTTAGTCATGGATCTACCGAGTTATTATTGGATCTAACAAAATCCACAGCCAACACTCCTCGAGACACCAAATCCCTTAACGTCTTAAGTTTGATTTGCACATGTCTCTTCATTTTCTGGTTGAACTTTGAACTCTTAATCGTGTCAATTGTGGTCATTTTATCACAATGTACCGAGATCGCAGGAACTGGCTGACCTACCATGAGAATTTCATAAAGAAGTTCCTTCGACATTCAACCTCAATACCAGTGGTGTCCAAAGCACACAGCTCATCCTCAAAGGTAGACCGAGGTAGAATGGCCCGCTTCACAGACCTCCAGAAGGCTGCACTGCCTCCAAGGGTAAAGACATACCCAGTAACACCATTACTCATAGACTTGCATCAATATATCCTTCTAGTATATATGGATGCATATCATACGCAAATTAAGGGAAATAGTTCTCTTTAAGTACTTTAGTACTCGATCTAGAGCCCCCCTATGAGTACAGTCTGAACAACCAGTATATCTACTCAGCTTTGTAACCAATAATAAAATATCAAGTTTCGTGTAATTTGCAAGATATATTAAGCCTCCTATCACTTGTGAATACCTTACTAAGCTACATGTACTCCACTCTTTTTCTTAAGTAACATTTTGGATGAACCAAAAGGAGTGCTTATAGCTTTGCAATCTTGATATCCAAATTTCCCAAGCACCTTCTCATATAGTGAGGTTGAGAAATCATAATCCCATCAACTGATCTTGTCAGTTTAAGACATAAAATAACATCAGGAACATCCATGGTCCTTTATCTCAAACCTTCTATTTAAGAGCGCTTTAGTCTCATTAATAATCCTGACATTTGATCCAAACAACAGTATGCCGTTAACATACAGAAACAAGATAATACACTCATCATTGTTCACCTTGAAATATTCACATTTATCGGATTCATAAACCTTAATGCCACATGATAAAATAGTTTTGTCAAATTTTTTCATACCATTTATTTGATGCTTGTCTCAATCTGTAAAGGGATTTAACAAGATTGCAAATATTTCCCTTATTCTCAAGAGTCACAAGCCATCAGGTTGATCTATATAGATATCCTCCTCAAGATCGTCATGCAAGAAGACGGTCTTCACATCTATGTGGTGGATAGAGAGATCATATACAAATGCCAATGCTATAAGCATCCGAATTGCGGTCATCCTAGTCACAAGGCAATATGTATCAAAATAATCGATACCTTCCTTTTGCCTAAAGTTTTTAGCAACCAATCTGGTTTTATAGTACTTTTCAATAGATCTGTCAGGTCTAAGCTTTCTTTTAAACACCCACTTACACCTAATGGTAGAGCACCCTTTGGGTAAATCAACCAGATCCCAAGTTTTATTAGCCTTTGGATAAACCACCTTCATTAAATAGTTTATTAAAAGTTGTATACAATTAAAGATGATTTTAATACATTTTGAGTTTTTATTTAGGAGATATGGGTCTGGAAAGTTTGGGTTTTGACTTTTTATTCTGAGCATAAAATATATTGTATATTATTTTTGTGTAAACTCGATTTTGTATTTTTTATTTGTAATTTTATCTACAATTTCATTTACAAAGTTCTTTATTTGAGGTATAAATAATAGAAAATAAAATAAGTCCTGAAAAGGACTTGATGAAGAATAAATAAAAGGGAATTTTATTGAATTTTTGGCCCTTATCTTCCCTACTTTATTCCTTGTCGACCAGTCATCAAGATGCCTAGGTCTCAGGGTTTAGGGTTATAAAATACCTTTGACTTTTTATTCTTTTTCTTTTTCTTTTCTTTATTCTTTCATTTTGACTTTAAACAATGTATTTTATACAGTATTTATACACTAAATAATGAATGTTATTTGTGCAAAATAATGGTATTTACATGCATTTAGCTAGGCTTTAAAGGTCAAATGAAATAATAAAGATGATGAAATGGAGATTTATCAATTATATCTATAGTAATTCTAAGAATCATATTCAAATTAATTTATGCCCCCCATATATGAATTCTATTCACATATTAAATCTCAACTCCATGGAATTTACAATTTCTAATACAAGAAATCTGTTTGTTTTTAACTTGTGAATACTTGAAGATAATTTCAAAGAGATTGTATAAACTGAGTATAGTGACTTAATATTTATAGTAAATATAATATTAGTATCTAAACCACTTTGAGTTGTTTGATTTAAAGATATTGAACTAATTCTCCTATTGACTTCAAACACTTTCAGATCAATTTCCAACTCTTTGGATGTAGAATATGGTTCTATAAATTGAGAGTTAAACCAACTCATCTTTAATTATAGTCTCATGAATGAGCTTCCATCTTCTAATTCGGTAGGTATGGACATGTATGAATCCCTCGAGAGATTATACATCTCATATTTCCTTGTATGCACATTAGCTCGTCAATATATAGTATGGGTGCACATGGATCGGATAAAATCTATAATATGATACTATTGTATTGGTTTGGTCTTATCATTCTAATGGATCAGATATTATCGGATCGGAATCATTGAATTCCACTAAAGTATGGATTGGAACGAATCTATACCAAAATCCAATCCAATCGATTCCATTAACACAAATACGTGCATGCAGATACATACACACATAGATACATACAAACATACTAACTTACACACATACATTTATATATAAAATCTCTGTACACCTATTTTGAATTTCCTGTAAGGACATAATCAATGTCATTCATGTGGTTTTTTTCCATATCAATATTGGATAAAAGTCCTCAAGATATCCCCCTTTCTTCTCTCTTGAAAGGTAAATGTTAAATATCTAATATAATAAAGTATGAATAGAACTTGTAAAATTATAATACATGTTTAGTTATTCCCCTATCAGTTCCCTCTCTCTCTCTCATTTCACTATTGACTGTAAATATTCCTCTCAGTTTATTTCGATGATGCCTCCCTAAGGATGAGCATTAGGCTGGGTCGGTCCAGCCCGACCCGCATAGCCCGACCCAGCTCGAACCCGAATTATTTATGGGTCGGCCTGGGCCAAAGATGTAGGCCCATTTAATGATTGGGCTGGGCTCGGGCCTAGCCCGGCCCAACCCATTAGGCCCGATAGCCCGGCCCGCATAGAAGCCCAAAATTAGGCACGTTAGGCCCGATAGCCTGGCCCACATATAGCTCATATGTATCTAGACTTTGATCTCTCACTTTGATATATTCATCTGGATTTAATGAGGGAGTTGACGATGTCGACAAATTAATCCACTTGAGGTACATTTTCAATCTGTTTGTTTACTATTATTTGCACATGTTTCTATAATATCTCAATGAAACTCTTTCCATTAGATACTGTAGAATCATAGATATGACCAAATCCATGCAAAACAGTAGGATAACTAAATAATAAAGACCTAAATAATTAATAAATACTTCATAACAAAGATTATAATCAAAATAACCAAATGAGGGTTCGTCAAGTTTACAGGCCCACCAAGTCTAGACTCATAAGTTTTGGGACGGACCAAACCCAATTGATTTTTGAGACATTATGGGCTGGCGGCCCAGGCCCAACCCATTATAATTGGTTGGGCTTGGGCATGGGCCTTAAAAAAAGTTTTTAGTGGGCCTAGGCCCGGCCCAAAGCCCACAAACGTAAATGGGCCTGGGCCTGGGCCCTGTAGGGCCCGGCCCAGGCCCGACCCATGCTCATCCCTATGCCTCCCTCATGCACAATGTTACTTTCCTCCAGCACAATGCCACCGCCCACTTCCTCGCAATATCGTCATCCATCTCAAACAACGTAATCCCCTCCCATGTGATACCATTTGGTCTCCATATGCTTCCACCGATCTTCGTTAAAAGAAAATAGATTTGAGATAGTTTCCTCGTAATTTATTAGATTTTATTAGGCCTTTTGCTTCATACCTTTTACTTTCTCTAGCTTGCAATCTTATTTTAAGGATGAAACTGGATCAATTACATAATAAAATGTGTCATTCCCAACTAAGAAAAAATAAGCATTACTTCAATTCAATTCATTTTTAATTTGATAAATATATATTTATAGAATTTGCGTATTTCAACTATATTTATATAATCTTACCAATAAACCCAATTTCAAGTCCATTTTAAATAAGAGACATGATAGGTTTGTCCAAGGAAGTGTGCCCATTCGTGATTCAGCTTAGTATCTCGATCTCTTCAAGAGACTAGATCTCTAGTAAATTTTTTCAAGTCCAAAAAGTTCTAGGACCAAATAAACATGCAATCCGAATACGGGTCGAACAAAGACCACATACGAATGTGAAATGATCTTTTTACTCAAATTTCATAATGATTTTAAAAAATAGCAATGAAATATAAATAAGTTACGTCAGGACAAAAGGGAGTGTCGAGGTGACCTACGTTCTTGACCAGAAGCAAAAGGTGGTATACGATTTCATAATTCAGACCCCATATCCAAACAAACAGAAGTTTATTAATATTATTATTATATTATATTATATAATAAATAATACAAAAATAGTAACACAATGTTGTGGCTTGTATCTAATTCTGGATATTCGAATCTGGATATTCAAGCCATTACCATATCCATATCTAGAAAATTTTTACAACCATATCCATATTCGATCATGTATTCGATTAATATTTGGACACAGGTGTCCATATCCGATAATTTTTTGAATACGGCAAACAGATATTCGGATATATATATATGTATCCGTTTTCATCCCTAACTCTACTACAAGCATGATTTTCAAATTATGGATCCAGTACGAGTAATTATGTCTTGTCAACTTGTTGACTTCGAGTAATTTGTGAGTGGGCTAAGGGAGTTCATCTGAAACTAAAACAGTTTGCATTTAGTACTTTTATTAGGGTGAAATTATTTTTATATCAAAGTTATATCACATTATCGTATTCGAAAGTTTGTTCCCTTATCAATTCTCAAAACATGAGGTGTGCTTAATCAAGTATCTCAAGTGAGATTTGAAACTCCTTATCATATTGGCAATAATATAAGAAAATATCGATAATTGAAAGAGTGGAAACTATTTCCACTTTGCAAAACCAACTTGCATTCCTAATGTTCGATTTTAAAAACCCACGCCCTTTGCTTCGAAGGCAATGTTGACATATTATTAATTAAACCAATTAGAAATGAGACAGATTATACGCTATACACAATCCAGTGCAACCTCAATAATATGCGGAATAATATAGAGGTTATTATGCATATAATTCATCTTTTCTGAGAAAAGAAGCAGTATGATCCATGCATGCTTGTATTTGGGAGTTCTTTCTTTACGTAAGTTACTCCAAAATACAATCCGCGGTGATAATATCCTTTGCAAAGACAGGAGATCATGAATATCATCATGTGACTTTGTCCATATCATGAATCACTTGAGAGATTACACATGTCATATTTCCTTGTATGCATATTAGCTCATCAATATATAGTAGGGGTACATGCACATGGATCGGATAGAGTCTGTAATCCGATCCAATCCGGTGGCATTGGATTGGTTTGGTTTTATCATTCTAATGGATTGCATCGTATCGGATTGGAATTTTTCAAATCCATTAAAGCATGGATTGGATATAATATGTACCATAATTCCATCCGATCGAATCCATTAACACAAACACGTGCATATAGATACATACACTCATATATACGTACATACATACAAACTTACATACATACATTTATATATATATAATCTATGTACACCTATTTTAAATTCCCTATAAGGATATAATCAATGGCATTCATGTCATTTTTTTTCATATCAATCTTGGATAAATGTCATCTAGATATCACACTTTCTTCTCTTTTGAAAGGTAAATGTTAAATATCTAAAATAATAAGTATGACTAGAACCTGTAAAATTATAATACATGATCAGTTATTTCCCCCTCAGTTCCCTCTCTCATATTTCACTATTGACTGTCAATATTCCTCCCAATTCCCTCTCAGTTTATTTCAATGATGCCTCCTCATGCACAATGTTATTCTCCTACAGCACAATGCCACTGCCCACTTCCTCGTGATGTCGTCACCCATCTCAAATAACGTAATCTCCTCCCACGTGATACCATTTGGTATCCACTTCCACTGATCTTCGTTAAAAGAAAATAGATTTTTGGATAGTTGCCTTGTAATTTATTAGATTTATTGAGCCTTTTGCTTCATACCTTTTACTTGCACTAGCTTGCAACCTTATTGTAGGGATGAAACTGAATCAATTACATAATCAAATGTGTCGCACCCATCTAAGAAAAATAAGCATCACTTCAATTCATTTCATTTTTAACTTGATATACATTTTTATTCATAATTTTTCACAGAATTTGCATATTTCGACATAGATATAATCTTACAAAATAAATTCTATTTCAAGTCTGTTTTAAATTCAGGTTAGTATCTCGATCTCGATATGCATAGGTCCTAGAGACGGATTAAGCTGAATACGATATAGGTCTTTAGTATCTCGATCTCATCAAGTTAACTCTTTAACTTGACTCATCCAATACCTCTGAATCTCTATTCTTATACAGAAGACTTGCATCAAGAGTCTTGGTTGGATATCAGCCTTTGGAGGATATTGACATTTTTTTCTCAAACTAGTGGTCCTTCTTGAATATCATTTTGTGATGCTTGTCGATCTAACTCTTTAGATCTATAACCATGCATCAGTCTATATGATTCATGCCCTTAGATCGATGTTGTATTATATCAATATGGACATGGTACGTAACCCTTATTATATGGAGAGGCTTTACCCATGCAAACTTAATTATGTTTACTTCAGATAGTAGAATGATATAATTCGCGATAACTGCTATTGCTTTGTTAAGTTTGTGTTTGGTGGGTTGATTTGATTGTGCGAATAGAGGGTGTCGTAGCCATCCCAACTGGTGTGGGATTGTAGATTCCTGCTCATTTGTTCTTGCAAGGATTGTACGACTTTCTTTTGTTACCTGTTTATTCATTAGTTATGTTCGGGGTTATCCAGAATCCAAGATAAAGTATGGGAAGTGTGAAGAAGGTATTAGCGGAATCCAAACGAAAATTTAAAAAAAATGCAATAAAATAGAGATTTTTCCTCTTGCATGCCTCCGAACCATTGCTAATAACACTTGTGCTTTTCCGGTTTCACAAATGAATGATGATCCCTGTAAACATTTTTATTAACACTTGTGAAACCATTTGGGACAACGATCAATGAATTAAAATAAAAGAAAATATGACTATAATATTTCCTTTTTTCTATGTTCTTCTCTTCATCTTCTTCATCTTCATAGATATGCTCCCGACAATCGAGAATCACATCGTCATTCTTGAAACAATTCTACCCAAAATTTATAGATCCATGAATAAAAAAGACCATTGCCTTCCCTATGGCAGTATCGACACCCTCTTTTTGAAAAAATAAATCCTAGCAAATTCTCGACTCGATTAATAAAAAATACAATTAATACAATTGAGTCATAACACTATTGTCACAAATCACAAAACCGAATGAAAGCAATTCACTAACATGAAGTTAGTAGGAATCGTACGGATGAAGAGAAAACTTAGGAAATCCCATGGGTAGCACCACTTCTTCAATTCTTATTGTTAGGATTAGAGTCATATTAAGATTAGTAATCTTAATGGGATGAGACTCCTAATCTTAATAATAGTTGAGTTGTATTCTATTTATAATCCGATTGGGAATAGGACGATGGGGTTGTAACTGATATATATAGAGAGAGAGAGAGAGAAGGGGGGAACATTGCCTCAACACCGCCACAAGAACAATGTAACCTCTAGATAATGGGGAGAGAGAGAGAGAGAAGAAAAAGATGAGAGAGTAAGGGAGTTGAGATAGGTGTACTCGTTCTAATTTATAGTGATCTTTCTTCTCCGGTGGTCGTGAGAGATGACCGACCACTGTTATATCTGTTTATTCTTTCTTTCATATGCTTCTTCTATGGTGGTCGCATATGCATCCGTATCCCCAACAACTGGTATTTGAGAGGAGACGATACCGGTGGGTCGTATCCCATCAACTGGTATCAGATAGAGTTGATACCGCTTCTGTGTCCCATCACTTATTACGTGACATCATAAGTGGACCTAACTAAGGGAAGTTTAATATTTTGCATCATGGAAATGCGGAAAATAACAAACAATTAGTAAGTATAGCAAGTTCATAACATGAACTAGATTTCAACATAACAAAAAATCTTATGCACACTAAGATATTAAGGAAATGATTTCTAAAATAATTTTCACTTATTCTTGTGAATATTAAGAAGAGATAAGGATTACCTCTTGAAGCGTATGTCTCTGAGAGAAGAAACCTCCTGAATCAAGTCTGATAGGCATAAGATTATCTTGCTGGCATGATGATGATTCATGTGGAATCCCATGAACTCGAATGCCAACTTCTCCACGAAGTTGCCTGATGAATACCCATTCATCACTCTTTATTCTTATATTTTAGCTACAAAAACCTTATGCAAATACATGTAGATATGTGTAAATAGGAATAATTAGCAAAAGCATGCATTGTGTAAAAACCTATAATTAGCATGTTTTTGTGCAAAAATAAAAGAATAAAGATTAAAAAGAAAAAGAGGGAAATATTTAGAATAAATATTGAGCAACCTAACCCAAGGGAGGGCTCAGCATGGGCCTGACCGCATAAAAACCAAAGTAGAGGGAGATAGGGGCTCATGTGTATATATTTATGTAAATAAATAAAATTATATTTTCCTCACCCAAAAATATGCTTGTACACATTTGTATACATTTAGAAAATATTAAAAACAAAATAAAAATTTGAAAATCAAAAAGTTCAAAAATGCCCTTTCACCATGTACATAAACCATACTCCTATATTTATTCAACCTTATAAATAAATAAAATTATTTTCTAAACTTTTTGTAAATATCCTCTATTATATATTGTAAATAAATAAAATGAAAAGAATCAAAACAAAAATCAAATAAAAATTACAAAATTCAAAACATAAAAATACATTGTATATATATCATGTATATAGATGTATATATCTATTTATGTTACCTATGTATATAAATAATAAAAACAAAATAAAAATACCCTTTTATTCCTTATTTTATTCTATAAATAAATAAAATATAAAATAAGAATAAAATTGTACAAAAATAATAATTAAAAAATCAAAAATCAAAAACCTACATATTGTATATACCTATATATAGCTATATATTGTAAATACCTTATTTTTATTTCCAAAAATTAATTAAAAATCACCAAAAAAATAGAAAAAAATAAAATAAAAATATTTCATGTTTTGAGTTTTGGCTGAATCGGGCCCTAGCTACCTCCATTTGTCACTTCTTAATCCAACCACGTGGCCTTCAGCCATTGGCCCTGGGGATGTTGACCGCCTGGTCAACTGACCCCCCCCAGGACCACTCTTCACGGGTTCGAGCACCGGACTCTTTTCTCGGATTTATACCCGCTCGACCCGATTGCCTAACACCTAAACCCCGGCTCCGTTTGACACCTCCCACATCCGACACCCTCGCCGGGCATCGACCTCGGGGTCCGCGCGCCACCGTGACCCTACCCGAGCCGTTCTTTTCGGATCCCCCCAACCTACTTAAGCGAGCTCCGCCACCAAATTCTTCCATCTTTGGCCATTTGCTTCGATTTCCAGTGAGCTCCAGAGAGAGAGAGAGAGGTGACAGCTCGAGTCTCGACCTATCGCAGCGAGGAAAGGAGGCGAAAGCCACTGATCCGGCGAGTCTTCACCGCCGTGCTCCGCCCAGAGCAGGAGCTCGAGCCTCGGGCCGAGACAACCCTTGAGGCCACGACCGGGAGCTTCCCCAGCTCCAGCACAGTCTCCTCGACCACCCAGGTAGTCCCCTAGCCCCTCTATTTAGTCTAATTTCCATTTTGCCCCAAATCGCACCGCCGCCGTGTTTTGCCGATTCCGACCGCCTCACACCTCCATTCGATCATCGGAATCCATCTTCATCTCCGCCTTCCTTCCGCGCAACTTCTCCATACCCCCATCCAACCCAGCTCGCACAGGAGCTGGGGATTCGAACTCCTCCGTCCACCGCTTTGCCGGAGTTCGACCATATCGCCCCACCGGTCACCTCCACGACGCCTAACGGGGTCGAGGCACTTTGCCCTCGACCCGCGAGTTTCCTGGTCTACTTTGCATGTCATTGCGAGCCCATCTGAGGGCTCGAGTCATCTGGGCCAGGAGCTTCACCTCCGCCTACCTCGCCGGAGCCCTTCAGGGCTCGGCTGGGTCATCGGAGCCTACTAGCAGCTGCGGAGCATCATCGCGGACCTTCTCCGATCTTCAGAGGCAGCAGGGGAGGAGACCAGCGCTCGCACGAGGCCGGCGAAGCTCGCCGGCCGACTGTTCTTCCAGCATCTTCCCCGACCGTTCGATCGTCCTCGACCTCCAGTTCGTATCCAGACCGTTCACTTGAGGAGAGCCAGACACCGTCAGATCTTGGAGAGGCGATCAGGACCGTCCGTTGCACGAGGGGTAGCCACCGAGCACCGTACCCGTTCGATCTCCTACGTGGCGTACCCTCAGCCGTCCGATCGCTGCGAGGACCTCAGCGTTGGCGTGCCACCCGTTTCCAGCCGTCCATCTACACACGTGGCGCGCATCCATCGGGCGACTTAATAAAGGGTAATTTACCCTTAGGCCCTTCCTTATCTTTTATTTCGTTTTAGTCCTGTAAATATTTTAGTCAGTTGTTTAGTTTTAGGGTATTTTGCACAATGGACCATGAGCTTTAGTTTATTTGCACTTATACCCCTGCCTGTGTGAGCCACGTGCTTCGTCACGTGTATTTGTGGGTTATTTGCATCATACACCCATGTAGTTCTAGATGATTATGAATGAATGAAATCTTTTTAGTATTTGTATCTATGCCCCTGTGAATGTTTTAATTTCGCATGTGCGTCTATTTGTGGGTAATTTGCAGCATAGCCCCCTGGACTTTTGGTACGAGTTACCAATAGGTCCTCGGGACTTGTTTTCTTCACAGATAGGTCCCTGAGTGCCCCAGGCACGCGCCGCGCACGTGACTTGCTGGGTTAATTGCACCTGGACCCCCAGAACTTAGGGTATTTGCACTTCAGTCCTTGTGCACAGTGCCCTCTTGTGATTTTTGAATAAAATATCAAATCACCTCCAAATTCGATGAAAATTTGACACATGGCTCCTGCCATGTTGTAGGATTTTTGAGAATTTTTTAGGACATTTTTGAGTTTATTTGTTATTTTTAAAAATTCAAAAACCATCATTTTAGCTACTGTCTAGTTTTAAAAACCCCAAAAAAATATAAAAACCCCCTCAAAACTTCTATAAAAATTAGGTACTGTTTATTTGGTGTTCCTTTATTTTCTAGCCAATTTTGGCTATTTTTCACTGCTTAAAAACCATAAAATTTAAAAACACCTAAAAACTCATAAAAATTCTATTAAATAATCTAAAAACCCAAAAACAATAATTTTGGTACTCAAATTTTCCTTGTTTTACCTAGTTTACAGGAAAAATACCTCCAGGCCCTTTTGAGGTTCTTAGATATTTTATCTAGGGACTTTAGGCTTGGCTGGACAGTACCTTGTTTCTTTGCTACTGTTTGATTTTTAGAAAATAAAATATACATCAGAAAAATTCCAAAAATTCATCAAAAACATTAAAAAACATAAAAAAACATAAAAATATTTTTGTTTGAATTTTTTCTTGGTTTTTGTTGCATTAAATAAATTGTTGAAGTGTGCTTATTTGTGTTTCTTTTATTTTCTTCACATATTAAAAACTCATAAAAATATAAAAATCATTAAAAATCACTAAAAATATTTTGTCTTTATTTTATTTCATTTTTACTACTTCGTAGGCCTTTGGCCAACCCGTGCTCCTCGAGTTCGACCCTGGGTGCTATACCAGGTTAAACTCATAGCTGGACCGCTATCTTCGTGCTTGATTGATTTTATTTGTTTCGAGTGGTCTGATATTTTTCTTGATACACAACCGAGTGATTGAGGTCGCAACGACCGTCTTAGTTACCTGATTACCTTAGTCGCTCGGGTTTTTGTGTCATCATTGCCCATGTCCTTATTGTACAAGATTGCATCCTTATCATGCTCTTATCGTACGAGATTGCATCCTTCTTCACATACTAGAAACACCATGAAGATGATGCCCTTCCCTTGTGATGGAGCAAGCCAATCAAGAGATGGAGAGAGGCAATATGGTGGACATATCAAGGGGGTCTTAGAGAGATGGTGTGGATGACCAAGGCAAGAGTCTTTATCACTCTTTTCTCTCTTTTACGGAACTCTTGGAGTGATGGAATCATGGAGTTGAAGATAGTGTTTGGAGAGAGGATATGCCCTCTCTTTTAGAGGAGGATTAGATGTCATAATACATGTCCTAGCCCTTGTACCCTAGATAGAAGATCCAAGGTAAAGATTAAATCATTGTCCTTCAAGAAGTAGGACATGATTTATTTCCTTTAGTTACCATCCAAAATAAAGCAACAAATAAATACAAAAAATATGATAGCCTAATCTCATTAAGACTCGTATGGTGGATGTACCATGCTTCTCCAAGTATGGACGTCCACCTTATCTTATTTATTGTTAAGGTTGTCGTTTAATCCAGTATCTTCATGATAATATAATTATCAGTGTTGGGAATTTATGAGAACACCCTCATAACTTATCAAACTTAAAAATGTAAATCCAATTTACGTTTGAATTCATATGTGAATCACATTCACATAAGTTCCTGAAATAATTATATGAATCAAATTCATATCAATATTAGTTATTATGAATAATTATAAATATATATTAGTGAATAATATTTATGAATCTTATTCCCAAAAATACCTTTGTAGAAATATAATTATGACAATAACAATTATTGTCTCAATTTTGATATCTCGCAGTACGAGTCCTATTCTAACTAGGAATCATGAGTTACAGTTGCAGATACTTGGAAATAATATCAAGGAGATCATACTATCTATGAATTTGGATAGCCATCCAATTTCAAGGTTTAGGCCATTTTTAGTGAAACATAATAGACGAGATCTTTTTGAGCTTGAGATGAAATAATTCACACTCTTTGGGACTTTAACGAAACACGTTACACTCTCGATGAGCTCAAAAAATTGATCATGGTGATGAACTCAGCTTCCAACTCCATTTCTAATTATTGACCAAACTATTTGGAGCTTAGAAGCGAACTCAAGAAGTGAGTTCACCTCCATTTCAATTATCATTTCTCTTTCCAACATTTGAACATCGAAATTGGAATTGGAAATTGGAAATGTTTTCAATGAAATGAGACTTAACTCAATTAATTCTCATATCATTAAGCCATGTAGTGGGGTCACCGAAATCCATCCAGTTCCATCAATCCCTTGAAATGGAAGTGTCATGTTGGATGATCTATTAAGATAGCTTTAACCTCGAGTATTCTCAATACTCTACCATCTTTCAACTGGAAGACGTTTGATACATCCGAAGATCAAACCCAAGTTTGATTGTCTTCTCTTGGACATATCAATAGATTTGTCAATTGATAATTGGGCGACAATATTAATCATATAATTTTTAAAAGAATTTTTTAATATCTTGAATCCATGTCTTATTTCATAAACAAGATGATCATGCATTGAATTCTTTATGACCCCTCACGAGTGAGATTTTTCTCCCAGTTCATCAAGTATGAACTTGTATGATTTCTTAGAGAGATCATACTTCTCATCTGTCCTCATATGCATACTAACTCGTTGGTATATGGACCATGGTTAGGCCTTCAACCTAATGGTTTGTCTAAAGTACACATCTAGATATATAGACGTATATTTGTCTCAGGTCAACAATGTGTTCATGATCGTGATAGTTATGATTCAAGTCCTTATTTATCTCAACCTCATCAAGTCAACTCTTTAACTTGACTATTCTGACTCCTCCGAATCATTATTCCTATGCACAGGATCTACGCAGAAATCAGTCTATAGAGAAAGATTATCATCTCTTTCTCAAACTGAAGATCATTATTGAACATCACATGTTAATGCGCGGTATTCAAAATGGTCACGGTACATACCCCTAGCTATACAAAAGGACCTTAATCAAAGCGCATCCAAACCATTTATTTCAAATGGACATGAGAACACAATAGCTTTTATTGTATTAATGGGTTACAAAGGTCTCACAAGTCCAACACCATCCCCAGGACCATCCCCCTTACATCCCTACGCAACCGCACCGCCTTTGGCTTCAGTTCTGGTGTCATGATCGATGACATCCTGACGGAGGGTTTCACCCTCAAGTCGAGGTTCGTAGGCAGGCTGATGGCTTTTACACCCTTGCCTCGATGGATTGAGAGGTTAGGTTACTGATGATCATGAATTTTATGTTCCGGATCGATGAGTTTCAGGGGAGCGGCATTGTTGTTACGAATCGTAGAAGAAAACATGCACAAACAAGATCAATCAAAAAAGATGCAACAAATAGATTTTACAAGTTCACCCGTAACTGGGCTACGTCCTTGGGTGGTGGCGATAAACTTTCATCGTGTGGAGAAAGAAGGAAGTATAAAAGATGGAGAGAGCCATAAACCTTAAGAGTTTATATACTACTCACGTATAGACGAATCCCTAATACAAACAGATCCATATACCCGAATACAAATAGAAACTCTCATAAAAAATCCACAGAGGGTCCTACCCCTACACCCCTGTGGGGTGCGGGGAGCGCACATGCTGCCCCCTAGACACAATCCCTCCTCCCCCACCCTAAGGCTCGATGACCGAGTAGTGAGATCCCCGTCTTGTTGGGGTATGGTATGGCAGGAGAGCATGCATATGACAATTTTTCAATCTAGGTCAGATGATTAGGAGGTATATCAACACTTGCTATGATGGGGAGGAACTGGCTGGAAGAAAGATGTTGGTGGTAGGGGGAATCGACCAGTTTCGTATGGCACGTGGTTACATGATCCCTTGCATGCAATTGTTCAACAAGCTGGGAGACAACGCGGAGGAGTATGGTGTCTACGTGCAGCACTTCTCCGATGATGGGAAAGAGATCATTTTAGTTGCGGGGCCAAGCAACATCCCTTCCGCTGACTCTTCTCCAAGGGGGGTCATGCAGTTGGGGAGTTGGAGCTTATATTGCTTCTTCAGGTTTTTGTTTCCTAGTTTGACGTGATTGTGACAATGAAGGGAGTCATAGAAATATAATAGACAATGATGACGGAAACCATTATAACTATAACATATTTTCCTTTTATGCTTTTCCGCATCTTCATCATCAATCTGCTCCCATTAATCATGAATTTTGCTTCTTTCCTCACGACACCCTCATCCAATACCAATGAGAAGACCCATGAATAAAAAAGATATTTTTTATACATGTGCTCCTCTGAGACTCTACAATTACATTTATGCCCTTACCTTATTACAATAACACATGCACCCTTGTATTCTTACAAAGTTCACACTATGTCCGTCCATCAATGCAATATAAGGGCATAAGTGTAATAAGAAAAGAGTAGTACTGTGAATTTCGTAAGAGGGCATGGGCACAAGTATTGTAACAAAAAAGATAGGTGTATAATTATAATTGCACAATAATCACATAAGGACACGAGTCTAAAAAACTTAATAAAAAATCGCCACCTTCCTAATTGACAATATCTGAGCATTAGAAAATTGAGGATTAAATTTGGTTTAATTATCAATGATAATGTGGAAGTGATTCAAATTATTTGAACATCTATAGAGAGATATCTAAGATAATTTAATTGGATTTAATTATTGTAGATAAGATTAATGTGGATAGCACTATCCAAAATAATCATGGATATTGTAGATATGATCCATAATATCATAGAGAGAATTAATTGTGAATAGGATTCACATTTAAATAATTATGTAAATTAGATTCACACAGAACAAGTAAATATTAATGTGATTTATATTTAGTTTTAGATTAATGGATATAATTCACAATTATCAATGACATATTTGCAATTATTACAAATAATTTACAATGTTTTTATGATATTTTATTGATAAATAAATCTATGAATAAATATTTAATGTAATAAGATTACATTAAAGGATATTGAGAGAGAAAATCTCTCTCAAATTCTCATGGTGGACGTCCACCCTCCTAATGAGGAAGAAGGCTATCTCCTTTCCTCATTCTTGGAAGGTGACTCTCTTCTTTTCTCTTTATTCATGGGAATGAGATTTATTTTGAGATTAAATTTTTTGGAGTAATGAATTATTAAATTAGTTATTAATTCTAAATTCTATTTTACTTGGACTACAAGTAAAATAATTTAATTTGAACCATTAATATATAATTGGGAGTCCATCCCCACCATCCATTTTGCTATAAAAGAAAGCTAACCTTAGCTCTTTTTTTACACAATTAAGTTGAAGTAGTTGCTACAACAACTCTTTCTCTCTTTTTACGTGTCCTCTCTCTCCCAATTCCTTGTTGTCGTCCACCAAGGTATTGTTGAGAGAGCAATCATCGTCGCGATGTTGTCATACTGTCGGATCAAATGCTCATGGTTCTCCACCTTCTTCGGCGCCTCGTTGATAATCTCGGAAATCGATCGGTCTTGTGTTCCACACAAGGCGGGAACACAGTCGAAGTGTCGACCAATCAACTCTGAAATTAATCAACAATTAACCCACACTAAAGATCAATAAATTAGAAATAATGTGGAGTTAAAATTTATTTTTAACTCTGCACAAATGGTGTATAGTGACAAGTATGCAGAGAGTTCGAACACAGTGAGCAAACAGGGTAATTCACAAAAGTGTGCACAAGTGTGTATGTGTGTGTGTAGTGTCTCACTAAGCAAGCAAACAATGAAATTTTTGTGGGTTTTTAATTTTATATTTTTTTATTTTTAATTTTCAATTTTGTATTCTTGTTTTTAATTTTCTGATTTTTATAATTTTATATTTTATATAATTTTTTTTCTATATTGGAAAATAAAGACAAAGTAATAAAAGACTAAATAAAGTACTTATAAAAATGTGCAAAAATAACCAAAAATTCAGCAATAAAATGTTTTTGATATTTTTAGGATTTTTTACTATTTTTGCGATTTTTGGGAATTTTTCAAGGTGTTTTTGGTATTTTTAAGGACTGAAATAAAGCAAAACAGTGAAATAAGTGCTGGCTGTGAATAAAATGGGAATTAAAAATAACAAACAGCAACCAAAATTTTTCAAATTAATTTTAAAATAAAGAGAATAAAATCTAGAACAAACAGAAACTTAGTTTGTGATTTTTGGATTTTTCTTTGATTTTATATATTTTTTTTAAGTTTTGAAGAGGTTTTAAATTTTTTGTGTTTTTCTTTTAAGATTTTTAGTGATTTTTGGACTGACACTAAAATATAGTAAAATAGACACTAGGGAATTTTTTTGGAATTTTTGGAGGTATTTTAATATTTTTTTTGTATTTTCTAGGCTAGACAGTAGAGAAAAAGCATGTTTTTGATTTTTAATAAATATTTAAAAGCAATAAAATAAAAAACTAAAAATAGGGCGTCAAAATATAAGCCAACAGAAGCTTAAGCCTATTTTTGTAGAATTTTTGGACTTAAAACGATAATTTAATTAATTACAACAAGCATCCAAACAATTAAAGGCCTGGAAGGGGTATTTATGCAATTACTCAAAAGTCCAGGGGTTTACATGCAATTTTCCACAAAGTTTTTAAACTAAACATTTAATTTCTAGGGTCAAACAGCAATTACAAAACCCGGAGGGGCCTCAGTACAAAATCCCCAAGCCTAACACGTGCGCAACACGCGCCTGGCAGGGGCATAAGTGTAATATTTAGAACTTTCAGGGGGGTCGATGCAAAATATCCCAAAGTTTTACACTATATTACAAAATCTTGGTACTAAACCGAAATAACTAAACCCCAGGGGGGTCCTTGCAAAAAGCCCACCACCTCACGTGTACAGGTCACGTGAGGTGACGTGGCGTAGGACCTAGACGTAAATATAAAGAGCTTGGGGGCTTTCATGCAAATAGCCCAAAGTTTTTATACTACAGACGAAAGTTTAAATACTAAACAGTAAATACAAAAGGCGCAAGGGTTAATGTGCAAAATACCCTTGGCGCGTGATCCGACGGCTGATGGCAAGCCACTTAGACACGTGGCGCGTTGAAGACGGCCGATGACGCTTCGTTGGTGGACGTCTGAGATTAGATCTCGGCTGAGATCGACGGTGGCTGGGTGCGGATGATCGAACGGTCCACGCTAAATCTGGAGGGGCTCCCTTGATCGGACGGTGGCGAAGGCGGCTGGAAGAACAAGGCGGAGCTCTGGCGGGGCGAAGTTCCTCAAGCTCCTCCGGCCAGCTCCGGCGGCTATTGAGCTTCAAAAGCGGGCTGCGGCCTCCTCAGGTCCTCCTCTATCGTCTGGAGTCGTCAAAAAGCCACGGCGGTGGCCGTGGTGCTCGCTGGGGGCTGGCGGAGCTGTGAGGCTTCGTTGGCTCCGGCGAGCTCAAAACTCGAGCTCCAGGTGTCTTCACTTCAACTTTGACCTGCAAAAATGGTCAAAGGGTCCAGGGCAAACTGCCTGGACCCTTGGATGGTCGTGGGGAGGCGTAACACGCGGTGGCGACGAACGGCCGGAGGTGCGCTCCGGCCACAGTGATGGATCGAACGATTGAGTCGACGGAACTCTAATTTTTTTGAGGTTTTTTCATCCTTAGGTTGACAGGAGTAAAATGCATGAAAGAAATAACGGGGAAGGGGCCCTCAATGGCCGGAGCCCGAGGGAAGAAAGTACCTCGACCGGCGTACTCGTGGGAGGTGGTGGAAGCGCCTCCGACCTCGGCTGCTTTGGCTGATGGCTTCGCGGTGGAGCTGTCATCTCCAGGAAGCTCTGGAGCTAGGATTAGGCGCGAGGGGTGGACCGAAGGTGTTCAAAATCGAATCGAAAGTTGGGTGCTTCTCTTATTTGGTTTGACCTCGAGTTGCAGGAGCTCGAAGATCGACGATTCTAGAGCGCCTCATTGATCCTTGGCCCGATGTAAACACCTGGCGGGCAAGAGGGATAATCGATGAAGAAGATCACAGAAGGAATCGAGATGAAATGGTGAAAGATTCGGCTGGGAAAAAGCCAAGAAAGTGGCTCAAAAACCAACTTCTGACAGGGGTGCAGGGGGTAGGGCGTCCAGTTGACCGAGGTCAACTGTTGACCCCCTCCTGGTTGGTCCACGTGGACCAACCAAGAAAAACCCTGATAATTTATTTTGTAAAATCAATAAAAAATAGAATTAGGTCGAATTAATTAATAGTTATAAAATGAAAAATGCTTAAAATTTTATGTAGTATTTTATTATGATTTTTAATTTATTCTATGAGGTGTATTTTTATAAGTTTACTTTTTAGCCCTATATAGGTATATTACCTATGTATTTTAGTATTTTATTTTTATTTTGTGAATTTTATTTCTATTATTTTCATTTCTTATTTTCTAAAATTATAAAATACTTTTATATATACAAATGTATTTTTGTTTTATTTTTCTGATTCATTTTGTATATTTAATTAATTATGAGTAAGTATTGTATAGGTATAGGTATAGGCAGTGTACCTGTGTTCTTTATACAAATATTTTTATTTGTATTTTCTTTGCATTTTTATTCTAATTTTAATACACATGTATATTACAAGTAATATTTACTTAATTATAAAAATATAAAAGTACAAAAATAATGAATAAAGAATAAATTGAATATTTTAATCTGTACAAGTATACAATTAGGGTCTAAAACTCAACTTTCAAACCGTAGCCCCGCCAAATGCGAAACCACCACCATTGGATAGATTATTTTATTCTATATTCAATTAAGGTGAGTATGCTGCATTTGGAGTTTTCAGTTGTGAGATACGGGTCTGGGAAGTTGGGATTCTGGATTCTTATTCAGACCATAACTTTTTATCTGTACATTATTTTTCCGTGAAATCAATTTTGTATTTTTCTTTATTAAATTATCTATAACTTTCATGTACAAAGTTTCTTTATTTGATGTATAAAAGTGGAACCAAAAATAGGTCCCAAAATGAATAAAGAATGAATAAAATAAAAGGGTATTTTTACTGTATTTTTGACCTTATCTCCCCCTACTTTATTCCTGGTCGACCTATTCATCAAGATGCCTAGGTCTCGGGGCTTTGGGTCATAAAATATTTACATATTTTATTCTTTTTCTTTTCTTTATTTATTCTATAATTTTGGCTTTAATTACAGCATTTTATACACTATGTAGATGCACATGCATGAATGCTAAGATGATAATATTAATGCTATTTACAGGCATTTGCTAGGGTTTTTGGTGCCAAAATGATAGAATAAAGATGATGAAATGTGGATTCATCACTCGTGCACGTGAAGAAGACAACGAATTTTGTGAGATGAAATCAGGAGATTCCTCGCTTGGATCATCATTTGGATTGTGGGAATCCTGCATCTCATCCACGTGCCCACAAGTGCTCTCTACATTGATTGAATTTGAGACAGGTTGTCTCTTCTCTTAAAGACTTGTGGATTGCGATCATGCTTCAAAAGTTAATCCTATTACTCATGTGATCTTGATGAAACGACATGGGAATTGTTCCCATGTCATGCGGTTTCATTGAAAAAGTCTTAAATTATGTTGTCCCATCAACTAATATGAATAGTCGACCTAGATCATACACCATTCAATCTTTGCGCCTCTATGATGCGTAAGGCGTAATTCCTCGCCTTCACAAATAAGAAAATCTATGTCATAGTTCAAAATCCTACATAGATTTATTGAATACTGAATTTAAAAACATTTAGTTGCTTATTAATGATGGAAACCTTAGTATAGTGGGTGATTAAAGGACACGTCAATTGTCATCGTTCTTAAGAAATACAGGTCTAGATGATTTACAGTCTGTATACTTTCACCCATTGTAAGCTGAGAGTGAATGCAACTAAATGTAGAAATTTGAGCCATCTCTTATTCTATGAATAGATTCTAGTTCAACATTCATGTGCTTGATTTATTATGCAATAAAAAAAAAAGCTGACAAGATAACATCATATCGTAAGAAGTCCCCCTTTCCTATAGAGGATCGCCACCCTATCTCATGTCATAACATCATTTATAAAAAAAATCCATATCGCCCATCGACATGCTGTTGAAGTCCTCCTTATCTCGTCTCAATTAACCAAATCCATTAACCAAATGGCCTTTATCAAGGCGCACTCGATAAGGGACAATGTTCTCTTACCTCAATAACTTAATTTTGGCATTGAGAACAAGGCAAGGGCCAAGAGTACATGCTTGAATATAGACTTGGTTAAGTTCTTCGGCATGGTTGAGCACCCTTTTATCGTTGGTAATCTCATGGGTATGGGGCTTGATGACATTCAGATCGACTAGATCTTAAACTGCATGACTACAACCTCGTTTCCTATTCTTGTTATAGGAGTCCTTATGGTTTGTTTAATGGCTGATGAATCCACGTTTCATCATCTTTATTCTATCATTTTGGCCTTAAAAACCCTAGTAAATGCGTGTAAATAGGTGTAATATAGGCATTTTAGCATTCATGCATATGTGTGTAAATAGTGTATAAAATACGGTTTTTAATGCCAAAATAATAGAATAAAGCAAGAAAAGAAAAAGAATAAAATATTGTAAATATTTTATGACCCAAAACCCCCGAGACCTAGGCATCTTGATGAATAGGTCGACAAGGAATAAAGTAGGGGGAGATAAGGTCAGAAATACCAATAAAATACCTATACATTTTATTCATTCCTTATTCATTTTGGGACCTATTTTTGGTTCCACTTTTTACACTTCAAATAAAGAAACTTTGTAAATGAAAGTTGTAGATAAATTAATAAAGAAAAATACAAAATTGATTTCACAGAAAAATAATGTACAGATAAAAAGTTATGGTCTGAATAAAAATCCAGAATGCCAACTTCCCAGACCCGTATCTCACAAATAAAAACTCCAAATGCAGCGTACTCACCTTTAATTGTATATAGAAGAAAATAATCTAATTAATGGCGGTGGTTTCGCATTTGGCGGAGCTACGGTTTGAAAGTTGACTTTTGGACCCCTTTTGTACCTTGTACATATTAAAATATTCAATTTATTATTTATTTATTATTTTTATAATTTTATATTTTTATAATGTTGTAAATAATACTTATAATAATTATGTGCATTAAAATCAGAATAAAAACATAAATAAAATACAAATAAAAATACTTGTATATATTCAATACATAGGTATTATACATACACTTATACCAATATAAAACATACTTGTATTTTATTAAATATACAAAATAAATCAGAAAAATAAAATAAAAATATATTTGTGTATATAAAAGTATTTTATAATTTTAGAAAATAAAAACCAAAATAAAATAAAGTAAAAATACCTAAATAAAAATAAAATACTTAAATACATAGATATAGATACCTATAAGGGTATAAATGCAAACTTGTAAAAATATACTTCATAAAAATAAATAAAAATCACCATAAATTAATTTATAAAATAATAAACATTTTTTTATTTTATAATCAAAAATTAATAAAATCGTTTGTTATTTTATTTCGAATTTAGAAATCTTTTTCCCAGGTTTTTCCTGGTTGGTCCACGTGGACCAACCAGGGGGCTAGGAGAGTTGACCTCGGTCAACTCTCTGCCCAACACCTGGGCTGTGTCAGAATGCATTTTTTCTTGGACTTTGCGGATTTTTCCAGGCCAAACCTTTCACCGATTGGCCTCGATTCCTTCTGCAAAGTTGTTGATCTCTGATCCAGCTACCACGCCCAAGCATTGTCTTGGCGTTTTGACCAAAGCCTCGCCCGTGATCAAGCCTCGAAAGTCGCTCCAGAGCCAACATTCAAAAACAACCCATTTCTCCCCATTTGCTTTTGAACCCTTTTTGACCCCTTGATTCAAGCTCTAGCTGCTGGGCTCTGGACGGGAAGAGTGACAGGCTTCCTCCAGCCCTTGCGCGGAGCGTAGTCGAGGGCGGCGGAGGAGCTTCCATCACCTCCGGCCACGCGTGGCCGTCGAGGTCCTTCTCCTGGTTCTCTTGACCAGTCGAGGTGTTTTCTATCTAAGTTTCTTCGTTTTTTATTACCTGTAGGATTAGGCTTTTTAGATATAGCTTAATTAAGTCGTTTAATCTGTATTTTAAGCTTCAAAACCGTCCACGCCTCCTCGCCGGAGTGCTGCTCCGGCAAGCCTTCCACCCGACCTCCTTTATCCATATCCACCATCGCAGGAAGCCCCAGGTTCCCTATTTTTGACTGTGCTAACCTCCTTGCAGGTCCTGGTGGCCAACGACCCCAGCGGGGGTCGACTTTTGCCCCTGCCGCAGCCACCTGGAGCGGCCTCTCCCCTTCACTTCGCGGCGGTCTACCGGCGACTTCCCCGCCATTTTGGGTCCGCCATCCACCTAAGGTCGCCTCCAGGAATCACGCCAGCCCGTTTGGGGGCTCAAACTGCCAAGGAGAAGGCGTGACGCGGCCAGGGAAGTTCGCCCAACCAGGCGTTCTTCGCTGTTCATCGTCAGCCGCTTCCCGCCGTTGATCCGGGTCCGTTCTTGCCGCATAGCAGCAGCCGTTGGATCCCGCACGTCGACAGCCATCGGATCAGCCAGAGAGGATCTAATCGTGGCCGTCAAGACGAAGAGGCATCGCGCTCTGTGGAGAGGACACGTGTCCTAAGTGGATGCGTCTCGTCCGTTCATCATCGCCAAAGGCGGGGGTATTTTGCTTAATTTCCCCTGCAATTTTTGTATTTGCGTGATAGTGCTGAAGCTTTCATCTGCTACTGATTATGTTTTGTAACATTTGCTAAGAACTCCCCGCATAATTTTGTAATTTCATTTCCAACCTTGCCAGCCAAGCTCGCGTGCCTAGCACGTGGGGCTTGGCGTTTTTGCAGGGACCTCTCTGTGCTTTTGGTTATTTGCCATTAGTATTAAAACAATAGGCTCTAGTGTATAAACTTTTGGAATTTTGCAGTAAAGCCCACAATACTTTTGTTAATTGTGAATTCGTCCCTGCCAGTGCGTGTGCTCTTGCACGCGCCTTTGGTAATTTTGCGGGGCAGCCTTCGGGTATTTTGTTATTTGTTTTAAGTCCAGTAAGTTCATTTCGCATATATATATTTTCTGGAAATATTACACGTAGGCCCTCGCATGTCTTGCATATTACATAAATACCCCTGGCCGCATGCTTTTTCTTTTTGCTTCTAGTAATTTTTGCACGCATCTCTAAAACCCCAAAAAATCCCCAAAAATCACTGTAGCTTCCTGTTGCATAGTAGTTTATTACCATATTTTTTATTTTTCATGATTATTGCATTTTTATATTTATAAAAATTCAAAAATAGCCATTTTCAGCACTGATTGCATTAGAAAATCACTAAAAAATATAAAAACTCTTCAAAAAAATCCCAAAAAAATATATTTCGTGTCTTTTAGTTAGTTTTAACTCCCAGCCAAAAATCATTAAAAAAATATAAACCAAACTCCAAAAAATTGCAAAACTCTAAAAAACTTCATAAAAATTTATAAAATTCATAAAAAATCCAAAAATAGTGTTTCCTTTTCCTGAATTTTCTTTGTTTTATTATCTTTGAGTGAAAATTAGATTGGGGAATTTTTGCCACTGATTTATAATTTATTTTCTCCATTTTAGTTTCAGCCTTGCATTTTTCTCCACTGTTTTCTTTATTTTGATAATTAAAAATACCAAAAACATTCTAAAAATTACCCAAAAATCACAAAAACAGTAAAAAAGTATAAAAAGACCAAAAAGACTTCATTTCCTCATTTTTGAGCATTTTTATCTATTTTCATAAATACTTTAGTTTCCTTTTTTTTACATTATCTTTAGTTTCCAATATTGAAAAAGAAAATAGAAAAATATAAAATACAAAAAGAAAATATAAAATCAGTAAATTAAAAATCAAAATACAAAAATATAAAATTAAAAAAATTAAATAAAAAAATTAAAAATTAAAAACCCACAAAAAAATAGCGTAATAGACATTTGATCACTTGCACACGCATTTTTGAGCACTTGTGCCCCGTTCTACCTGTCTGCTCCCTGTGTTCGACCTCTACACATACTTGCACTATACACATCTTGTTGTAGAGTTATAATAAATTTTAACTCCGCACATTTACTTTCATTGCTTGATATATTTGTCGTGGGTTAATTGTTGTTATAATCCAAATTTCGTGTGGTCGATTCAGTGACTGAGTTCCCGCCTTGTGTGGAACTTAAGATCACCGATTTTTTGGGTTAAACAAATGGCGCCGTTGCCGGGGAGCAACAGCGCGTAGTTCGGGTCTTGTTTGTGTTTGTGATTTATTGTCTATTTTCGCGGCTTTTATTTCTGCTATTTTATTTCCTTTATTTTTGATATATCTCTTGATCGGTCTAACCCCCTCTCTTGTTGACTTTGTGCGAGGTACCGCGGATCGAGGGAGGCGCGTCACACGAGGCGCCTACGCACCCACGTGAAGCCGGCTTAGCCAGCCGAGCACCGAGGCGACAAAGAGAGAATTTTTGAAGCCCGCGCTCTAATTTAGTTGCACTTTTATTTCATTGCATTTATTTGTGTAATTTTTGTGAGAGAGCGACTACTATAATTGTAATAATACAGGTACCCCCGAACTTGGACATTCGAGCCTAATTTCCAAGTGATTGTTCACTTGGGGGCTCGCCGCGGTTTCTGTCGGCTTTTCTCGCATTCTTTTATTTTGTTTTGTTTTTCGATTTTATTTATTTTTGTGTGATTGAACCCTTAGTTTTAGGATTGCTTGCGTAGCATTAGGTCCAAACACATTAATTACCATTGCATGTACCTATAGACTCGTTTGGACTTAGTCAAATTTAAATAGTTGGTTCATCATCTTCGATCCGCTGTGCCGCGAGCTCTCCCTGTAAAGCGCTTTCTCCTAAGCTCAAGTGTGTTGAGCACAGAGGAGGGGTGAGCCTAGACCGGACTCTTGGGTTGAGGATCGGTGACCGACTTGTGGTTCTTCCCGCTAATAGCAATTTTTGAACTTAGGGCGATTTCATCGGCTTTGCATTTGCATATAGTTAGGTTTCAATTCTGCTGAGCATCTTTGCATGTAGAGTGCTGGAGGCAAGGTGAGCATTTACGCTTTAGCATTCATCATTATTTTGATCGCTTGCATTGCTTTCCCGCTCCTCTACCTCTGATTTTGATCACCTAGGTGCTAAAGGAATTGACTCCTCGTTAGGCTCGTGCATTACTCACTAAAAATCCAAAAAAAGTGATAACCAAATAAAATTGGGACTGCTAATATTACTCGACCCTAAAATCGACCAAAAAGAAAATATTCTCTTGGGGCGAGTAATCCCCTCATTGTCTTCGCTTTTACTTGCTCGCGCACACACTAAGGATAGTGCCCAAATCCCATTCAGCCCCCTAAGTGTTTGTGCAATCTTTGACTTGTCACCTAACTCTAAAACAGACAAGATTAAAAGACCGCATTTTGCGGTCTCTACCGAGTTGAGTAGGTGAATTGAGGGTTTGTCTTGTTTCATTTTTTGGTTGTGATTGTTTTGTGTGCGTCCTAGATCATCTCTGCGCATTTGCGCCTTCTTTTCTACTCTCTTGACTTGACCATCGTGCTCTCCCGATTATTTTCTTTTATTTCGAGATGGCCGACTGGAGCGTATTCTATCCGGACTTTGCGGATCACTCGTTCACTCCAGCCGGTCCACCTCCTTTTTTCCAGGAGGACTTTGCTCCTGACTTTTGTACATATCCGCCTCAGCCACAGTATCAGGACTCGGATTTCTACCCACACCCACCTCCTCCTGTGTATTATCCGCCTCCACCTTCACATCCACCCGAGACTGAGCTGATGGAGTCACCTTTCATGGAGTCCACCCTTGAGCACTTGACCCAGATGATGGATCATATGAGACAGAGGATTGACACCCTCACTAGTACAAATAAGAGCGACCATGATATTCCACCATTTGATGATATGGGTTCACTCGAGGATTTCCATGAGAGCTTGCAATCGCCCAAAATACAAAAAAATGAGAAAATTTTAAAAACACAAAAAGATTTCGGGAGACACACGATCGAGTCGGACTATGAGGAGAGAGCTCACTTGCCAGACCCTTTGACCACACAGCTTTTCACACCCAGTCCCACCTTTGACCCCGAGGATGCCGCTGTACAGACTGCTCTTGGCATGCCTCGTGTATATGCTGATTCCGACTTCCTCCCTTGTATGGAGGAGGTCCAAAAATTCAAAAAAATACTAACTGAACTCGAAGTGGTGGCCACCATACATGAGATCATCCGTGCCCCACTTCAGCAGGCCATGACCGATTTATCTGCTCCTCTTCCCAAGAAGAGAAAGCGGAGGAGCAGATCTGAGCGTCATATCTTGACCATGGCCACTGCCCACGCCATCACACACCGTCCCATTCCTAAGAAGAGGAACACTGCCACACCTTTCATTAGCTGCACCATCTCTGACCACACATGTGATCACACTCTCCTAGACGGCGGTGCTTCTATTAGCATCATACCCTTCTCGCTGGTACAGTCTCTTCACTTAGGGCCTCTCAAGAAGACCAGGATGATCGTTCAGTTTGCTGATGGATCTATCAAGAGGCCGAAGGGTATCCTTGAAAACGCCGTCATCTCGATTCAGGGCACGAGCTACACCGTTGATTTTGTCGTATTGCCCATGGAGACCTCCACAGGGGAGCATTCTCCAATCATCCTGGGACGACCATTCCTCGCCTCTGCGAGGGTCGTTATTGACTATGGATCAGGAGAGATTCGCTTCCGTCCTGCTGACGAGAGCGAAGTGTTGATCACCGCACCCACTGCCGACCAGAGACCTGCACCTGATATGATTTCACCTATCTTGGCTGACCCCGAGGACTATGATCTATATGAGGATATCAGAGAGACCTTCTTCATGACCGATGATGAGACCCGAGAATTCCTCTCCAAGGAGGAAAGCTCGGAAAGCATAGACCTTGGTGTTTCCGCTTCCTGTGATTGGCGATGTGTTGATGACATCCGCGGGATTTACACGATCGACACTATTGAGCGGAGGGCAGATATAGAGACTATACAGGACGGACATGCTTTGACTACTTCCACTGATGAGTCCGCTCCTGTCCATGTAGATACTGATGAGACTAAGGCCGAATTTGATTTTGTTGCTTTTCTTCAGAGATTCGGACCTTTTGATGAAAAAGATGATCCAGTTGAGATTATAGAGGACGAACAGAGTTCGACTACTTCCACCGATGAGTTCGTGCCTTTTGGTTTTGACCTGGATGACTCCTCGCAGGACGACTCTGAGTACACTACTTCCGATGATGATGAGTTCGTCCCATTTCACTTTGATATCAGCGAGACTCCCAAGGCCGGACCTAGCCGTACTTCTTCCACTACCCCGTCTGTGCCTTCACACCCTAGGGCCCCTGATGATCTACTTTCTGTCGACCCTGATCGGCTTCCGTCCACTGTAGACCCCGATGTCGACCTGCACCACACTAGATCTATTCCTCCGCGGTCCCGCAAGAAGGTTCGCTTTCTACCTTCTTGACCCTCTGTATATCCACCTCTGTTGTACATTCTCCTTTGTTCATCTCTATCTTCCGTATTGCTCGTCCACCCATTATCGTGTCTGCCTTACTTAGGACGTACTTTGTCCTAAGTATAGGGGGGTGAACGAGCCGAGTGTTCATTCATCGTTCCGTCTGGTCACTCCTGTTGTTGCCTATACTTAGGGCTTCTTTTACCCTAAGTGTAGGGGGAGTGACGTGTACATCCCCACGATCTCTTCTTCCATCTTCATCTCTTTTCTTCTTTTCTTCTTTTCTTCTTTTCCTCTTCTTTCTTCTTCATCTATCAAAAAGGTGTCGCCCTTGTAGACAGTTTCCCATACTTAGGACGTACTTTGTCCTAAGTATAGGGGGGTGTGCACCCCGAGTATTTCCATTCTTTGATCCTCTCCATTGTCTCCTCTTCTTGTCTATACTTAGGGATATCTTACCCTAAGTATAGGGGGAGACAATCTGAGTACGATCTGTTCATTCCCACCCTTGACCCTCCCTGCGTTGTGTACAGTCTGCTATACTTAGGATTATTTGATCCTAAGTATAGGGGGGACGGTCAACTTCTCATTCATTGATTCATTCCTGTATTCTTTAGATTTTCCTATACTTAGTACGATTTATGTCTTCTCTTTTCTCTCCGATCTATGAGGACATAGCTCAAGCTAAGTATAGGGGGGTCGTATATACTACGTATATACTTTAGCCATAACTCGTACTTTCGTATTTTCTTAATAAATATGGCTAATAATTCTTTAAAAAGTCTTTAAAATTCATTAAAATTCCTTAATAAAAAGATGTGGTTATTCCTCAAATTCTTTTTGTATTTACTGATTAATAAATCAGGTGAAAATGTTTTTTGCAAAATGTCTGAAAAATAGTTTGAAAATCTTTGTGAACATTTATTGAAAACTATTTTGAAAATATTTTGTTTCGTGTTTTCAACCTGTGTGGATTGTAAAATTTCTTTTCTTTGTGTGAAATAAAATGTTTGAAAAATGATTTGCAAATGGTTTGAAAAATGGTTGCAAAAATGTTTTGAAAAACCTATATATACTGTTTGAAAAGCCTTTGCAAAATGATTTTCAAATGTGTGTAAAATGTTTGTAAAAACTATTTTGGACTATAGTTTTCAAAAATTGTGTGTTAAATTGTTTTCAAAGAGTTTGAGGAATATACACATCACACCAGAATCCTCTATATATATATATATGTATAAAATTGATCACGTACCCTTGTAAATTCTTAAAATCCACTTCTTGTATATATAAGAAGCACTCCCGTGTACATATTTTTAACCTAGTTTTCAGCCAAAACTTTTTCTTTTCAAAAATCCCAAAAACATTTGCAAAAATTAAAATCCAAAAACATTTGAAAAATCTTTTTGAAAAAGACAAAAAAAATGCATCTGCATATGCATCATCATCATCTTTTCAAAAATCCATAAAAAGTTCAAAATCTTTGAAAATTGCATCACAAAAATATTTTCTGCATTGCATTGCATAGCATTAGCATTTTTCGGATTGAGTTTGATAGTTGAACAAGTCTAAGTAAAATCCAGAGATTGGAGCTTGATTGGACCTTAAAATCTACCTAATAACAGGAACCTTATAGGAACTGGGTTTGAGGTACTTCAGGTCTAGTTGACTTAATTCTTTGAGGATCACGGGACTTGGTTCAATGGATTCTTGACTGCCTAAGTAGAGTATTTCGGAGCACACGCACGACTCTTGTTGATAATGAGCTAACTTGGACACCTGCACCTTTCACATGGCTCAACTCAGTTGGAGTGGTGAGGGGATTGGATTTGCCGGTATGAGACGCACACAAGTGGAAACATTTGTCCTCCTCTAGGGAGGGAAGTGCACCCCAACCCGTCCAGTGATTAGGAAGTCTAAAGACAGGAGGCTGTGGGTTGCGATAAAGCTTCAAAAGAGGGATAGTCTACTAGCTCAAGAGGAAAAACTCCTTATGTAAATGCTGCTGTGAATAGTATTTCAAAAAAAAAAAAAGAAGTTCAGGCATGTACAAAAATAAAAAGCCTGCAAAGTATGTACAAAGTCAATAAGCAAGCTTGAGTTCCAAAGTCAAATATGTGAGCCTGCAGCAGGATGACTTGACTACACTGGTCTTGCATCCCAGGATAGGTAGCTACACTGGCTACCGTCCATTCTTCTCCTCACCCCCTCCTCTTGAGCTGATTGCCACTTGAACTTAGAAGGGAATACCCCGCTCCTCGAGGATGGAGTCATTGGATTGGGGAATCATTGGGTTGTCATACTGGAGAAGTCAGTTTCTTTGTCATTCTAGTTGGGGAGAGCCACCATCACTTACACTGTACGAGTCAGATTCATAGTCGTAAGGGTTTGCGTATGAATTGAGATATTTCTGACCTGGCTATTGAGGAGACTTGAGCAGAGTTTTGGGATTCTCAGGGACTGTTGGATTTCAAATTCGGTTTTCAATAAGGTTCCGCCCGCACTAAAATTCCCAAGGTCCGACTTAAGCTCCAAACTTTGATTTTGTGAAGACAAGTTTGATCATTGAACTTCATCCATCTTTCTTCTTTTTCTTTTCTTTGTTTTTCTTTTTCTGCACTTATTGCATAAGTGTTTGCTAGGGACTAACAAAGGCAAGTATAGGGGGATGATGAATCCACGTTTCATCATCTTTATTCTATCATTTTGGCCTTAAAAACCCTAGTAAATGCGTGTAAATAGGCGTAATATAGGCATTTTAGCATTCATGCATATGTGTGTAAATATTGTATAAAATACGGTTTTTAATGCCAAAATAATAGAATAAAGCAAGAAAAGAAAAAGAATAAAATATTGTAAATATTTTATGACCCGAAACCCCCGAGACCTAGGCATCTTGATGAATAGGTCGACAAGGAATAAAGTAGGGGGAGATAAGGTCAGAAATACCAATAAAATACCTATACATTTTATTCATTCCTTATTCATTTTGGGACCTATTTTTGGTTCCACTTTTTACACTTCAAATAAAGAAACTTTGTAAATGAAAGTTGTAGATAAATTAATAAAGAAAAATACAAAATTGATTTCACAGAAAAATAATGTACAGATAAAAAGTTATGGTCTGAATAAAAATCCAGAATGCCAACTTCCCAGACCCGTATCTCACAAATAAAAACTCCAAATGCAGCGTACTCACCTTTAATTGTATATAGAAGAAAATAATCTAATTAATGGCGGTGGTTTCGCATTTGGCGGAGCTACGGTTTGAAAGTTGACTTTTGGACCCCTATTGTACCTTGTACATATTAAAATATTCAATTTATTATTTATTTACTATTTTTATAATTTTATATTTTTATAATGTTGTAAATAATACTTATAATAATTATGTGCATTAAAATCAGAATAAAAACATAAATAAAATACAAATAAAAATACTTGTATATATTCAATACATAGGTATTATACATACACTTATACCAATATAAAACATACTTGTATTTTATTAAATATACAAAATAAATCAGAAAAATAAAATAAAAATATATTTGTGTATATAAAAGTATTTTATAATTTTAGAAAATAAAAACCAAAATAAAATAAAGTAAAAATACCTAAATAAAAATAAAATACTTAAATACATAGATATAGATACCTATAAGGGTATAAATGCAAACTTGTAAAAATATACTTCATAAAAATAAATAAAAATCACCATAAATTAATTTATAAAATAATAAACATTTTTTTATTTTATAATAAAAAATTAATAAAATCGTTTGTTATTTTATTTCGAATTTAGAAATCTTTTTCCCAGGTTTTTCCTGGTTGGTCCACGTGGACCAACCAGGGGGCTAGGAGAGTTGACCTCGGTCAACTCTCTGCCCAACACCTGGGCTGTGTCAGAATGCATTTTTTCTTGGACTTTGCGGATTTTTCCAGGCCAAACCTTTCACCGATTGGCCTCGATTCCTTCTGCAAAGTTGTTGATCTCTGATCCAGCTACCACGCCCAAGCATTGTCTTGGCGTTTTGACCAAAGCCTCGCCCGTGATCAAGCCTCGAAAGTCGCTCCAGAGCCAACATTCAAAAACAACCCATTTCTCCCCATTTGCTTTTGAACCCTTTTTGACCCCTTGATTCAAGCTCTAGCTGCTGGGCTCTGGACGGGAAGAGTGACAGGCTTCCTCCAGCCCTTGCGCGGAGCGTAGTCGAGGGCGGCGGAGGAGCTTCCATCACCTCCGGCCACGCGTGGCCGTCGAGGTCCTTCTCCTGGTTCTCTTGACCAGTCGAGGTGTTTTCTATCTAAGTTTCTTCGTTCTTTATTACCTGTAGGATTAGGCTTTTTAGATATAGCTTAATTAAGTCGTTTAATCTGTATTTTAAGCTTCAAAACCGTCCACGCCTCCTCGCCGGAGTGCTGCTCCGGCAAGCCTTCCACCCGACCTCCTTTATCCATATCCACCATCGCAGGAAGCCCCAGGTTCCCTATTTTTGACTGTGCTAACCTCCTTGCAGGTCCTGGTGGCCAACGACCCCAGCGGGGGTCGACTTTTGCCCCTGCCGCAGCCACCTGGAGCGGCCTCTCCCCTTCACTTCGCGGCGGTCAACCGGCGACTTCCCCGCCATTTTGGGTCCGCCATCCACCTAAGGTCGCCTCCAGGAATCACGCCAGCCCGTTTGGGGGCTCAAACTGCCAGGGAGAAGGCGTGACACGGCCAGGGAAGTTCGCCCAACCAGGCGTTCTTCGCTGTTCATCGTCAGCCGCTTCCCGCCGTTGATCCGGGTCCGTTCTTGCCGCATAGCAGCAGCCGTTGGATCCCGCACGTCGACAGCCATCGGATCAGCCAGAGAGGATCTAATCGTGGCCGTCAAGACGAAGAGGCATCGCGCTCTGTGGAGAGGACACGTGTCCTAAGTGGATGCGTCTCGTCCGTTCATCATCGCCAAAGGCGGGGGTATTTTGCTTAATTTCCCCTGCAATTTTTGTATTTGCGTGATAGTGCTGAAGCTTTCATCTGCTACTGATTAAGTTTTGTAACATTTGCTAAGAACTCCCCGCATAATTTTGTAATTTCATTTCCAACCTTGCCAGCCAAGCTCGCGTGCCTAGCACGTGGGGCTTGGCGTTTTTGCAGGGACCTCTCTGTGCTTTTGGTCATTTGCCATTAGTATTAAAACAATAGGCTCTAGTGTATAAACTTTTGGAATTTTGCAGTAAAGCCCACAATACTTTTGTTAATTGTGAATTCGTCCCTGCCAGTGCGTGTGCTCTTGCACGCGCCTTTGGTAATTTTGCGGGGCAGCCTTCGGGTATTTTGTTATTTGTTTTAAGTCCAGTAAGTTCATTTCGCATATATATATTTTCTGGAAATATTACACGTAGGCCCTCGCATGTCTTGCATATTACATAAATACCCCTGGACGCATGCTTTTTCTTTTTGCTTCTAGTAATTTTTGCACGCATCTCTAAAACCCCAAAAAATCCCCAAAAATCACTGTAGCTTCCTGTTGCATAGTAGTTTATTACCATATTTTTATTTTTCATGATTATTGCATTTTTATATTTATAAAAATTCAAAAATAGCCATTTTCAGCACTGATTGCATTAGAAAATCACTAAAAAATATAAAAACTCTTCAGAAAAATCCCAAAAAAATATATTTCGTGTCTTTTAGTTAGTTTTAACTCCCAGCCAAAAATCATTAAAAAAATATAAACCAAACTCCAAAAAATTGCAAAACTCTAAAAAACTTCATAAAAATTTATAAAATTCATAAAAAATCCAAAAATAGTGTTTCCTTTTCCTGAATTTTCTTTGTTTTATTATCTTTGAGTGAAAATTAAGTTGGGGAATTTTTGCCACTGATTTCTAATTTATTTTCTCCATTTTAGTTTCAGCCTTGCATTTTTCTCCACTGTTTTCTTTATTTTGATAATTAAAAATACCAAAAACATTCTAAAAATTACCCAAAAATCACAAAAACAGTAAAAAAGTATAAAAAGACCAAAAAGACTTCATTTCCTCATTTTTGAGCATTTTTATCTATTTTCATAAATACTTTAGTTTCCTTTTTTTTACATTATCTTTAGTTTCCAATATTGAAAAAGGAAATAGAAAAATATAATATACAAAAAGAAAATATAAAATCAGTAAATTAAAAATCAAAATACAAAAATATAAAATTAAAAAAATTAAATAAAAAAAATTAAAAATTAAAAACCCACAAAAAAATAGCGTAATAGACATTTGATCACTTGCACACGCATTTTTTAGCACTTGTGCCCCGTTCTACCTGTCTGCTCCCTGTGTTCGACCTCTACACATACTTGCACTATACACATCTTGTTGTAGAGTTATAATAAATTTTAACTCCGCACATTTACTTTCATTGCTTGATATATTTGTCGTGGGTTAATTGTTGTTTTAATCCAAATTTCGTGTGGTCGATTCAGCGACTGAGTTCCCGCCTTGTGTGGAACTTAAGATCACCGATTTTTTGGGTTAAACAATGGCTCCAACAAGAATACCCTCCAAGTTATCTACTATGCATACTTGCCATAGAATATTTTTCATGCTTGGTTGATCAAACAGTTGTCATGCAGAAGTTATCGCCCAGGAGCAGGGGAACCTCAGTTGTCGTAACCCATCTCATCTATGCCAACGATCTATAGTTCTTCTATCGTATCACCGATAGATCCATGTTGACTTTGACAAAGATTTTTCTCAATTTCTACGAGTTATCTGGGCTAAAAATGAACGCTAATAAGAGTCGATTATCCCATTCTTTGATACCCAATGATGATTTGTGCTTAATATGGCCATGGACCTTCAAGGCAAGGTCCTGACAACATCATATATAGGTTTTCCACTTGGACACTACCCTGGGGAAGCAATGCAGTGGCGTTTCTTATATATTTATTTAAATACAATTATTTCAATAATTACAGATTGCATGCTGTAATACAGCATGTGCTGTATTAAAGGAGACCCTTCGATCTCCGAAGTACGGATTCTCTGCTGCAGTGCAATGCACTGCAACCGCTCGATCATGCTCGAGCATGTGGAGCGGCTGTAGTGCATTACAACACTACAACACTGCAACAGACAACCTGAGCCTTGATCCCCGACGGTCCCATGTAATTCAACAGGAGCAGACGATCCTCTCCCATAACTTTGACTTGTCCTAAGAAATTCCCAAGTTCCTACTCCCTCTACTTGCCTCCACCCGCTCCCAACAAACACTCCGCCAACACCATAAGACCACCCCATCTCCTGCCGCCAACATCCACAGCCGCAAACGATGGCTCATCTCTTCTTCTCTCTCTCCTTCTCCTTCCTCCTCCTCACCACCTCCACCGCCCAGCCCCCCACCGCGGACCCATTCGACCTCGGCCAGGCCAAGACCACCCACCTCCACTTCTTCTTCCACGACATCGTGAGCGGGCCCAACTCCACAGCCATTCGCGTCGCAGCCCCACCCAACGGCACCACCTTTGGCTTCGGCTCTGTTTTCATTATCGACGACCCCCTGACGGAGGGCGCCGACCGCAATTCGACTCCCGTCGGGCGGGCGCAGGGCTTCTACGCCATGGCCTCGAACGGGGGGGAGTTCGGACTACTGATGAACATGAATTTTGTGTTCGTCGGCGGTGAATTCAACGGGAGCACCCTCGCCGTGATGGGGAGGAACAACGTGATGTCGGACGTGAGGGAGATGACGGTGGTGGGGGGAAGCGGGCGATTCCGGATGGCGCGTGGGTACGCGCTTGCCCATACGCGGTGGTTTAACACGCTGGGAGACGTCTCCGTGGAGTATAACGTGTACGTGCAGCACTTCTCCGGTGCCGGGAAAGGGACTGTTCAAGGTGAAGGGCAGAGCAAGAGCTCTTCCGGTGGCGTTGGAGTTGGAGTTTGAGTTGCTGTTGCTTTGTTGAGTTTGTGTTTGGTGGTGAGATGTCGTAACCAAACAACTGGTGTGGGATCGTAGATTCCTGCTCGTCTGTTCTTGTAAGGATTGTACTCTGTCTGGGTTTCTGTTGCTTTCATAAATTACATGCAGTGTTATCGAGTTTCCAAGATAAAGTAAAGGAAATGTGCACGAGAAAATGGTGGGTGCAAGGAAGATAATTTTCGTGGAGCTCAAACGAAAAGTAAAAAGAAATGCAGTAAAACAGATTATTTTCAATTTGCATCTAATAACACTTGTGCTTTACTTGTTTCACAAATGAATGATGATCCCTGTAAACTATTCCTAATTTATGCACTTGTTTCGGATATCTATATTCGGTAATTTAACAATATGAATCACGGGTATGCTTCCCTTTGAAAAAGCACGAAACAACATCTTGACTAAGTTTACAATTCACCTAACCTGACAGCAAGCGACGAACGGAGGTCAAGCAGTGTCTTCGACAAAAGCATCTTTTCGATCTCCGACGGTATCATGCATGTGACCCAACTAAAACGCACCATTAAACGGCTACTTCTCCCACCGACTCTCAACTACACCGCCACAGTAAGACCACCTCCCACTCTCCTGCCACCCACCTCCACAGCCGCAAACGATGGCTCCTCTCTTCTTCACTCTCTTCTTCTGCTTCCTCCTCGTCACCGCCTCCACTGCCCAGCCCCCGCCTTTGGATTCAGCTCTGTTGTCGTGATCGACAACATCTTGACGGAGGGCTTCGACCACAAGTCGAGGTTCGTGGGGCGGGTTCAGCGCTTCTACGCTCGCCTCGATGGACGGAGAGGTTGGGCTGCTGATGAACATGAATTTTGTGTTCCGGAGCGGCGAGTTTCAGGAGAGCGCCCTTGCTGTGATGAGGAGGAACGACGGCCGGAAGGGAGATGCCGGTGGTTAGGGGAACCGAGCAGTTCCGGATGGTTCAACAGGCTGGGAGTGGGAGTGGGAGACACCGCGGAGGAGCATGATGTGTACGTGCAGCACATCTCCGGTGGCGGGTAAGAGGCCGTTCCAGTTGCGGAGTCTTGCAACAGGCCTTCCGCTGGCGCTACTCCGAGGGGAGTTAGCAGCTTCTGTTGCTTCGTTAGGTTTTGTTTTCTAGTTTGACGTGACTGTGCGAATGGAGACGATCCATGAAAAGACCATGATATCTTCTTTTTGTTCTTTTCTGCATCTTCATCATCAATCTGCTCCCATGAATCGTGAATCTAGTCGCCTGTCGGCTGTCGGCGTTCTTGGAACAAATCTGCTGCCTTCCTCACGGCGCCCTCATCCACTCCCGAAGGGTGAGTTTCAGTGGGGGATCCGTAATATATACTATACTAGTGCATGGTGCGAGGCTTCCGGGGGGGGGGAATCAAGATATGGTGAACAAGGTTTTAAAAATCGATCAATCTTTAATTTGGTCAAATCGGGTCGGACCGTCGTTTCAAATTGGTCAGACATGTGATGACGCTAGCATGACATAATTATTTCTATCAACTCTGAAAAAACCAGATCAGACTTACTTTACTTGTCAGACCGGTCGAACCTGTTTTTTGAACCAATAAAATCGGATACATATATGTAAGTATATATTTATATATCAATGAAATAATCGTTTAAAAGTCAAATCTTTAAATAGAATAACATGTTTACCTATTTCGAGTAAAACTCTACAAAAGTTAGTCACATTTTCTAGAATTATATATGAATAGGATATTGTAATCATTTATTTATAGTTGCTTCTAAGTATTAGCACAATGTATATTCCAAAAAGAGAGGGACATACCTTATATCGCAGAAGTTAAGAAGGGCACAAGTGATAAAAACCTCATTATTTCATTAATTAAATCTTTATTTTTTGAAGCCATCAAAATCGGGTCAATCCGGGTCAACCCGGTCTGACCATTGGTCGGATCCGATTTTTTTATTTTCTTTTTTTTTGAAATTAATTACAAAAAACGGCCAAATCGATCGGGTTGGGGTCGATTCCCGATCCAATCGATCCGACCGGTATGTCCGATTTGATTTTTTAAACCCTGATGGTGAATGAATACTAAATTATCGAGGGTACTTGACTTTCCTGTGAATTTGTTATTTCTTTCTATGGATACTCACAACCTAAATTAATAATCAAACTTGGAGATAATTATGTGTAAATCCTCACATAATTACATGTTATGATTATTTTATGTTATGGCCTACTATACATTTCACAGTCTAAAATTACATAATGAGGCACATATAATCCAATGTATGTAATTTTATGTATGTCATTTAGCCTTCTAATACATTGATATGTCCTATATATCAATGTATGATACAGGTTCCTGTAAATTATCCTTTATTAGAAGTGTATAATAATTATATGGCTTAGGGACAACAAAAGACACTTCTAATACATTGCAATTCTTGTCACATATAACTATGTGTAACACAAGAAAATCCATTTATTATTGTATTAGAAGTAATTTACTGTGAATTGTGCATTATTATACATTCTCATTATATATACACAGTTATGATTATGTGAACTATGTAGAAATTACATTACACAATTATGATACATGCATGTATACTGTAATAATCATACAGAATATGTATCTTTTCACAACTAAATACATGGAATCACATATGTGACTTATCACATGTGATTATGATTATAACAAAGTTACCATATATGATACATTTTTATCACAATCGCATATCTGATTAGAGTCAGATTATGTGTATTCTACATAATGAGGCACAACAAATACATTTCTATATTCTATGATAACAATGTATCATATATGGGAAAGTTCTAATACATTGGAGTTCAGATTATAGCATTTCACTCCATTGAGATAAACTCTGTAGTATACTAATCGTATAATTTAGAATGTATCATATTCATTGAGCATCATTATGATGAAATGTATCTTAATACACTGTTAAACTCTGCAACCTAAAATATTCACTATGTATAATACACTTCCAATATCATAACTGAGAATGTATCGTAACTGTGTCATGGAATTTCCACAGACTCATATGGCTACATAATTATGATAAACTTTAACATGATCATATATGGCCTAGGGATAACATAATACACCATTGTAACACATGGTTTGATTTTATGTGTAACCTAAAATCATGTAATCTTATGATCATTTTATATATGCACAGTGAATAGATCTGTGCATTTTATGTATAAAAAGGAATTACAATTAGTATCGTAAAGTGATTTATGCAACCTATGTAGTATTATGTTGGATTACAACGTGTTATGCATACACGGTTGTACAACAACAACAACAAAGTCTTTTCCCACAATTAAGTAGGGTCGGCTACATGGATTCTTCGCCTCCATTCAGATCTATTATGAGTCAATCCCGGGCTTATATCCACAAAACTAAGACCCCTCCGTATGGTCTCTTTCCAATACTTCTTGGGCCGTCCTCGCCCTCTCTTAGCTGGCTCAACATCCCAACACTCGCATCTCCTAACTGGTGCATCGGCTGATCTTCTTTGCAAATGTCCAAACCATCTTAAGTGATTTTCTCGCATCTTATCCTCGATCGGAGCTACACCAACTTTCTTTCAGATTACATCATTATGAATCCGATCTTTATGTATGTGTCCATACATCCACCTTAACATTTTCATTTCTGCTACATTCATTCTTTGCACATGTTTATGGTTCACAGGCCAACATTCGGATCCATAAAGCATAGAAGGTCTCACGGCTGCTTTGTAAAACTTTGCTTTAATTTTTAAAGGAATTTTCTTATCATAGAGAACAGCAGAGGCTCCTCTCCACTTTAGCCAACCGGCATTTATTCTATTAGTAACATCTCCATCAATTTCCCCATCATGTTGCAGAATAGATCCCAGATATCTAAAGAAATCTCTCTTCTGAATGTTATCGTCACCAATATTCACCTCAATTCCTTCACCATTGCTTCCATCAAAGGTGCACCCCATATATTCCGTCTTGGCCCTACTTATATGAAATCCTTTAGTCTCCAACTCATGTCTTCAGACCTCAAGCTTCTCATTTACTCCATCTCTAGTCTCGTCAATTAACACAATATCATCAACAAATAACATACACCAAGGTAACTCATCCTGAATGTGACTTGTCAACTCATCCATAATCAAAGTAAAAAGAAATGGACTCAAAGCAGAACCTTGATGTAAACCAATGTTGATGTTAAAATATCCAGTCTTCCAGACGGGGTCCTTACACAAGATAAAGTCCTATCATACGTGTCCTTTATGAGGTTAATGTATATGACAAGTACTTGTCTCTTCTCCAACACTCTCCACAATATCTCTCGTGGGACAGAATCATAAGCCTTCTCCAAATCAATAAAGATCATGTGGAGGTTCTTCCTTTTAGCTCTATAAATCTCCATTGTTCTCCTCAACAAATGAATAGCTTCAATCGTTGAGCGACCTGGCATGAATCCGAATTGATTTTCTTTTACGTTGGAAACTTGCCTCAACCTTCTTTCGATCACACGTTCCCAAATTTTTATAGTGTGACTCATCATCTCTATACCTCTATAATTTGAACAATTTTGAATGTCTCCTTTATTCTTATAAAGAAGCACTACGATACTCCTCCTCCAATCTTCAGGTATTTTCTTGCTTCGCCAAATAACATTGAATAGATTCGTAAGCCAAGTCAAACCATGCTCACCTAAAACTCTCCATACTTCTACAGGGATGTCATCCAGTCCTACACCTTTCCCGAGTCTCATAACCTTCAAAGACTCCTCTACTTCCTTTCTTTGTATCCGTCTATAACTTGCACGATTCAATTAACTTTCACTACAAGCTAGATCACCCAAAGTGAACTCTCTATTTCCTTCCCCAATGAAAAGTTTATGGAAGTACTTTGCAGTCTTTACAACACAACCGATCTCTCCTCCTCAACGCAAAGTAATCTACATGTGTTCTAGTTGGCCCACTCTTATAAGTAATTAAATGTTCCTCCTCCTTCTTGAATCGAGTGTTTGCTATGAAAAGATCATGCATACATGATTGTAACTAAATTATATGTATACATAATAAACATGTAAATCTTTTCGTAACACAAGGTAGTTGATCTCATATAATATGTTTATGTATACTATTTACTCAGGATATGTATACATAATTATTATTGGTGGCTAACATTTTCTTGTTAGAATTTTTTGATTTTTCAGATGTCAATGGAAGAGTACTACATGATGTTCCTTTGTTTACATCATCTGCATTTTCAACTTTATTGTAAACAACAAAGCTTGTATAATCATATAATAATTAAAAAAATTGAAGAAAACATATTATTCATTACTGAAGTAATAAGATGAATTAAGTCCACTAAAATGTCTAATCTGAGTCAAATAAAAAAGCAATAATGGAAAGTTCATCTGTTATAAAATTTTCGTCATGAAACAACTAAACATTCAAAATCAAGAAGAAAATAGCAAAGTACTTGAATTAATTTAAAAGCCATGTAATGTTCAATATGAAATTTAAAAAAAATCATTTTACCAATAAATACACAGTTCATTTATTGCAAAATTCTGTACAGAAGAAGCCAACATCTCAAACCAAAGCCTGATCTTCATTGATATAATGGAGGCAATAATTTTAAATTACATGCTTAAATGTTTATAAGGTATACCATTTCATATTGCAAAAAATATACTTCAAGCATTTATGCTATAATGTAGTAACAAATTACCTGAAATACTAGAGAAATGGACTTATATACATAATCACTTGCAAATATAATCCATTTCAACTTAAAAATTGTATTAATTCATGCAAAAAAATCATAAGTGATATCTACATAGCACATCTCTTACAATCTATACTTGTGAAACACCTAAGAACCATAGTGCTCGATTTGTTGCAGGAAGACATCGATTGGAAGTTTTGTAGAGGAACTCTACCATTGTGAACCTACCATGGGCCTGAAACGAAACTTCAAATCGAACGAAGCTCGATTGCATGTTATGCAAGAAAGGGACATGGGATAGAATCGGGGGAGGGAAGATGGACATGCTTCGATGTACGTGGGGGATGAAGAGCTTATCAAGGGAAGGTTTGGGTAGTAGAAGCGAGTGAGAAGGACCGCGAAGATAGGCTTGGGTTAAGGGGTTTGATTACAAAAATACTAGAAGAGGAAGCATGCGAGGATGAGAAGTAGCAGAAAATGGTGATGGAACATGACAGAAAGCAAATCACAGAAAATGAAGGAGATGAGGATTAAGAGCATTACCTGGAAAGGGATTGCCTGAAGGGGTTAATGGAGGCTATGCCTCTACTCCGTCTTTGCCTCGATTTGCTTTGGCGAGGGGGCGAATAAGCTTCGAACACCCTTTGAAGAAGGTGTGTATAAGACCTATGAATGTGGCACTCACCATGCCGATTGTCTGAGCACGTTGAAGGAGTAGAAGCTTTCACTGTGTGAGAACCATCACAACCCCTTGTCGATCGATCAGAGAGAAGAGAGGGATATGTCATACATTGATAGTTGATCATCCTAGGTCCTATCCACACCTGTCAAAGAGACATCAGCAACACCATTGATCAAGTTCAACCTTCGATTAGTCGTTTACTCCTCGAGAAGAACCAGTGTGATGTTGTTCCAGATAGAGGAAGAAGGTGTCGAGACACATGACCCAATAAAGATGAGAAGGACCCCTTATCTCCATCAGGTGCCAAATGTAGATAGAGAGTATGTAAAGAAATAGATGTTGAGAACATAACCAAATTGAAAGAGGGAGTCGCCAAAGAATAGATAAATGGAGGACTTTCGTACATCCATGTGTCACAGTGGGAAGAAAAACTGGAAGAACCTAGCTTTAGTGTAATGTATAGAGGCGGAGGGAAATAAGATTTGAAAACCCTCTGAAGAAGGTGTGCGTAATCCCTAGTAATGCAGCAATAGCCTCGTCGATCGTCTGAGCACATTGCTAGAAAAGAATCTTTTACTGTGAGAACCATCACAACCCATTGTTGATAGATCGGAGATAAGAGAGGCATGTCATACATTGATTGTTGATCATCCCAGGTCCTATCCACACCCGTCAAAGAGAACATCAGCAACTCCATCGATCAAGTTCGATCTTCGACTAGTCGTTCGCTCCTCAAGAAGATCTAGTGTGATGTTGTTCCATAAAGAGGAAGAAGGTGTTAAGACATGTGACCCATAAAAGATGAGGAGGACCCCTTGTCTCCGCCAAATGCCATATAGATAGAGAGGATGTAAAACAATAGATGCCGAGAACATACCCAATTTGAAAGAGGGAGTCGCCAAAGATTGGAGAAATGGAGGTCTTCTCATACATCCACGTGTTAAAATGAGAAGAAAAGTAGGAAGAACCTATCTTTAGTTTTAAGTATAGAAGCGAGGGTCAAATAAGCTTTGAACACCCTCCGAAGAAGGTGTGTGTAAGCCATAGGAATGCGACAGCTGCCTCGCCGATTGTCTGAGCATGTTGCAAGAGAAGAAGCTTTCACTATGTAAGAACCATTACAACCCATTGTCGATCGATCAAAGAGAAGGGATGGGTACATTGTACATTGATCGTTCACCATCCCAGGTCCTATCCACACCAGTCAAAGAGAACATCAGCAACCATCGATTAAGTTTGATCTTCGATTAGCCATTCGCTCCTCGAGAAGATCTAGTGTGATGTTGTTCCAAAAAGAGGAAGAAGGTATCGAGATGTGTAACCCATAAAAGATGAGGACCCCTTATCTCCGATAGATGCCAGATGTAGATAGAGAGGATGTAAAGTAATAGGTGCCGAGAACATAACTAACTGAAAGAGGGAGTCGCCAAAGAATAGAGAAATGGAGGCCTTTTGTACATCTATGTGTCACAGTGAGAAGAAAAGATGGAAGAACCTAGCTTTAGTATAATGTATAGATATTATGGGGGGGCAGGACCCTTCCTTAGTTCATATATTTCACTTGTATAATTATGAGAGTTTTGATACTAGCCCTCCTTAAATGTGAAATAAGTTATGCTCATGTAAAAATAAAATAACAAGAGGTTGGGGAGCTTGCACAATGGTGCATGTTACTTTACATGCACCTAAGGACGGATGGAGGGGAGCAAGGATGGGCAAGTGCCCCTCCTCCCCCCTCCCCCCCGCAAATTTTACGAAAAAAGTTTACTATATTTAGTTAAAACAATTACAAAATCTAAAAATTGCATCCTTAAATAAACTCTCATGTAACTTCTCTCTCACACACTCTCTTTCTCGCAATCTCTGTCGTGCAGTCAGTCTCTCTCTCTCGCGTGCGCCCTCTTTCTCTCGGCCTCTTTATCCCTCTCTCATGCACCCTTTCTCTCTCTCTCTCACCCTCGTTATCCCTCTCGTGCACACCTTTCTCTTTTCCGTAACCTCTCTCTCTCCCACACACACACACTCTCTCAACTGCTCTTCTAGACATTCTTTCTCTTAACATTATCCCTCTTGTTCACTTGCCCCTCACACGCCCATGTTAGATCAAATTGGACAAATTCGATGGCTATCAAGATTCAAAGTCGAAGGATGATAGGTATATTTTATGTTATATAATTTTCCTATTAACATTGTCCATTTGTTTTCTTATTTTTAATGTCTTTTTTTACTATTACGAAAAGTCTAATGATGATAGCAACTTTTTATATAACAAACTCAATTGAATAATTTTATCGTATAAATTTATGCATCTAGATTCTTTTTTATAAGATATTAGACAATCTATATGTTCTTATTCAATTTTTTTGTAGAAATGTTAGTAGAAAAGAGTGAAAAATTGTTTGGTATGTTAAATAATCATTTTATAATTTGATGATTATTCACATGTAAATAAGCATTTTGTTTTATTGAAAGTAATTTTACATATAAGTCAAGTCATTGATAAAATTTACTTTTTACATATAGAATGGAAAATATTTTAAATGAGTAGGAGGTCCAGATTCATCTATTTTCCAAAATAGTAAAAATAAGGAAGTTGAATCAAGCAAAAAGAATGTATGTTTAGAAGTTACGACAGATCTTGTGGTAGATCCTTGATGGAGACCAAAGATATCTTCTTATGATCCTAATGATCGAGATCGTATTAGGAGAGCTTATATTCAAAAAGGTTCGTGCCAAACTCAAAGTCATAATTTTCCATAAAGAATGATTAGAGATAAATTAAGATGATTTAACCAAGCTCAGTTTATTGAGTACAAAATATGGCTAGAGTACAACATATCAAAAGATGATGCATATTGTCTTTATTATTATTTATTCAAATCAAAAAATGATGTTCAAAGCAGAGGAGAAACTTTTGTCACAAAAGGCTTTAGAAATTGGAAGAAGAAGGAGAAATTTGATGAACATGTTGGTGGTCCAAACAGTGCTCACAATAAATTGAAACAAAATTACATTGCTTTCATGAATTAGAATCAAAGTAGACATAATTTATTAGACAACCAGACTACATATATAAAAAATGATTATCGAATTCATTGAATGTAATAGTAGACTGTGTTAGATTTCTTTCAAGACAAGATATGCCTTTCAGAGGAAATGATGAATCGAATATCTCAATTAATCAAGGTAACTTCCTTGAATTATTAAATTCCTTGCAAAACATAATAAGGAGGTTGGAGGTGTTTTATTGGAAAATTTTTCAGAGAATCTAAAATTAATTGCACAAAAGGCTTTAATATTATCTTTATTGTTATTTATTAAAATTAGAAAATGATGTTCAAAGCAGAGGAGAAACTTTTGTCACAAAAGCTTTAGAAATTGGAAGAAGAAGAAGGAGAAATTTGACAAACATGTTGGTGATCCACATAGTGCTCACAATAATTGAAATAAAATTACATTGCCTTGATGAATTAGAATCAAAGTATACATAATTTATTAGGCAACCAGACTACGTAGATGAAAAATTATTATCGGATTGGTCTGAATGCAACAATAGACTGTGCTAGATTTCTTTAAAGATAAGGTTTGGCTTTCAGAGGAAATGATAAATCGAATATCTCAATTAATCAAGGTAATTTCCTTGATTATTGAAATTCCTTACAAATCGTAATAAGGAGATTTGAGATGTTTTATTGGAAAATGCTCCAGAGAATCTAAAATTAATTGGAGCAGAAATCCAAAAGGATATTGTTAATGCGGCTGCAACATTAACAACTAAAAACGTCATTATGGAACTTGAGAATGAACTGTTTTCAATTTTAGTTGATGAATCTAGAGATATATCAATTAAAGAGCAAATGATTACGCTACGTGAACAAGAAAGGATGTGTTGTCGAGAGATTCCTATTGGTAATCCGTGTTCCTGATACTATAGCTTACTACTCACTCGAAGATTTATTTTCATCATATGGCTTAAGTTTTGCAAAATTACGTAGGTAAGGTTATGATGGTGCAAGCAATATAAGGGGAGAATTTCATGGACTTCGAGCATTAATTCAAAAAGAAAATATCTCAGCATATTATGTGCATTGTTTTGCACATAGAATTCAATTAGCTTTAGTAGAAACTGCTAAAAATAATGTTCAAGTTGCGTTGTTATTTTATATTATTCTGCGTCTGTTGAATAATGTTGGAGCTTCCTGTAAACATCATGATCAGTTAAGAGAATCATGCTCTTCAGATTGTTAAAGCTATTGAAATTGGTGAACTTTCAACTGGTAAAGGTTTAAATCAACAAACAAGTATCTCACGCCCTGGTGATACTCAATGAGGATCACATTACAATTCTCTAATTAGCATCACTTTGATGTTTGCATCAATAGTAGATGTTCTTGATATTATTGTGCAAGATGGTTCAAATTGTGAACAAAGAGCAGAAGCATCTTCTTTGTTAGATTCCATACAATCATTTGATTTTATATTCAATTGTTATCTTATGAAATTTGTTTTGGTATTACATCTGAATTATCACAGTCACTACAACGAAAAGAGAAAGATATTGTAAATGCTATGACTTCGGTCAAGATTTCTACACAGAGATTGTAACTTTTAAGAGATAGTGGATGGGACTCGTTACTCATAAATGTAAGTTGCTTTTGCAGAAAGCGAATTACCGATGTTCCTGAGATGGAAAAACCTTGGATGGCTCATGGAAGGCCTCGATTCAGAACTCATAGTATGACTAATTTGCACTATTATCTGGTTGTATGGTCATCGACTCACAAGTTCAAGAATTAAATTTTTGTTTTATAAAAAGGACAAATGATTTGCTTTTGTTTGTAGCATGTCTTAATCCATCACAATCATTTTCCTCCTTCAATGAAGAGAAGTTAGTTCAGATGGCCACATTGTATAAGGATGATTTTTCAGATGCATGACATGGTGAAATTAGATAATCAACTTGAAACATATTTTTTGAATTTGACTTCTGATAAAGATTTTTCCAAGCTGAAAGGAATCATAGATCTTGCACAACTATTGATTGAGAAGAAAAAGGGTATGATATATCCTTTGGATTATAAGATTATTAGTTTGGCACTTATTCTACCAGTCGCAACTGCTACAGTTTAAAGAACATTTTCTGCAATGAAACACATCCAAAATCACCTTTGGAATAAGACGGGGAATCAATGGCCGAATGATAGCTTGGTTACTTATATTGAAAAAGATATGTTCACAAATGTCAGCAATGAAGAAATTATTCAACAATTTCAAAATATGAAATCTCGTCAAGGACAACTCTAACAAGTGATTTTAGAAAGAGCATAATTATTTTTATAATTTCAAAAAGAGTGCAATCATTTTTTATTTACATTGTAGATTTTCTATATGTTGGTTAATTTCATTACATCAGTTGTTAGTTAATTTCATTACATTGATGAATGCAATGTTATATCTAATTTGTGCCCCCTCCTAATTACCATCCTAGCTCTATCCTTGCATGCACCATGGTGCATGTAACTTTACATGCACCGGTGCCAGAAATGCTTATTTTTTAAAATGAAACCTTAGGAGATTTACGTAGAATTATTAGCGGAATATGTATTTAAAATTATGTGTAAAATAAATATTCCCAACATATCAATCTGGAGGGCAAAATATCATCAATTTTGATAAAGTTAAAAAATTGCAATCTTGATGGATGGTTTAGAAGTCTTGAATTAAGTTGATTTTTGAAAGACATCATGGTGATATATGGTGATCTAAATCTCACATGATTTCATATCAAAAAAATATCAACAAATGGGTGTTTATGATACCAGTGCATGTAAAGTTACATGCATCGTAGTGCAAGCTCCCCGACCTCAAATAACAAATCCACTTAATGATATGGTGGTTATTTCGTGTGTTATTTTATTTTGTGGGATAGGGTTTGAATCCCCATAGCACCAATTTATTTTTATAAGAAAAATAGTTTAAAGCATATTAATTCTCATATTATTTCTAAACCTCCTTATAAATAAAATAAATTTTATTGTTTCCCCTTAACAATGGAATTTTTTATTTAAAGTACTCATTTGATAATTTAGAGAATTTAGACAATTTGAAATAATTATATTTAATAAAATTTAAAAATAACCATCAAAATAATAAATTATTTGAAAATCTAATCATAGTAATAAATTTTAAATCGTAAGTTTATAAAAAATTGAAAAAATTCATTTGAACATATTATTTTTTTAAAATATCACTTAAAAATGTAATATTTTTTTCATTTTTGAGCATACATGATAGACGTATACATGGCCCTCGATACAATTCCTGGTTCTGCCCCTGGTGCGTTTGGACAGCGAGTTACTCGGGATGGGGTAACCTATTTTTGTGTTTTGGTGTTTGGATATATGGCTTGTGGTTGAGAAGGTTTGTTGTGGTGTGATTGGATTGGAGCTTGAGAAAATGAGTAGTTGTGATTTGATTGTATTGAAATTTGGAAAAGTGGGTGGAAGTTGAGTATTTATAATTTTTAAATGATAAGATGGTATATTATATTATTTTTTTCTGAAATATATGAAAGAGAAATGAATTGTTCGATGTATTAAATAAGAGAGAGGGAGAGAGAGAGTTGACTTTGGTGGACCCACAAGTAGGGCTGTAAGAAAATTCTCGAGTTCGATATTCGCTCAGGTTCGACTCGCTAAAAGTTCAATTCAGATTCGGTTCGGAAATAAACGAACCGAACCTGAACACAAGTTTAGGCTCGATTAAATAAACGAACCGAACCTAAAAATCATAGGTTCGCTCAGGTTTGATTCGTTAAAAGCTCGATAAACATGCATATATACGTATTTACAAATCCGTATCCGTAGAAGTGGACCTTATTTTGAGATAAGTCAATTTTGTCCCAGGATAAGTGAATTTTGTCTAGAGATAACTGGATATTTACGGGATAAGTAGGTTTTATCTCGGTATAAACTATCAAAAAATAAATAGTCACATCGTGTTTACAACATCCATCATCTATGTGTCAGTACTTTTCCCTTCTTTATCTCCAATATCTCCATATTATTCTTATTCCTTATCCCCATCGGAACAGATGTAAAAATATATTATAATTATATTTTTTTCAAAGAGTTGAATCCTTATTAAGCTATTTTTCAAAAAGATGAAGATGCGTTAGATAAAGAAAAAAACTAAATGAATATTTATTCTAATTGTAAATACATATATATTTTTCATTTCTCTTCTTTTCACTCCCTCTGAATTCTTAAGTTTGATATTCGCTTAGGTTCGATTCGTTTAAAAAGAGGTTCGATTCGGATTCGATTCGAAAATAAACGAACCGAACTTGAACACAAGTTTAGGCTCGATTAAATAAACGAATCGAACCTAAAAAATATAGGTTCGCTCAGGTTCGGTCTGTTTACACCCCTACCCACAAGGGGGATAAGGATTTGGATTTTAGAGGGTCCAACCAAATGCACCGAAAGAGAAAACCCATCGATACATAAGGATTTTGTATCCCCTTGCAAGATCGTGCATTTACAATTATTTCCTTATCTTTTTTGCAATAATACACTTGCCCTTATATTCTTACAAAAGGTCACATTCTATGTTTGTCCATCAATGTAATATAAGGGTATAAGTGTAATAACATAGGGGCACTACTATAAATTTTATAAGAATGCAAAGGTACAAATGTTGTTGGAAAAAGATAAGGGTGTAGCTATAATTTCACAATAATTGCAGAAGGGTACCTACATACAAAAAATTAATAAAAAAATAATTGGCTTCTTAATTGTTCCATTCGCCAATGACACCTATTTAAAAAATCTTTTTTTTGTAAATTCTAGACTCGAGTACTAACAAGTGATTTTTATACCCGTGTCCCTATGAGTTCTCGTGGTTACCCTTACCCCCTACCTTTTTTGCAAAAATAATTGGACCATACCTTCTTGACTGTCAACAGCTATGACCTAGGGCTAACAATACAAATCCCTTTAAAATACCATCAAGACAATTGGATTATAGCACTGTTTTTACGAATCATAAAATCAAATCAAAGTAATGTACATAGAGATATGAAGTCAATAAGACCATAAGGAGTAAGAGAAAACTTAGAAAATCCTATTAGTAGCACAGTCTATTATAAGTCTGTAATAAAATGAGATGTTGAGTGAGAAGTGTGCCAATCGAAGAGCCATAGAACTTGAGAGGTTGCGGAAGCATAATTCGTGCACTTGTTTTGATAAGCACAAGGTAGAGAGGGAACACTACTAAGGAGGTGCAACTATTAAGGGAGGAGTTGATTGTTGCTAGTAAAGAGGAGCTCTATTGTTAATGTTAGAAGGAGAAGCAAGTAGAATTGGAGAGGAAGAAAGTACAAGGAGAAGGGAAATGGTAGAGGCCAGTGGAGAAGGTGAGGGCGATGGCGGGGGCGCAGGGTGGTGGTGGTGGTGAAGAGATGTAGAAGAGGCAGAGGCACTCTATGTGAGAGAGGGTAGAGGCTAATCACGATGAATGAGAGTTAAAATGTGTGAAAACAATGTTCAATTAAAATGAGGTTATTATTGTATAATCACGAATTCAAATTTTAAATAAAAAAGCGTGTGTAGTAAAAATCATATATGTCAAATAACAAGAAGAAGTTGTTTACTATAAATTTTAATATAACTTGAAAGCTTTCATCTAGGTTTGGTTTTCTTTTCAACCTTTATATTTCATTTCTATGTTTTGTAGTTTGTAAGGATTTTGATTTTGAAACTAACTAAAATATAGTGGAAAATTAAATAAAATTTATAATCAAATAAAAAATTTTATGTAAAAGAGTTTTATCGTATTTTCAATTTTATATTTAAATTTTATGAAAGTACTAAAAGAACAAACTTCTTGAAATGGTAAATTATCCTTAAATTTTCAAAAGAAACACATATATTAATTAGGATATGTAATCAAATGAACAAATAGCATTAATCTTGCATTATGCTTCTCATTTTATGTATTTACCACATTTATTTAAAATAGAATATATGAAATCAAATTATTTAATTTTTTATGTAGCAAGTGGTAGAAATAGAAATCGAGTAGAATTATATACTATAGCTCTAATCAAGGCCTACTTGCAATAACTATTATGTTGAAAGTATCAAAAAGAGCAAAAAAAATATTTTTATATTGTCTACATAAAAAGTTTCCTAAATGTGCAAAATAGAAAATTTGCCAAAGATAAAAAATGCTTGTAGATGAAATTTCGAAGAAAAATAATATGCTATGCAACATGGGGAAAATTTTCAATATTTTCCTAATTATTGTATTTAATAATTTATGAGTAACTAATTAGCATGCCAACATGCCTAGTCTCCTAATTCAAGCAAAATCCGAGTCTAATTTAATGTATTTTACATAATTTCTTACCTGAATGGCATTTCAAGAGTGGCAAATATATTGCATGCAAAATCCTCCCAAAAAGAGCAAAAAATCATTGTAAAATAAATATTAAAAAATTAACTTCAATCCAAATTTTATTTTATTAAGTTTTTTCGAATATGGGTTTAGAGCCCATTAAGTTTCTAATTCTTTTTCCTTTCAGGATCATTTTAGAGGAAGCACGTGTAGGCTTTCATCTCTTCTCTCTTTTTCGAAAGAAGAAGCGGAATAATAAGAAACATACAAATTAGCTTTCCACCTATCTTTTTCATGGGGAAGGCAGTCAGCTCCTCCTCCACGCCCCCTTCCCTTCCGCCTTTGTCGCTCCCCACATCGGGGGATGACCTCCACCCCTCCCAATGTCAGCCCCATGTCTCCTCCTCTCCCTTGACGGCTACAAAAAGGAGGACAACCCCATGAGGAAGAATCCATCACTGGAGAAACCCTCCCACCCTTCTCTCTTACACTCGCCACCACCATCCTCCTCCTCTCCTTCATTGTCGTCGATCCACCTCAAGTGTATTGTCGCGACCCTGTTTCCCAGACCGTCGGATCCTCCTATATCCGGATCTGGTTACTCAGCAATAATTTATTCAGCAATCACAACTTACATTCAGAAATAGACTGTAAATAAAAATACTCAGAAGAAAGTATTTCAACACTTTTCCATTCACAAAACAAAGTTCAGATGATATACTGTCCCACTATAACCATTTACATGCACATCAGCTTGAAAGGAAAATATACAAAAGATTACTAACTACCTTAAAGAGTAAAGCTACTGTGGCTGGCTGGATGTCCAGTATGTAAGCCGGATGTATTTTTTTTAAAGTCCTTGCAATGGCTCACCGATACCTGTTAGGTTTTCCATAAATCATAGGATAAAAATTAGCGAATGCTAAGTAACGAAGAAGAGAAAAGCAAACAAATTGTGTATTTTTTCAAAACTTGATATCACAAAAAATTTATTCCTTCTCATTAATTTAAGTCCTATTCCTTTCTATTCCACATCAGGGATTAGTCCAGGGGAACCCCACCATTCTTGCACTCCGAAGTTGTGGACACTTCGGGATTGGAGATTGTGTTGATCTTGGTAAGCTTATGCCGCCACACGTCGCCTCAACCAATCCTCCAATACTACCCTGACAATTTTCCTTTTCTTTTATTAAACTGGGTCTCAACCCTCAGCTTGGAAAAACAAATGAGCACACCGTCATCGAGGACTCGGTTGTTTAAAACCTCAGGCTAACATTTAATCATATAACCTAGCGGCTTTAAATACATATTATCGTGACCCAGTCGCTATTGAACCACCCGTGCCTCCACATGGCACTACCACATCTTCCGTCATTCCAACCCGAATATATTGGCTCCCGGTACCACGCGTTGCAAAACATTCATTTCATGCGCACTTATCATAACAGGGCAATCGTGTATCACCTAGGTAGGGAAATGCCAATACGGGTTCCTTCCGACAAACCTACAGGTTGCATGCCTGACCTGTAGTTCTACTCCCAGTCATCCTTAACGTGACACATGATCCTTTTCAGGATCCAACTCAAACCACATCAGTTCCCATGATGTAATTCCCTAAGTAGGTGATGAATCCACGTTTCATCATCTTTATTCTATCATTTTGGCCTTAAAAACCCTAGTAAATGCGTGTAAATAGGCGTAATATAGCCATTTTAGCATTCATGCATATGTGTGTAAATATTGTATAAAATGCGGTTTTTAATGCCAAAATAATAGAATAAAGAAAAGAAAAGAAAAAGAATAAAATATTGTAAATATTTTATGACCCGAAACCCCGAGACCTAGGCATCTTGATGAATAGGTCGACAAGGAATAAAGTAGGGGGAGATAAGGGCCAAAACACAGATAAAATACCTATACATTTTATTCATTCTTTATTCATTTTGGGACCTATTTTTGGTTCCACTTTTTGTACATCAAATAAAGAAACTTTGTACATGAAAGTTGTAGATAATTAATAAAGAAAAATACAAAATTGATTTCACAGAAAAATAATGTACAGATAAAAAGTTATGGTCTGAATAAAATTCCAGAATGCCAACTTCCCAGACCCGTATCTCACAAATAAAAACTCCAAATGCAGCGTACTCACCTTTAATTGTATATAGAAGAAAATAATCTAATTAATGGTGGTGGTTTCGCATTTGGCGGAGCTACGGTTTGAAAGTTGACTTTTGGGCCCACATTGTATACTTGTACATATTAAAATATTCAATTTATTATTTATTTATTATTTTTATAATTTTATATTTTTATAATGTTGTAAATAATATTTATAATAATTATGTGCATTAAAATCAGAATAAAAACATAAATCAAATACAAATAAAAATACTTGTATATATTATAATACATAGGTATAATATATGTAGCTATACCTATACAAGTAACACTTGTATTTTATTTAATATACAAAATAAATCAGAAAAATAAAATAAAAATATATTTGTAAACATAAAAGTATTTTATAATTTTATAAAATCCTAAATAAAAATAATGAAAATAAAATAAATAAATAAAAATAAAATACTTAAATATATAGATATAGATACCTATAAGGGTATAAATGCAAACTTGTAAAAATATACCTCATAAAAATAATTAAAAATAAGAATAAAATACTACATAAAATTATAAACACTTTTTATTTAATAACCTAAATCTAATAAAATAATTTACTATTTTAAAACTATTTTTTAAGGTATTTTTGCAGGCTTTTTCCTGGTTGGTCCACGTGGACCAACCAGGGGGGTTGGAAAGTTGACCAGCGGTCAACTCTCTGACCCCAGCCTGCTGTGTGTCAGAATGCATTTTGTCCCATCTTCTCCCTTTTTTCTAGGCCGATCCTTTCATCGGTTGACCTAGATCTCTTCTGGGATTTTTCTCCCCTATGATTGGTCATTCACGCCCACCTATTATCTCAGGGATTGGATCAACGGGCCACCCGTGATCGCGCCTCGAAGAGAGCTCCAGAGCCATGTTTCAAAAACCACCCAAACACCTCCTCCAACTTTTGAACCCTCTTTGACCACTCTTCTTCCATCTCTTGGGCGTGCTCCGGATTGGGCCTGGTGACAGGAGGTCCTCCAGCCGCCTAGAGGCGAGGTTGAGCGGCCGAGGCGGCGCTCCACCACCCATCTCCGGCCAACGGCCGTGAGGTTCATACCTTGGGCTCCATAGCCCTCGAGGTTGTTTTCCCTTGTATTTTCTTGCAACTTTAACCTTGCAGTAGCTGTAGGTACACATCCCATACCTTGTTTCGCCTATTATCCATCCAGCCACCTGATCGACACCTCGCCGAAGCTCCTGGAGCTCCGGCCACTCCAAACGCACCGTCATCCATCTATTTATCGCCATTAAACGTCAGATCTATGCTCCTTGCGCTGTCGCGTTTTTATATATCTTTGCAGGATCTGAAGGTCCTCTCCTGAGGTCAGGCGCGTCACGCAACCACGCCCAGGTGGCCGGAGCAGCCCGCAGCTTGGGGAGCTCGCCCAGCCGCTCCCCGGGCTCATTTGGCGCCCCTGGACTGTTCATCGGGGCCGCAGGAGCTTGCACGTGCGATTGGAAGGCCGCGAGGAGGCTGGAGGAGCATGTCGCGCCTCTTTGAAACTCGCCAACGGCGAGTTCTCCAGCCGTTCTTCCCGGCACTTCGCGATCCGTCCGATCTCGCGCATCCTGCAGGAGTACAGGCACCGTTGGATGAAGATTCCTCCAGCCGCTGATCGCAATTCCACCATCTAATCCTAGCCGCTGGAGCTGAAGGGGTATCGTGTCTCCACGGCTTGACACGTGTTTAAGTGGAAGCCGCATCACCGTCGGATGCGCCCCCTGCTGGGTATTTTGCGTGCCCACCCAGCTCGTTTTGTTAATTGCTTACTGGTTACTAAACTTTTGCCTGCTGTTATAGTTTTTTGTGCTATTTGCGAATTGGCCCCCAAACTTTAATATCATTGCAGTTTTGCCCTCGCCAGGCCGCGTGCGTCGCACGTGGCCTTGGTGAATTTTGTAGCAACCCCCGGACGTTTACTTATTTTCTTTTAATTCTAAAACATTCTCGTGCAGTGCAAAAATTTTGGTAACAATTGCATCTGAGCCCAGATCAGTTTGTTTATTGCAATTATAACCTTACCAGTGCGCGTGCTCTTGCACGTGCCCTTGGTAATTTTGTTGGATAGCCCTTCGGGCATTTTGTCATTTGTCTTAAGTCCAGCAATTTCATTTCGCATATATAATTTCTGGAATTATTGCAAGGGGGCCCTCGTATTTTCTGACTATTACAAAAACGCCCCTGCGAACATGCATTTTCTCTTTGTTTCTTGCATTTTATGCCTGCATCTGTAAAATCCAAAAAAATCTACAAAAATTAACTTAAGTCTCTGTTGCATAGTAGTTCATCAACATATTTTTATTTTTCGTAATTATTGCATTTTATTATTTATAAAAATTCAAAAATAGCCATTTTCAGCACTGTTTGCATTAGAAAATCACTAAAAAATATAAAAACACCTCAGAAAAATCCCAAAAAAATATATTTTGTGTCTTTTAGTTAGTTTTAATTCCCAGCCAAAAATCATTAAAAATATAAAACCAAACTCCAAAAAATTGCAAAACTCTAAAAACCTTCATAAAAATTTATAAAATTCATAAAAACTCCAAAAATAGTGTTTTCTTTTCCTGAATTTTCTTTGTTTTATTATCTTTAAGTGAAAATTAGAGTGGAGTATTTTTGATACTGTTTTCTATTTTATTTCTCCATTTTAAGTTCCAGCCTTGCTTTTTACTACTGTTTTCTTTATTTTGCTAATTAAAAATACCAAAAACATTCTAAAAATTACCCAAAAATCACAAAAACAGTAAAAAAGTAGAAAAAGACCAAAAAGACTTTATTTTCATATTTTTGGATATTTTTGTCTATTTTTATAAATACCTCTTTGTCCTTTTTATTACATTGTCCTTAGTTTCCAATATTGAAAAAGAAAATAGAAAAATATAAAATATAAAATATAAAAATCAGAAAAAAAATCAAATCAAAATACAAAATTATAAAATTAAAAATTAAATAAAAAATTATAAAATTAAAACCCACAAAAAAAATAGCATAGATAGATACTTTGATCACATACACATACATTTTTGAGCACTTGTGCCCCGTTCTACCTGTCTGCTCCCTGTGTTCGACCTCTACAATACTTGCACCTATACACATCTTGTTGTAGAGTTATAATAAATTTTAACTCCGCACATTTACTTTCATTGCTTGATTTATTTGTCGTGGGTTAATTGTTGTTTGAATCGGGATTTCGAGCGGTCACCGCATCGACTGCGGTTTCGCCTTGTGAAACCGTACGACCCTCTATTTCTCGGTTCAACAAATGGCGCCGTTGCCGGGGAGCAACAGCGCGTAGTTCGGGTCTTGTTTGTGTTTGTGATTGATTGTCTATTTCGCGGCTTTTATTTTTCGCTATTTTATTTCCTTTATTTTTGATATATCATTTGAATTGTCTGACCACCCTCTTGTTTGGTTTTGTGCGAGGTACGCGGATCGAGGGAGGCACTCCTTTCCAGGAGCGCTCGTGCAACCACGTGAGGCTGCTTGGGCTTCGCAACAAGGCGGACTTGGAGGGAAATTTTGAAGACAATTTCTGAGCTTCTATTTTATTGCATTTATTTTTTGTAATTTAAGTGAGAGAGAGACTCTTAATTTGTAATAATACAGGTACCCCCGGACTTGGACTTTCGAGCCTAATTTCCAAGTGATTGTTCACTTGGGGGCTCTCGCGGTTTTTACGGCTTTTCATCGCATTTTTTTTATTATTTTGTTTTGTTTTTCGATTTTATTTATTTTGTGTGATTGAGCCCTTAGCTTTTAAGATTGCTTGCGTAGCATTAGGTCCAAACACCTTAATCAACATTGCATGTACCTATAGTCTCGTTTGGACTTAGTCAAATTTTAAACAGTTGATTATCACCTTCAATCCGCCGCGCCGCGAGCTCTCCCCGCAAAGCGCTTTCTCCTACCCTCAATTTGTTGAGCAGAGGAGGGGTGAGCCTAGACCGGACTCTAGGGTTGAGGATTGACGGTCAACTTGTGGTTCTTCCCGCTAATAGCAATTTTTGAACTTAGGGCGATTTCATCGGCTTTGCATTTGCATATAGATAGGTTTCAATTCTGCTGAACATCCTTGCATGTAGAGTGTTGGAGGCAAGGTGAGCATTTACGCTTTAGCATCCATCATTATTTGCCGCTTGCATTGCTTTTCCGACTCTACCTCTGATTTTGCCAACCTAGGATCTTAAAGGAATTGAATCCCCGATAGGCTCGTGCATTTTTTATTAAAAAAATCCAAAAAAAAGTGATAACCAAAGAAAATTGGGACTGCTAACATTACTTGACCCTAAAATTCACCAAAAAGAAAAATTTTGTATTGGGGCGAGTAATCCCCTCATTGTCTTCGCTTTTACTTGCTCGCGCACACACTAAGGTTAGAGCCCAAATCCCATATTCAGCCCCCTAAGTGTTTGCGCAATATTTTGACTTCTCACCTAACTCTAAAACAGACAAGATAAAAAGACCGCTCTTTGCGGTCTCTACCGAGTTGAGTAGGTGAATTGAGGGTTTGATTTATTTCATTTTTGTCTGTGATTGTTTGTGTGTCCTAGATCATCCCCGCGCATTTGCGCCTTCTTCTCCACTCTCTTGACTTGACCATCGTGCTCTCCCGCTCATTTTCTTTTGTTTCGAGATGGCCGACTGGAGCGTATTTTATCCGGACTTCGCGGATCCCTCCTTCACTCCAACCGGTCCACCTCCTTTTTTCAAGGAGGACTTTGCTCCTGACTTTTGTACATATCCGCCTCAGCCACAGTATCAGGACTCGGATTTCTACCCACACCCACCTCTATCTCCACCTGTGTATTATCCGCCTCCACCTTCACATCCACCCGAGACTGAGCTGATGGAGTCACCTTTCATGAAGTCCACCCTTGAGCACTTGACCCAGATGATGGATCATATGAGACAGAGGATTGACCACCTCACTAGTACCAATAAGAGCGACCATGATATTCCACCATTTGATGATATGGGTTCACTCGAGGATTTCCATGAGAGCTTGCAATCACCAAAATTACAAAAAAATGAGAAAAATTTGAAAATACAAAAAGAGTTCGGGAGACACATGATCGAGCCAGACTGTGAGGAGAGGTACCACTTGCCAGACCCTTTTACCACACAGCCTTTCACACCTTGTCCCACCTTTGACCCCGAGGATGCCGCTGTACAGACTGCTCTTGGCATGCCTCATGTATATGATGATTCCGACTTCCTCCCTTGTATGGCGGAGGTCCAAAAATTCAAAAAAATGCTGACTGAACCCGAAGTGGTGGCCACCATTCATGAGATCATCCGTTCCCCACTTCAGCAGGCCATGACCCATATGTCTGCTCCTCTTCCCAAGAAGAGAAAGCGGAGGAGCAGATCTGAGCGTCATATCTTGACCATGGCCACTGCCCACGCCATCACACACCGTCCCATTCCTAAGAAGAGGAACACTGCCACACCTTTCATTAGCTGCACCATCTCTGACCACACATGTGATCACACTCTCCTAGACGGCGGTGCTTCGATTAGCATCATACCCTTCGCACTGGTACAGTCTCTTCACTTAGGGCCTCTCAAGAAAACCAGGATGATCGTACAGTTCGCTGATGGATCAATAAAGAGGCCGAAGGGTATCCTTGAAAACGCCATCATCTCGATTCAGGGCACGAGCCACAATGTTGATTTTGTCATGTTGCCGATGGAGAACTCCACAGGGGAGCATTCTCCAATCATCCTGGGACGACCATTCCTTGCCTCTGCGAGGGTCGTTATTGACTACGGATCAGGAGAGATTCGCTTCCGTCCTGCTGACGAGGGCGAAGCAGTGATCACCGCACCCACTGCTGACCAGAGACCCGCACCTGATGTGACTTCACCTATCTTGGCTGACCCCGAGGACTATGATCTATATGAGGATATCAGAGAGACCTTCTTCATGACCGATGATGAGACCCGAGAATTCCTCTCCAAGGAGGAAAGCTCGGAAAGCATAGACCTTGGTGTTTCCGCTTCCTGTGATTGGCGATGTGTTGATGATATCCGCGGGATTTACACGATTGACACCATTGAGCGGAGGGCAGATATAGAGACTATACAGGACGGACATGCTCTGATTACTTCCACTGATGAGTCCGCTCCTGTCCATGTAGATACTGATGAGACTAAGGCCGAATTTGATTTTGTTGCTTTTCTTCAGAGATTCGGACCTTTTGATGAAAAAGATGATCCAGTTGAGATTATAGAGGACGAACAGAGTTCGACTACTTCCACCGATGAGTTCGTGCCTTTTGGTTTTGACTTGGATGACTCCTCGCAGGACGACTCTGAGTACACTACTTCCGATGATGATGAGTTCGTCCCATTCCACTTTGATATCAGCGAGACTCCCAAGGCCGGACCGAGCCGTACTACTTCCACTACCCAGTCTGTGCCTTCCCACCCTAGGGCCCCCGAGGACTTACAACTTGTCGACCCTGATCGGATTCCGTCCACTGTGGACCCCGATGTCGACCTGCACCACACTAGATCTATTCCTCCGCGGTCCCGCAAGAAGGTTTGCTTTCTACCTTCTTGACCATCTGTATATCCACCTCTGTTGTACATTCTCCTTTGTTCGTCTCTATCTTCCGTATTGCTCGTCCACCCATTATCGTGTCTGCCTTGCTTAGGACGTACTTTGCCCTAAGTATAGGGGGGTGGACGAGCCGAGTGTTCATTCATCGTTCCGTCTAATCACTCCTGTTGTTGCCTATACTTAGGGCTTCTTTCACCCTAAGTATAGGGGGAGTGACGTGTACATCCTCACGATCTCTTCTTCCATCTTCATCTCTGTTTCTTCTTTTCTTCTTTTCTTCTTTTCCTCTTCTATCTTCTTCATCTATCAGAAAGGTGCCGCCCTTGTAGACAGTTTTCCATACTTAGGACGTACTTTGTCCTAAGTATAGGGGGGTGTGCACCCCGAGTTTTTCTATTCTTCTTCGATCCTCTCCATTGTCTCCTCTTCTTGTCTATACTTAGGGATATTTTACCCTAAGTATAGGGGGAGACAATCTGAGTACGATCTGTTCATTCCCACCCTTGACCCTCCCTGCTTTGTGTACAGTCTGCTATACTTAGGATTATTTGATCCTAAGTATAGGGGGGACGGTCAACTTCTCATTCATTGATTCATTACTTCATTCCTTTATTCTTTATATTTTCCTATACTTAGTACGAGTTATGTCTTCTCTTTTCTCTCCGATCTATGAGGACATAGCTCAAGCTAAGTATAGGGGGTCGTATATACTACGTATATACTTTAGCCATAACTCGTACTTTCGTATTTTCCTAATAATATGGCTAATAATTCTTTAAAATTCATTAAAAATCCTTAATAAAAAGATGTGGTTATTCCTCAAATTATTTTTGTATTTACTGATTAATAAATCAGGTGAAAATGTTTTTTGCAAAATGTTTGAAAAATAGTTTGAAAATCTTTGTGTACATCTATTGAAAACTATTTTGAAAATATTTTGTTACATGTTTTCAACCTGTGTGAAATTGTGTGGATTGTAAAACTTCTTTTCTTTGTGTGAAATAAAATGTTTGAAAAATGATTTGCAAATGGTTTGAAAAATGGTTGCAAAAAAATGATTTGAAAAACCTATATTTACTGTTCGAAAAGCCTTTGCAAAATGATTTTCAAATGTGTGTAAAATGTTTGTAAAAACTATTTTGGACTATAGTTTTCAAAAATTGCGTGTAAATTGTTTTCAAGTCAGTTTGAGGAATATACACATCACACCAAAATCCACTATATGTATATATGTATAAAATTGACCACTTACCCTTGTAAATTCTTAAAATTCACTTCTTGTGTATATAAGAAGCACTCCCGTGTACATCTTTTCACCTAGTTTTCAGCCAAAACTTTTTATTTTCAAAAAAAAATTCCCAAAAACATTTGCAAAATTAAAATCCAAAAACACTTGAAAAATCTTTTTGAAAAATACAAAAAAAATGCATATGCACTTGCATGCATCATATTTTCAAAAATCCATAAAAAGTTCAAAATCTTGAAAATTGCATCACAAAAATATTTTCTGCATTGCATTGCATGGCATTCGCATTTTTCGTATTGAGTTTGATAGTTGAACGAGTCTAAGTAAAATCCGGAGATTGGAGCTTGATTGGACCTTAAAATCTACCTAATAACAGGAACCTTATAGGAACTGGGTTTGAGGTACTTCAGGTCTAGTTGACTTAATTCTTTGAGGATCACGAGACTTGGTTCAATGGATTCTTGACTGCCTAAGTAGAGTATTTCGGAGCACACGTACGACTCTTGTTGATAATGACCTAACTTGGACACCTGCACCTTTCACATGGCTCAACTCAGTTGGAGTGGTGAGGGGATTGGATTTGCCGGTATGAGACGCACACAAGTGGAAACACTTGTCCTCCTCTAGGGAGGGAAGTGCACCCCAACCCGTCCAGTGATTAGGAAGTCTAAAGACAGGAGGCTGTGGGTTGCGATAAAGCTTCAAAAGAGGGATAGTCTACTGGCTCAAGAGGAAAAACTCCTTATGTAAATGCTGCTGTGAATAGTATTTCAAAAAAAAAAAAAGAAAAAAAAAAGAGTTCAGGCATGTACAAAAATAAAAAGCCTGCAAAGTATGTACATATGTTGTAAAATCAATAAGCAAGCTTGAGTTCCAAAGTCATATCATGTGAGCCTGCAGCTGGATGACTTGACTACACTGGTCTTGCATCCTCGGATAGGTAGCTACACTGGCTACCGTCCATTCTTCTCTTCACCCCCTCCTCTTGAGCTGGTTGCCACTTGAACTTAGAAGGGAATACCCCGCTCCTCGAGGATGGAGTTATTGGATTGGGGAATCATTGGGTTGTCGTACTGGAGAAGTCAGTTTCTTTGTCATTCTAGTTGGGGAGAGCCACCATCACTTACACTGTACGAGTCAGATTCATAGTCGTAAGGGTTTGCGTATGAATTGAGATATTTCTAACCTGGCTATTGAGGAGACTTGAGCAGAGTTTTGGGATTCTCAGGGACTGTTGGATTTCAAATTCGGTTCTCAATAAGGTTCCGCCCGCACTAAAATTCCAAAGGTCCGACTTAAGCTCCAAACTTTGATTTTGTGAAGACAAGTTTGACAATTAAATTTAGTCCATCTTTCTTCTTTTTCTTTTCTTTATTTTTCCTTTTTCTGCACTTATTGCATAAGTGTTTGCTAGGGACTAGCAAAGGCAAGTATAGGGGGATGATGAATCCACGTTTCATCATCTTTATTCTATCATTTTGGCCTTAAAAACCCTAGTAAATGCGTGTAAATAGGCGTAATATAGCCATTTTAGCATTCATGCATATGTGTGTAAATATTGTATAAAATGCGGTTTTTAATGCCAAAATAATAGAATAAAGAAAAGAAAAGAAAAAGAATAAAATATTGTAAATATTTTATGACCCGAAACCCCGAGACCTAGGCATCTTGATGAATAGGTCGACAAGGAATAAAGTAGGGGGAGATAAGGGCCAAAACACAGATAAAATACCTATACATTTTATTCATTCTTTATTCATTTTGGGACCTATTTTTGGTTCCACTTTTTGTACATCAAATAAAGAAACTTTGTACATGAAAGTTGTAGATAATTAATAAAGAAAAATACAAAATTGATTTCACAGAAAAATAATGTACAGATAAAAAGTTATGGTCTGAATAAAATTCCAGAATGCCAACTTCCCAGACCCGTATCTCACAAATAAAAACTCCAAATGCAGCGTACTCACCTTTAATTGTATATAGAAGAAAATAATCTAATTAATGGTGGTGGTTTCGCATTTGGCGGAGCTACGGTTTGAAAGTTGACTTTTGGGCCCACATTGTATACTTGTACATATTAAAATATTCAATTTATTATTTATTTATTATTTTTATAATTTTATATTTTTATAATGTTGTAAATAATATTTATAATAATTATGTGCATTAAAATCAGAATAAAAACATAAATCAAATACAAATAAAAATACTTGTATATATTATAATACATAGGTATAATATATGTAGCTATACCTATACAAGTAACACTTGTATTTTATTTAATATACAAAATAAATCAGAAAAATAAAATAAAAATATATTTGTAAACATAAAAGTATTTTATAATTTTATAAAATCCTAAATAAAAATAATGAAAATAAAATAAATAAATAAAAATAAAATACTTAAATATATAGATATAGATACCTATAAGGGTATAAATGCAAACTTGTAAAAATATACCTCATAAAAATAATTAAAAATAAGAATAAAATACTACATAAAATTATAAACACTTTTTATTTAATAACCTAAATCTAATAAAATAATTTACTATTTTAAAACTATTTTTTAAGGTATTTTTGCAGGCTTTTTCCTGGTTGGTCCACGTGGACCAACCAGGGGGGTTGGAAAGTTGACCAGCGGTCAACTCTCTGACCCCAGCCTGCTGTGTGTCAGAATGCATTTTGTCCCATCTTCTCCCTTTTTTCTAGGCCGATCCTTTCATCGGTTGACCTAGATCTCTTCTGGGATTTTTCTCCCCTATGATTGGTCATTCACGCCCACCTATTATCTCGGGGATTGGATCAACGGGCCACCCGTGATCGCGCCTCGAAGAGAGCTCCAGAGCCATGTTTCAAAAACCACCCAAACACCTCCTCCAACTTTTGAACCCTCTTTGACCACTCTTCTTCCATCTCTTGGGCGTGCTCCGGATTGGGCCTGGTGACAGGAGGTCCTCCAGCCGCCTAGAGGCGAGGTTGAGCGGCCGAGGCGGCGCTCCACCACCCATCTCCGGCCAACGGCCGTGAGGTTCATACCTTGGGCTCCATAGCCCTCGAGGTTGTTTTCCCTTGTATTTTCTTGCAACTTTAACCTTGCAGTAGCTGTAGGTACACATCCCATACCTTGTTTCGCCTATTATCCATCCAGCCACCTGATCGACACCTCGCCGAAGCTCCTGGAGCTCCGGCCACTCCAAACGCACCGTCATCCATCTATTTATCGCCATTAAACGTCAGATCTATGCTCCTTGCGCTGTCGCGTTTTTATATATCTTTGCAGGATCTGAAGGTCCTCTTCTGAGGTCAGGCGCGTCACGCAACCACGCCCAGGTGGCTGGAGCAGCCCGCAGCTTGGGGAGCTCGCCCAGCCGCTCCCCGGGCTCATTTGGCGCCCCTGGACTGTTCATCGGGGCCGCAGGAGCTTGCACGTGCGATTGGAAGGCCGCGAGGAGGCTGGAGGAGCATGTCGCGCCTCTTTGAAACTCGCCAACGGCGAGTTCTCCAGCCGTTCTTCCCGGCACTTCGCGATCCGTCCGATCTCGCGCATCCTGCAGGAGTACAGGCACCGTTGGATGAAGATTCCTCCAGCCGCTGATCGCAATTCCACCATCTAATCCTAGCCGCTGGAGCTGAAGGGGTATCGTGTCTCCACGGCTTGACACGTGTTTAAGTGGAAGCCGCATCACCGTCGGATGCGCCCCCTGCTGGGTATTTTGCGCGCCCACCCAGCTCGTTTTGTTAATTGCTTACTGGTTACTAAACTTTTGCCTGCTGTTATAGTTTTTTGTGCTATTTGCGAATTGGCCCCCAAACTTTAATATCATTGCAGTTTTGCCCTCGCCAGGCCGCGTGCGTCGCACGTGGCCTTGGTTAATTTTGTAGCAACCCCCGGACGTTTACTTATTTTCTTTTAATTCTAAAACATTCTCGTGCAGTGCAAAAATTTTGGTAACAATTGCATCTGAGCCCAGATCAGTTTGTTTATTGCAATTATAACCTTACCAGTGCGCGTGCTCTTGCACGTGCCCTTGGTAATTTTGTTGGATAGCCCTTCGGGCATTTTGTCATTTGTCTTAAGTCCAGCAATTTCATTTCGCATATATAATTTCTGGAATTATTGCAAGGGGGCCCTCGTATTTTCTGACTATTACAAAAACGCCCCTGCGAACATGCATTTTCTCTTTGTTTCTTGCATTTTATGCCTGCATCTGTAAAATCCAAAAAAATCTACAAAAATTAACTTAAGTCTCTGTTGCATAGTAGTTCATCAACATATTTTTATTTTTCGTAATTATTGCATTTTATTATTTATAAAAATTCAAAAATAGCCATTTTCAGCACTGTTTGCATTAGAAAATCACTAAAAAATATAAAAACACCTCAGAAAAATCCCAAAAAAATATATTTTGTGTCTTTTAGTTAGTTTTAATTCCCAGCCAAAAATCATTAAAAATATAAAACCAAACTCCAAAAAATTGCAAAACTCTAAAAACCTTCATAAAAATTTATAAAATTCATAAAAACTCCAAAAATAGTGTTTTCTTTTCCTGAATTTTCTTTGTTTTATTATCTTTAAGTGAAAATTAGAGTGGAGTATTTTTGATACTGTTTTCTATTTTATTTCTCCATTTTAAGTTTCAGCCTTGCTTTTTACTACTGTTTTCTTTATTTTGCTAATTAAAAATACCAAAAACATTCTAAAAATTACCCAAAAATCACAAAAACAGTAAAAAAGTAGAAAAAGACCAAAAAGACTTTATTTTCATATTTTTGGATATTTTTTGTCTATTTTTATAAATACCTCTTTGTCCTTTTTATTACATTGTCCTTAGTTTCCAATATTGAAAAAGAAAATAGAAAAATATAAAATATAAAATATAAAAATCAGAAAAAAAATCAAATCAAAATACAAAATTATAAAATTAAAAATTAAATAAAAAATTATAAAATTAAAACCCACAAAAAAATAGCATAGATAGATACTTTGATCACATACACATACATTTTTGAGCACTTGTGCCCCGTTCTACCTGTCTGCTCCCTGTGTTCGACCTCTACAATACTTGCACCTATACACATCTTGTTGTAGAGTTATAATAAATTTTAACTCCGCACATTTACTTTCATTGCTTGATTTATTTGTCGTGGGTTAATTGTTGTTTGAATCGGGATTTCGAGCGGTCACCGCATCGACTGCGGTTTCGCCTTGTGAAACCGTACGACCCTCTATTTCTCGGTTCAACAAATGGCGCCGTTGCCGGGGAGCAACAGCGCGTAGTTCGGGTCTTGTTTGTGTTTGTGATTGATTGTCTATTTCGCGGCTTTTATTTTTCGCTATTTTATTTCCTTTATTTTTGATATATCATTTGAATTGTCTGACCACCCTCTTGTTTGGTTTTTGTGCGAGGTACGCGGATCGAGGGAGGCACTCCTTTCCAGGAGCGCTCGTGCAACCACGTGAGGCTGCTTGGGCTTCGCAACAAGGCGGACTTGGAGGGAAATTTTGAAGACAATTTCTGAGCTTCTATTTTATTGCATTTATTTTTTGTAATTTAAGTGAGAGAGAGACTCTTAATTTGTAATAATACAGGTACCCCCGGACTTGGACTTTCGAGCCTAATTTCCAAGTGATTGTTCACTTGGGGGCTCTCGCGGTTTTTACGGCTTTTCATCGCATTTTTTTTATTATTTTGTTTTGTTTTTCGATTTTATTTATTTTGTGTGATTGAGCCCTTAGCTTTTAAGATTGCTTGCGTAGCATTAGGTCCAAACACCTTAATCAACATTGCATGTACCTATAGTCTCGTTTGGACTTAGTCAAATTTTAAACAGTTGATTATCACCTTCAATCCGTCGCGCCGCGAGCTCTCCCCGCAAAGCGCTTTCTCCTACCCTCAATTTGTTGAGCAGAGGAGGGGTGAGCCTAGACCGGACTCTAGGGTTGAGGATTGACGGTCAACTTGTGGTTCTTCCCGCTAATAGCAATTTTTGAACTTAGGGCGATTTCATCGGCTTTGCATTTGCATATAGATAGGTTTCAATTCTGCTGAACATCCTTGCATGTAGAGTGCTGGAGGCAAGGTGAGCATTTACGCTTTAGCATCCATCATTATTTGCCGCTTGCATTGCTTTTCCGACTCTACCTCTGATTTTGCCAACCTAGGATCTTAAAGGAATTGAATCCCCGATAGGCTCGTGCATTTTTTATTAAAAAAATCCAAAAAAAAGTGATAACCAAAGAAAATTGGGACTGCTAACATTACTTGACCCTAAAATTCACCAAAAAGAAAAATTTTGTATTGGGGCGAGTAATCCCCTCATTGTCTTCGCTTTTACTTGCTCGCGCACACACTAAGGTTAGAGCCCAAATCCCATATTCAGCCCCCTAAGTGTTTGCCGCAATATTTTGACTTCTCACCTAACTCTAAAACAGACAAGATAAAAAGACCGCTCTTTGCGGTCTCTACCGAGTTGAGTAGGTGAATTGAGGGTTTGATTTATTTCTTTTTGTCTGTGATTGTTTGTGTGTCCTAGATCATCCCCGCGCATTTGCGCCTTCTTCTCCACTCTCTTGACTTGACCATCGTGCTCTCCCGCTCATTTTCTTTTGTTTCGAGATGGCCGACTGGAGCGTTTTTTATCCGGACTTCGCGGATCCCTCCTTCACTCCAAACCGGTCCACCTCCTTTTTTCAAGGAGGACTTTGCTCCTGACTTTTGTACATATCCGCCTCAGCCACAGTATCAGGACTCGGATTCTACCCACACCCACCTCTATCTCCACCTGTGTATTATCCGCCTCCACCTTCACATCCACCCGAGACTGAGCTGATGGAGTCACCTTTCATGAAGTCCACCCTTGAGCACTTGACCCAGATGATGGATCATATGAGACAGAGGATTGACCACCTCACTAGTACCAATAAGAGCGACCATGATATTCCACCATTTGATGATATGGGTTCACTCGAGGATTTCCATGAGAGCATGCAATCACCAAATTACAAAAAAATGAGAAAAATTTGAAAATACAAAAAGAGTTCGGGAGAACACATGATCGAGCCAGACTGTGAGGAGAGGTACCACATTGCCAGACCCTTTTACCACACAGCCTTTCACACCTTGTCCCACCTTTGACCCCGAGGATGCCGCTGTACCAGACTGCTCTTGGCATGCCTCATGTATATGATGATTCCGACTTCCTCCCTTGTATGGCGGAGGTCCAAAATTCAAAAATGCTGACTGAACCCGAAGTGGTGGCCACCATTCATGAGATCATCCGTTCCCCACTTCAGCAGGCCATGACCCATATGTCTGCTCCTCTTCCCAAGAAGAGAAAGCGGAGGAGCAGATCTGAGCGTCATATTCTTGACCATGGCCACTGCCCACGCCATCACACACCGTCCCATTCCTAAGAAGAGGAACACTGCCACACCTTTCATTAGCTGCACCATCTCTGACCACACATGTGATCACACTCTCCCTAGACGGCGGTGCTTCGATTAGCGATTCATACATCGCACTGGTACAGTCTCTTCACTTAGGGCCTCTCAAGAAAACCAGGATGATCGTACAGTTCGCTGATGGATCAATAAAGAGGCCGAAGGGTATCCTTGAAAACGCCATCATCTCGATTCAGGGCACGAGCCACAATGTTGATTTTGTCATGTTGCCGATGGAGAACTCCACAGGGGAGCATTCTCCAATCATCCTGGGACGACCATTCCTTGCCTCTGCGAGGGTCGTTATTGACTACGGATCAGGAGAGATTCGCTTCCGTCCTGCTGACGAGGGCGAAGCAGTGATCACCGCACCCACTGCTGACCAGAGACCCGCACCTGATGTGACTTCACCTATCTTGGCTGACCCCGAGGACTATGATCTATATGAGGATATCAGAGAGACCTTCTTCATGACCGTTGATGAGACCCGAGAATTCTCTCCAAGGAGGAAAGCTCGGAAAGCATAGACCTTAGTGTTTCCGCTTCCTGTGATTGGCGATGTGTTGATGATATCCGCGGGATTTACACGATTGACACCATTGAGCGGAGGGCAGATATAGAGACTATAACAGGACGGACATGCTCTGATTACTTCCACTGATGAGTCCGCTCCTGTCCATGTAGATACTGATGAGACTAAGGCCGAATTTGATTTTGTTGCTTTTCTTCAGAGATTCGGACCTTTTGATGAAAAAGATGATCCAGTTGAGATTATAGAGGACGAACAGAGTTCGACTACTTCCACCGATGAGTTCGTGCCTTTTGGTTTTGACTTGGATGACTCCTCGCAGGACGACTCTGAGTACACTACTTCGATGATGATGAGTTCGTCCCATTCCACTTTGATATCAGCGAGACTCCAAGGCCGGACCGAGCCGTACTACTTCCACTACCCAGTCTGTGCCTTCCCACCCTAGGGCCCCCGAGGACTTACAACTTGTCGACCCTGATCGGATTCCGTCCACTGTGGACCCCGATGTCGACCTGCACCACACTAGATCTATTCCTCCGCGGTCCCGCAAGAAGGTTTGCTTTCTACCTTCTTGACCATCTGTATATCCACCTCTGTTGTACATTCTCCTTTGTTCGTCTCTATCTTCCGTATTGCTCGTCCACCCATTATCGTGTCTGCCTTGCTTAGGACGTACTTTGCCCTAAGTATAGGGGGGTGGACGAGCCGAGTGTTCATTCATCCGTTCCGTCTAATCACTCCTGTTGTTGCCTATACTTAGGGCTTCTTTCACCCTAAGTATAGGGGGAGTGACGTGTACATCCTCACGATCTCTTCTTCCATCTTCATCTCTGTTTCTTCTTTTCTTCTTTTCTTCTTTTCCTCTTCTATCTTCTTCATCTATCAGGAAAGGTGCCGCCCTTGTAGACAGTTTTCCATACTTAGGACGTACTTTGTCCTAAGTATAGGGGGGTGTGCACCCCGAGTTTTTCTATTCTTCTTCGATCCTCTCCATTGTCTCCTCTTCTTGTCTATACTTAGGGATATTTTACCCTAAGTATAGGGGGAGACAATCTGAGTACGATCTGTTCATTCCCACCCTTGACCCTCCCTGCTTTGTGTACAGTCTGCTATACTTAGGATTATTTGATCCTAAGTATAGGGGGACGGTCAACTTCTCATTCATTGATTCATTACTTCATTCCTTTTATTCTTTATATTTTCCTATACTTAGTACGAGTTATGTCTTCTCTTTTCTCTCCGATCTATGAGGACATAGCTCAAGCTAAGTATAGGGGGTCGTATATACTACGTATATACTTTAGCCATAACTCGTACTTTCGTATTTTCCTAATAATATGGCTAATAATTCTTTAAAATTCATTAAAAATCCTTAATAAAAAGATGTGGTTATTCCCTCAAATTATTTTGTATTTACTGATTAATAAATCAGGTGAAAATGTTTTTTGCAAAATGTTTGAAAAATAGTTTGAAAATCTTTGGTGTACATCTATTGAAAAACTATTTTGAAAAATATTTTGTTACATGTAAACCTGTGTGAAATTGTGTGGATTGTAAAACTTCTTTTCTTTGTGTGAAATAAAATGTTTGAAAAATGATTTGCAAATGGTTTGAAAAATGGTTGCAAAAAAATGATTTGAAAAACCTATATTTACTGTTCGAAAAGCCTTTGCAAAATGATTTTCAAATGTGTGTAAAATGTTTGTAAAAACTATTTTGGACTATAGTTTTCAAAAATTGCGTGTAAATTGTTTTCAAGTCAGTTTGAGGAATATACACATCACACCAAAATCCACTATATGTATATATGTATAAAATTGACCACTTACCCTTGTAAATTCTTAAAATTCACTTCTTGTGTATATAAGAAGCACTCCCGTGTACATCTTTTCACCTAGTTTTCAGCCAAAACTTTTTATTTTCAAAAAAAAATTCCCAAAAACATTTGCAAAATTAAAATCCAAAAACACTTGAAAAATCTTTTTGAAAAATACAAAAAAAATGCATATGCACTTGCATGCATCATATTTTCAAAAATCCATAAAAAGTTCAAAATCTTGAAAATTGCATCACAAAAATATTTTCTGCATTGCATTGCATGGCATTCGCATTTTCGTATTGAGTTTGATAGTTGAACGAGTCTAAGTAAAATCCCGGAGGATTGGAGCTTGATTGGACCTTAAAATCTACCTAATAACAGGAACTTATAGGAACTAGGGGTTTGAGGTACTTCAGGTCTAGTTGACTTAATTCTTTGAGGATCACGAGACTTGGTTCAATGGATTCTTGACTGCCTAAGTAGAGTATTTCGGAGCACACGTACGACTCTTGTTGATAATGACCTAACTTGGACACCTGCACCTTTCACATGGCTCAACTCAGTTGGAGTGGTGAGGGGATTGGATTTGCCGGTATGAGACGCACACAAGTGGAAACACTTGTCCTCCTCTAGGGAGGGAAGTGCACCCCAACCCGTCCAGTGATTAGGAAGTCTAAAGACAGGAGGCTGTGGGTTGCGATAAAGCTTCAAAAGAGGGATAGTCTACTGGCTCAAGAGGAAAAACTCCTTATGTAAATGCTGCTGTGAATAGTATTTCAAAAAAAAAAAAGAAAAAAAAAAGAGTTCAGGCATGTACAAAAATAAAAAGCCTGCAAAGTATGTACATATGTTGTAAAATCAATAAGCAAGCTTGAGTTCCAAAGTCATATCATGTGAGCCTGCAGCTGGATGACTTGACTACACTGGTCTTGCATCCTCGGATAGGTAGCTACACTGGCTACCGTCCATTCTTCTCTTCACCCCCTCCTCTTGAGCTGGTTGCCACTTGAACTTAGAAGGGAATACCCCGCTCCTCGAGGATGGAGTTATTGGATTGGGGAATCATTGGGTTGTCGTACTGGAGAAGTCAGTTTCTTTGTCATTCTAGTTGGGGAGAGCCACCATCACTTACACTGTACGAGTCAGATTCATAGTCGTAAGGGTTTGCGTATGAATTGAGATATTTCTAACCTGGCTATTGAGGAGACTTGAGCAGAGTTTTGGGATTCTCAGGGACTGTTGGATTTCAAATTCGGTTCTCAATAAGGTTCCGCCCGCACTAAAATTCCAAAGGTCCGACTTAAGCTCCAAACTTTGATTTTGTGAAGACAAGTTTGACAATTAAATTTAGTCCATCTTTCTTCTTTTTCTTTTCTTTATTTTTCCTTTTTCTGCACTTATTGCATAAGTGTTTGCTAGGGACTAGCAAAGGCAAGTATAGGGGGATGATGAATCCACGTTTCATCATCTTTATTCTATCATTTTGGCCTTAAAAACCCTAGTAAATGCGTGTAAATAGGCGTAATATAGCCATTTTAGCATTCATGCATATGTGTGTAAATATTGTATAAAATGCGGTTTTTAATGCCAAAATAATAGAATAAAGAAAAGAAAAGAAAAAGAATAAAATATTGTAAATATTTTATGACCCGAAACCCCGAGACCTAGGCATCTTGATGAATAGGTCGACAAGGAATAAAGTAGGGGGAGATAAGGGCCAAAACACAGATAAAATACCTATACATTTTATTCATTCTTTATTCATTTTGGGACCTATTTTTGGTTCCACTTTTTGTACATCAAATAAAGAAACTTTGTACATGAAAGTTGTAGATAATTAATAAAGAAAAATACAAAATTGATTTCACAGAAAAATAATGTACAGATAAAAAGTTATGGTCTGAATAAAATTCCAGAATGCCAACTTCCCAGACCCGTATCTCACAAATAAAAACTCCAAATGCAGCGTACTCACCTTTAATTGTATATAGAAGAAAATAATCTAATTAATGGTGGTGGTTTCGCATTTGGCGGAGCTACGGTTTGAAAGTTGACTTTTGGGCCCACATTGTATACTTGTACATATTAAAATATTCAATTTATTATTTATTTATTATTTTTATAATTTTATATTTTTATAATGTTGTAAATAATATTTATAATAATTATGTGCATTAAAATCAGAATAAAAACATAAATCAAATACAAATAAAAATACTTGTATATATTATAATACATAGGTATAATATATGTAGCTATACCTATACAAGTAACACTTGTATTTTATTTAATATACAAAATAAATCAGAAAAATAAAATAAAAATATATTTGTAAACATAAAAGTATTTTATAATTTTATAAAATCCTAAATAAAAATAATGAAAATAAAATAAATAAATAAAAATAAAATACTTAAATATATAGATATAGATACCTATAAGGGTATAAATGCAAACTTGTAAAAATATACCTCATAAAAATAATTAAAAATAAGAATAAAATACTACATAAAATTATAAACACTTTTTATTTAATAACCTAAATCTAATAAAATAATTTACTATTTTAAAACTATTTTTTAAGGTATTTTTGCAGGCTTTTTCCTGGTTGGTCCACGTGGACCAACCAGGGGGGTTGGAAAGTTGACCAGCGGTCAACTCTCTGACCCCAGCCTGCTGTGTGTCAGAATGCATTTTGTCCCATCTTCTCCCTTTTTTCTAGGCCGATCCTTTCATCGGTTGACCTAGATCTCTTCTGGGATTTTTCTCCCCTATGATTGGTCATTCACGCCCACCTATTATCTCGGGGATTGGATCAACGGGCCACCCGTGATCGCGCCTCGAAGAGAGCTCCAGAGCCATGTTTCAAAAACCACCCAAACACCTCCTCCAACTTTTGAACCCTCTTTGACCACTCTTCTTCCATCTCTTGGGCGTGCTCCGGATTGGGCCTGGTGACAGGAGGTCCTCCAGCCGCCTAGAGGCGAGGTTGAGCGGCCGAGGCGGCGCTCCACCACCCATCTCCGGCCAACGGCCGTGAGGTTCATACCTTGGGCTCCATAGCCCTCGAGGTTGTTTTCCCTTGTATTTTCTTGCAACTTTAACCTTGCAGTAGCTGTAGGTACACATCCCATACCTTGTTTCGCCTATTATCCATCCAGCCACCTGATCGACACCTCGCCGAAGCTCCTGGAGCTCCGGCCACTCCAAACGCACCGTCATCCATCTATTTATCGCCATTAAACGTCAGATCTATGCTCCTTGCGCTGTCACGTTTTTATATATCTTTGCAGGATCTGAAGGTCCTCTCCTGAGGTCAGGCGCGTCACGCAACCACGCCCAGGTGGCCGGAGCAGCCCGCAGCTTGGGGAGCTCGCCCAGCCGCTCCCCGGGCTCATTTGGCGCCCCTGGACTGTTCATCGGGGCCGCAGGAGCTTGCACGTGCGATTGGAAGGCCGCGAGGAGGCTGGAGGAGCGTGTCGCGCCTCTTTGAAACTCGCCAACGGCGAGTTCTCCAGCCGTTCTTCCCGGCACCTCGCGATCCGTCCGATCTCGCGCATCCTGCAGGAGTACAGGCACCGTTGGATGAAGATTCCTCCAGCCGCTGATCGCAATTCCACCATCTAATCCTAGCCGCTGGAGCTGAAGGGGTATCGTGTCTCCACGGCTTGACACGTGTTTAAGTGGAAGCCACATCACCGTCGGATGCGCCCCCTGCTGGGTATTTTGCGCGCCCACCCAGCTCGTTTTGTTAATTGCTTACTGGTTACTAAACTTTCGCCTGCTGTTATAGTTTTTTGTGCTATTTGCGAATTGGCCCCCAAACTTTAATATCATTGCAGTTTTGCCCTCGCCAGGCCGCGTGCGTCGCACGTGGCCTTGGTGAATTTTGTAGCAACCCCCGGACGTTTACTTATTTTCTTTTAATTCTAAAACATTCTCGTGCAGTGCAAAAATTTTGGTAACAATTGCATCTGAGCCCAGATCAGTTTGTTTATTGCAATTATAACCTTACCAGTGCGCGTGCTCTTGCACGTGCCCTTGGTAATTTTGTTGGATAGCCCTTCAGGCATTTTGTCATTTGTCTTAAGTCCAGCAATTTCATTTCGCATATATAATTTCTGGAATTATTGCAAGGGGGCCCTCGTATTTTCTGACTATTACAAAAACGCCCCTGCGAACATGCATTTTCTCTTTGTTTCTTGCATTTTATGCCTGCATCTGTAAAATCCAAAAAAATCTACAAAAATTAACTTAAGTCTCTGTTGCATAGTAGTTCATCAACATATTTTTATTTTTCGTAATTATTGCATTTTATTATTTATAAAAATAAATAGCCATTTTCAGCACTGTTTGCATTAGAAAATCACTAAAAAATATAAAAACACCTCAGAAAAATCCCAAAAAAATATATTTTGTGTCTTTTAGTTAGTTGTAATTCCCAGCCAAAAATCATTAAAAAATATAAAACCAAACTCCAAAAAATTGCAAAACTCTAAAAACCTTCATAAAAATTTATAAAATTCATAAAAACTCCAAAAATAGTGTTTTCTTTTCCTGAATTTTCTTTGTTTTATTATCTTTAAGTGAAAATTAGAGTGGAGTATTTTTGCTACTGTTTTCTATTTTATTTCTCCATTTTAAGTTTCAGCCTTGCTTTTTACTACTGTTTTCTTTATTTTGCTAATTAAAAATACCAAAAACATTCTAAAAATTACCCAAAAATCACAAAAACAGTAAAAAAGTAGAAAAAGACCAAAAAGACTTTATTTTCATATTTTTGGATATTTTTGTCTATTTTTATAAATACCTCTTTGTCCTTTTTATTACATTGTCCTTAGTTTCCAATATTGAAAAAGAAAATAGAAAAATATAAAATATAAAATATAAAAATCAGAAAAAAAAAATCAAATCAAAATACAAAATTATAAAATTAAAAATTAAATAAAAAATTATAAAATTAAAACCCACAAAAAAATAGCATAGATAGATACTTTGATCACATACACATACATTTTTGAGCACTTGTGCCCCGTTCTACCTGTCTGCTCCCTGTGTTCGACCTCTACAATACTTGCACCTATACACATCTTGTTGTAGAGTTATAATAAATTTTAACTCCGCACATTTACTTTCATTGCTTGATTTATTTGTCGTGGGTTAATTGTTGTTTGAATCGGGATTTCGAGCGGTCACCGCATCGACTGCGGTTTCGCCTTGTGAAACCGTACGACCCTCTATTTTCCCGGTTCAACAGTAGGGTATTACACAGATTTCTCCATCAAAATAACTATAAAAGCATAATAGAAAGAATAGAAACATAAACGATGGAGAATCGGTAGACACCACACGTCTTAGATGAGTGAACGTGTGACGAATCACAGGGTCACTGACGTGCATAGCCGCCCGCACCTAAGTAGGGTGTTACACAGATTTCTCCTCGAACCACATAAGGAAAACGAATCAGAAAGAAAGATGAATCAAGAACAAAACTTGGAAGAACAAGAGTATGAATTGAAAGCCTAGCTTACGAAGCAAACTTAAGAGAGGATCATACCTTTCTCCCGGCAGCACTTCGCTAGCGCTCCTCCCTCGCCTCATACTACTCCTCCCGACCTCTCGACCCTAGCCCTTGGGGTGGTGGTGGTAGTGGAAGTCGTAGAGAAAGAATGGGTGGGGGTCTATTTATAGGCCCCAGAAAACCACTAACTATGGTTAGAAAACCATAGTTTAGACCTTAACCATGGTTTAGTGGCCCATGGTTTTAGCCAAACTTTATCTCAAACTTGGGGCTTAAGTTAGAACCTTCTAGAGGATTCTAGATTCGCTAATGACGCTTAATTAACACTAATCGTGATTAACTTTCACTAATCACGATTTAACTTTCGCGGCTTACGCTTATCTTTTGCTAACTATTGATTAGTATTTGCTAATGATCATTAGCAGTTTTTAAATGATCATTAGTTTCTTTAATCATGTTTAATTAGTCTTAATGACAATCATTATGGGTTAATGACATCTTAGCCTTCCATACTTCTCTTTCTTTTGAAAATCATAACAAATCGAAACGAAGTCCGATTCACACGAAACAAATTCTGTTGGTTTCCTCTTGACGAGCCGGATCTTATTATATAAGATCTGAGATATGCCAAGTTCAAGGCTTTATAATTATAACAACCTTAAAGACAGTCTCATCCTTGAGACTAGAAATGCAGGCATAACAACCTTAAAGAGGATTGAAAGCATAACAACCTTAAAGAGAATGAACGTCATTTCATTTATAAAGAAGATATACAATACACAGTGTTATTACTCAAATAAGTAGGGGTATTTCTCTCTCATTTCTGCCTCAAGTTCCCATGTGGCTTCTTCAAACTCTTGGTTCCGCCATAAAATTTTAACTAGAGGCACCTCTTTGTTTCTCAACTTCTTGATATCCCTTTCAAGTATTTGCACAGGTATCTCTTGGTATGTCAAGTCTGGCTCAACATGTAATTCATCATAACTTACCTTATGCTCTGGCTCCCTAATGTACTTTCTCAGATTTGATACATGAAATACATCATGTATTGCCGAAAGATGTGGAGGAAGCGCAAGTCTATAGGCAACTTTTCCAATCTGTTGAATAATTTCAAAGGGACCCACAAACCTGGGTGCTAACTTCCCACGCAAGCCAAACCTCTGGACACCCTTCATAGGTGATACTTTGAGAAATACAAAGTCACCTACCTCAAATTCAAGGTCTCTTCACCTGGTATCACTATAACTTTTCTGGCGACTCTAGGCAGTTAATAGTCTTTTTCTAGCAAGTTCTACAGATTCCCGTGTCTCTTGAAGTCTATCTGAATGATAAAGGTTCTTTATTCCGACCTCTTCCCAACACAAAGGAGTAGTACCTAGTAAGGGCCAGATAGAGTAGATCAGGCTTCCGGCTATGAGGCTTTTGAGCTCTGCTCCCTCTTGCTCTTCCCGCGACTACCTTGCTTTTTCGCAACGTCCATATAGTGCTTCAATTGGTGCCATGCCAATACTTGTATGGTAACTATTATTGTAGGTGAATTCTGCAAGAGGTAAATGTTTAATCCATGATTCCTTCCATTCTAAGGTACATGCTCGTAGCATATCCTCTAGTGTCTGAATCGTACGTTCTGACTGACCGTCTATTTGTGGATGATATGATGTATTCAAGTATAGTTGTGTACCTAAGGCTTTCATGAAGTTCTCCCAATAGTGCGAGGTGAATCGTGAATCTCGATCAGAAACTACTTCCTTCGGAATACCATGGAGGTGAATCACATGTGTAATATATAACTCAGCAAGCTGGTCTGGACTGAAAGATAAGCTTATCGGAATAAAGTATGCTACCTTTTTCAGACGATCTATTATGTCCCATATACTATCTTTACTACCAGTCGTCTGAGGTAAGCCAGTAATGAAATCCATGGAAATGCTTTCCCATTTCCATTCAGGTATAGGGAGGGGTTGCAATAATCCTGTTGGCTTTTGGTGTGAAGCCTTTACCTGTTGGCAAGTGAAACATGAATTCACAAACTCAGCAACATCTTTCTTCATTCCTGACCACCGGAAGTATGAATGAAGATCCTTATACATCTTCGTAATTCCTGGATGAATAGATAATCTAGAATAATGAGCTTCACGTAAAATGTCTTTCCTCAGTTCAGGTATGTCTGGTACACAAGCTCTATGATGGTTATATAGTAACTCATCTTGTATCTGGAATCCCTCTATCTCATTCTTCTCAAGTTGTTGTTTCAAGTCTTTAAGGACGGGATCATCCTCCTGTCCTTTCTTTATTTTATCCCAGATCTCTGGTTTGTATCGATGAGGAATAGTTATAGTATCAACACTACTATCAAATGGTTTCCATTCACTTGAAATTGATAGTAAACCCCAGAAGTGGATAGCACTCACTAACCCAGGTGAATAAGTTCTTCTGATAAGGGCATCTGTTATGACGTTCCCTTTACCTGGGTGGTAGGAGATAGTGCAATCATAATCTTTCAACAACTCTAGCCACCGTCTCTGTCTCATATTGAGCTCCTTTTGATCAAACATATATTTCAAGCTTTTATGATCGGTGAATATTTCAAAAGTAATACCATATAGGTAGTGTCTCCATATCTTTAAAGCGAAAACTACGGCAGATAATTCAAGGCCATGTGTTGGGTAGTTTTTCTCATGTGTCATGAGCTGCCGTGATGCATACGCAACTACCTTACCATGTTGCATAAGAACCGTCCCAAGTCCTTCTTTAGATGCGTCAGTGTACACTGTGAACCCTTCACTCCCAGAGGGTAGAGTAAGGATTGGTGCAGATGTTAGGCATTTTTTCAGTGTCTGAAAACTAGCTTCACATGTATCAGACCATAAGAATGGGACCTCCTTCTGAGTTAGTCTAGTCATTGGCAATGCTATTCGTGAAAAGTCCTTCACGAATCTTCTATAATATCCAGCTAATACCAGAAAAGATCGTATTTCTGTGACAGTCTTCGGACATTCCCAACTCATCACTGCACTAACCTGTGTAGGATCAACTGATATACCTTCCCCAGAAATAACATGGCCTAAGAAAGATACTTCAGATAGCCAGAAGTCACATTTGTTATATTTAGCAAACAGTTTGTTCTTCCTTAGAGTTTCAAGTGCCTTCCTGAGATGATGTTCATGCAGATACTTATCCTTAAGTAAATAAGTACATCATCAATAAAGACTACTACAAAGTGATCTAAGAACTCCTTGAATACTCTATTCATGGGATCCATGAAAGCTGCTGTGGCATTTGTTAGTCCAAAAGGCATAACTAAGAATTCATAATGCCCGTATCTAGTTCAAAAAGCTGTCTTGGGAATATCTGTATCTTTAATTTTCAACTGATGGTATCCAGATCTTAAATCAATCTTAGAATACACAGTTGAACCATGTAACTGATCAAAGAGATCATCTATTCTTGGTAGAGGATACTTGTTCTTTATTGTCCTCTTGTTTAGTTGTCTATAGTCAATGCACAACCGCATCGACCCATCCTTTTTCCTGACAAATAAGACAGGTGCACCCCATGGTGAAGTACTAGGACGAATAAATCCTTTATCTAACAGTTCTTGCAACTGTACCTTTAACTCTCGTAACTCAGCTGGTGCCATCCTATACGGAGGGATAGAGATAGGTTGAGTATCAGGTATAAGAGAGATTTCAAATTCAATCTCTCGCTCAGGTGGTAATCCAGGTAGTTCCTCTGGAAATACATCAGGAAACTCACACACTATAGGCACATCTTCTCACACTATAGGCACATCTTCTATCATTCTTTCTGACCCTGATGTAGTGGATACATAAGCTAGATAACCTTGGAACCCTTGCTCTAACAACTGTTGTGCCTCCAATGTAGAGATATATTTGATATTATTATTGGATGTCTTTCCAATGAACTGAAACTCTATCGAGTTAGAAAGGTGAAACCTTACTGTCTTCTGGAAACAGTCAAGACATGCATGATGCCTTTCTAGCCAATCCATTCCTAGTATAAGATCAAAGTCCTCCATTTCGATTAGTAGTAGTGAAATATGTAACTGATGTCCCGCTATCACTACTATGCAATTATATAGGATTTCTCGGATTATAAACACTTGTCCTCCTGGTCCCTTGATCAGATAGGACTGTTGTACTTCTACTGGTTTCTTACCCAAAGTGGGTACTAACCGTCGAGCAATAAATGAATGTGAAGCACCAGAATCAAATAAGGCATGTACTGAAAACCATGAATAGTAACGGTACCTCGTACGACTGTGCATGAATTGTAGGCTTGTTCTTCAGTAATTGCATTGAGCTGGCCATTCGGAATAGGCAAGCTAGAACCTGCAACACTTTGTGGTGGTTGTTGTGTAGGAGAAGCTCCTTGTGAGCCCCAACCTCTACCATGTCTTCCTCGTGTGTTGCTCCATTGCTCAAGATGGATGTTATACTATTAATTGGGGTTGATTTAAATCATGATCCTCTCAACTTCGGATAATCTTTCTTGATGTGGCCTTCCTGATGACAGTAAAAACACATACGTGCTCCTGTTTGAGCTGAAGATCCAGCCACAGAGGTGCTAGCTCCTGCTGCTGAGTCGCGAGGATATAGTGGAGGTCTAGAGAAACCCCTTCTTCCTGATAATTCCTGACCCAAGGTCTGTGGTGAGCTTATATTGGAACCGGCTGGATGATAGCGACGATCTCTACGATTATAATGTGCCTTGCTTTTGGGATGGTCCACCATTAAAGTGGAAACTTGTTCTTTGGAGGTTTTCATCCCTCTCCATCTCAATACGAGAGGCGATGTCCATTGCTTCATCTATGTTTGTGGCTCTAAAACCAGCAAGCTTTTCTCATAGATCTCCCTGACGACCGCTAACAAATTTGGTAAGACACTCTTGTGGTGAAGCTTCTAGAGCTGGTGAGTATCGTAGTAGCTCAGTAAAGTGGATATGATAATCTTGTACGGTCTTAGAACCCTGATTCAGAGAAGTCAACTCACTCCTCTTCAATTCTTCCCAATGAGAGGGACAGAAGTGAGCTTGTAACCTCTCATTAAAGATATCCCATGGAACATGATCTGCTAATTTCTTGGAAATTGCTCTCCACCATCGTCGTGCATAATCTGCTAGGGAGTAATCAGCAAAGTGCACCCAGGTATTAACTGGTGCATGGATTATCCTCAACATCCTAGTAACGTCATCGAGCCATAACTCAGCCTCGGCAGGTGTCTCTACACCTTTGAATCAAGGAATTTTTCCCTTTCGGTAATTATCTAGTAATGTTTTGGTGTCTAAGAAGGGCCTTCTCCATTGCTCCTTCAGTTAGGATAGGAGCAGACTCAGTTGAAGGATGGTAACTAGATTCTTCCTCAGAAAGATGGGCAGAACCTTCAATCCTGGCATCTGCAGGCTTAGATGCCTCGGGTCTCTCAGCCTGTGCATTGAGCCTCTCCTCCAATGCTTGTTGCCTTTGCCCCATGTCTTGGAGCATTGCCATCATAGCTGCTAATTATCTAGAGACGTCTTGGTCTGCCATGATCCTGGGATGAGTCAAGGTCTAAGGTCAGATCCTATATGTCTTAGCATGATGTACATAAGGGACAAGGACTTGTGAATGGTACTGCAGTCATTTATTAAGATCAAAGCATCTTAATACAATCTTAGTTTCTGAATACCGCTCATAGTTATTAATTACTAAATAAATTAATGGAGTAACCGGGCTCTGATACCAATCTGTCATGACCCCGTTTTCCGGGCCGTCGGATCCTCCCATATCCAGATCTGGTTACTCAGCAATAATTTATTCAGCAATCACAACTAACATTCAGAAATAGACTGCAAATAAAAATACTCAGAAGAAAGTATTTCAACACTTTTCCATTCACAAAACAAAGTTCAGATGATGTATTGTCCCACTATAACCATTTACATGTACATCAGCTTGAAAGGAAAATATACAAAAGATTACTAACTACCTTAAAGAGTAAAGCTACTGTGGTTGGCTGGATGTCTAGTATGTAAGATGGATGTTTTTTTAAAGTCCTTGCGATGGCTCACCGATACCTGTTGGGTTTTACATAAATCATAGGATAAAAATTAGCGAATGCTAAGTAACGAAGAAGAGAAAAGCAAACAAATTGTGTAATTTTTCAAAACTTGATATCACAAGAATTTTATTCCTTCTCATTAATTTAAGTCCTATTCCTTTCTATTCCACATCAGGGATTAGTCCAGGGGAACCCCACCATTCTTGGACTCCGAAGCTGTGGACACTTCGGGATTGGAGATTGTGTTGATCTTGGTAAGCTTATGCCGCCGCACTTCGCCTCAACCAATCCTCCAATACTACCCTGACAATTTTCCTTTTCTTTTATTAAACAGGGTCTCAACCCTCAGCCTGGAAAAACAAATGAGCACACCGTCCTCGAGGACTCGGTTGCTTAAAACCTCAGGCTAACATTTAATCATATAACCTAGCGGCTTTAAATACATATTATCGTGACCCAGTCGCTATTGAACAACCTGTACCTCCACATGACACGACCACATCTTCCGTCATTCCAACCCGAATATATTGGCTCCCAGTACCACGCGTTGCAAAACATTCATTTCGTGCGCACTTATCATAACAGGGCAATCGTGTACCACCTAGGTAGGGAAACGCCAATACGGGTTCCTTCCGACAAACCTACAGGTTGCATGCCCGACCTGTAGTTCTACTCCCAGACATCCTTAACGTGACACATGATCCTTTTCAGGATCCAACTCAAACCACATCAATTCCCATGATGTAATTCTTTTGTTAAGTCTTCGATTTGGTACTCACATATATATTATTCATAACCATATATATACTCGTATTTATGCCTATTTTAACTCCCAAACCCTAACTTTCAGAGCCACCGCATCAATTTGATGCTTAAACCTTATTTTAGTGGGAATCACAAAGCAACTTTTCAAACTTTTTCAAAAATAACCAAAATTAGGGTTCTTCGTAGCAAAGAACACAAAATCAAGAATTTCAATAATTTCGTATGAAAATCCAACAGCAAAAGGAAGGGTTTCGTTACCTAATCGAGCTCTCTCTCGAGTATGCAAGGCTTTATCGTGTTTCATTGTTAGAAAGGCTATTTTAAGGCTCCTGAAAAGATCGAATTTCATTTTCGTATCAAAACGCTAAGAACATGTCAAGAACGCGAAGAACGAACGAAGAACACGAAGAACGTGAAGAAAACGAAGAACACGAAGAACGCCAAGAACATATTTTCTCTTAAAATTTTGGAAGAGTTTCCCCTTATATCAAGACATATTTCTCGGAAAATTTCGGCAGAGTTTCCCCTTATATCGGGACATATTTCCAAATAAAAACAAAAAGAATTTCCTCTATAAAATCAATCGAGAGGAAAATAACAACGAAACTGAAAGAATATACTTCAAACAACAAGTGATGAAGAATCGGTAGACACCACGCATCTTAGATGAGTGAACGTGTGACGAATCACAAGGTCACTGACGTGCATAGCTGCCTGCACCTAAGTAGGGTATTACACAGATTTCTCCTTCAAAATAACTATAAAAGCATAATAGAAAGAATAGAAAAATAAACGATGGAGAATCGGTAGACACCACGCGTCTTAGATGAGTGAACGTGTGACGAATCACAGGGTCACTGACATGCATAGCCGCCCGCACCTAAGTAGGGTGTTATACAGATTTCTCCTCGAACCACATTAGGAAAACGAATCGGAAAGAAAGATGAATCAAGAACAAAACTTGGAAGAACAAGAGTATGAATTGAAAGCCTAGCTTACGAAGCAAACTTAAGAGCGGATCGTACCTTTCTCCCGGCAGCACTTCGCTAGCGCTCCTCCCTCGCCTCCCACTCCTCCTCCTGACCTCTCGACCCTAGCCATTGGGGTGGTGGTAGTGGAAGTCTTAGAGAAAGAATGGGTAGGGGGTCTATTTATAGGCCCCAGAAAACCACTAACCATGGTTAGAAAACCATGGTTTAGTGGCCCATGGTTTTGGCCCATGGTTTTAGCCAAACTTTATCCCAAACATGGGGCTTAAGTTAGAACCTTCTAGAGGATTCTAGATTCGCTAATGATGCTTAATTAACACTAATCGTGATTAACTTTCACTAATCGCGATTTAACTTTCGCAGCTTACGCTTATCTTTTGCTAACTATTGATTAGTATTTGCTAATGATCATTAGTATTTTTTAATCGATCATTAGTTTCTTTAATCATGTTTAATTAGTCTTAATGACAGTCATTATGGGTTAATGACATCTTAGCCTTCCATACTTCTCTTTCTTCCGAAAATCATAACAAATCGAAACAAAGTCTGATTCACACGAAACAAATTCTGTTGGTTTCCTCTTGATGAGACGGATCTTATGATATAGGATCTGAGATATGCCAAGTTCAAGGCTTTACATGTATCCCCCATCTATCCTCCACTCGATGATGTGTCACCGTGAGCTCCCTAGCTCTACCTTTTGTGACCTTTGTGCCCTGCCGTCAAGGGATGAGCACGGTCTCCGCCTCCAGGCCCTAGTCTTGAAGACTCTTTGCATTTTTTCCTAAAACTTTTTAGTTTTTTATATATTTAAATTTCATAAAACTCTATTTTCCTTTATGCAGTTTTTTCAATTTTGATTATTTTATTTCTTGCAATTTGCAACTTTTCCATTTAACATTTTCTAAATTACAATTCAATCTTTTAGGGATGCATTTGTAATTCTTGAAACTTTATTTGTTTCTTTTGAATTTACCAAAATCGTTACTAAATTAAAATATAAAAAGAATTGGATAATTTTAATTCAAACCCAATCACTTTTTCAAAGCTACATTTCCATCCATGCCTTCATGTTTTATTGCACTATGCCCCTGAATTTTGAAAATTCATAAAATTTCCAAAAATTCACCAAAAAAATCCTAAAAATATCTATAATTTATTGATGTATGTTTCACTAAATTTTGAGCTCTAAAACTATGAGAAAATGAGTATAGTATGACTTGCATCAATGTCAATTTATGAGTTAATTTCTTCTAAACTTGTGTTAAAAACATCTTGTCCATGTGATCGACCTCTGAACATGCCTCTACATTCTTTACTAATGCTAGAAATTCACTCGTGTTTTTATGTAAAAATTATTAAGGGTCATGTGTGTTCACAACAACACCTAAAATCCACATTTTAGCACTTCAATTTTCATACATTCATTTTGACGTAGTTGCTGGGGACATGCATCATTGTCCAAATTTTTTTGTTGACTTTTTGTTTTTGTTTATCACTTCTAATTGATGTCTCTCTCAGGTAAGGCCAAAAATTAGAAAAATTCGACTTCGTTCTCTCTTTCTCGTCGAATCATGATTCAAGAGCACTGGTATGGGCTCTCCAAGATTAATATCATTTCCAATACTATAAGTTTGTTATGAACTTAGACATATAGATTGCTTGCATTCCATGTGCTAAACATAAAGATTTTGAAATCAGTTGAAACCTAGTTGAAACCTACTTCTCTGACAACATTCATCTCTATCATTCTTCTCCCTCTCATAACCAAATCTGAAGACCACCAAAAGTGATTGATGACATAAAAATATAGTGTTTGGAAGGTCAATGCGGGCTTCGACATTAATCAGTCTTAAGTGCTTGAAGTGTTGCACATTGTATACACTTTCACATGCACAAACAAGAAAACCTATGTTAGAGCCAAAATCCTAGATAGATTTATTAACTACTGAATTTAAAAATATTTAGTTGCTTTTCAATGAGGGAAATCTTAGAAAAGTGGGTGATTAAAGGATACCTCAATTGGCATCATCTCAAGAAATATGGGTAGTCAGTTTATGATACGTATAATTGCACCCATACAAGCTAAAAGTGGATGCAATTAAATGCAGAAATTCAACTAGACCTTATTCTATGAATAAAGTCTAGGTCAACATTTGTGTGCTTGATTTTTGTGCAAGAAATAAAAAAAACCTAACAAGATAACCACCACACCAATCACACATGTCTTGGTAAATCGACAACTTGTCTTGGGATAGATTGTGCATCCTAGTAAAAGATCATTAGGGAACCCCGTTCATGATCAACTTGAGTTTGATCTCGTTCATCATCCCTGAGTTTCTCAAGTGATCTTCTATATATGAACCTAAAACTGAGCTAAGAGCTAAAACCAAAACGAAAACAATGGGAGACAATCCTGACATGGCTGAATAGCTCTAGCTAGATATGGGTCTTCTTCTAATGGATGAATCATGTTTCATCTGGATCCATGATTGTTATATCCCTACAATTGAGAATCCTCTTCCGTGGCTTTGAACCCAACAATACGTGGAAATTTTGAAATAAAATCTAACATCATCTTACTTCTCACTAAACTCCATGTATGCGTCACTGTCAGCTTTGACACATACATGATTGTTACACCATGGACTAGATGTCAAGGACCCTTTCCGACATGTGCAAGATTTTCTTGATGTATGTGTCACTGTCAGCTTTGACAGGGTAGAGTAATAATACATTTACATGAATGTATATCCCTTCTCACTCAAGGATAAGGTGAGTAAATGGCTTAGAAATTGTTGGACACCTTTCACCATCTGGCCCAAGCTTAGGGAAGCTTTCTTAAAAAAAGTATTTTCCAATTGGATGAACCAAATCTTCAAGGAAACAAACATCCTCCTTTTTCCAAAAACATAATGAAGAGAAACATGAGGCTTAGGAAAGATTTACGGATTTACAAAGAAAACATCCTCATCATGGACGTGAGAAATGAAAACTTGTCCATATCTTTTATGATGGCTTGAATGAGAAATTGACGGGTCATGTGGAGGAAATTACATCAATAAGGATGACGACTATGTTTAGATATTATTTGAGTATATGGCTGAGAATTCTGTAAATAATTTCTCTATTAATCAATATATTCGACATAAGAAGTCAATCGAGGATGTTGAGTACACACACCAATGATGTCTCCTTTACACAAGACCTTCAATTTATTGCTCAGGAGTTGGGTAAAATGGAAGTAACTGAGAAAAGGGTAAATGCAATAAGTGATAAGATCAACAACATGGTATTGGAGAAATCCAGGAGTGACCACCTCCAACCCCATGTGCACCACATGAGGTCATCAAGAAGACTGTGACCAATTTTGCCGACAACTTACTCCCCAACATGGGACAGGATTATTTCTGACAAGTTGACTAAGGTCGACCAAATCGAGAAGAAAGTAAGTAAGCTACACAAGCTCACAGAGTTGGAGAGCCTCGTCAGATTACCTAGACAGATGGAGGAATTAGCTGGGAGGGTGTCCAAGATCAAGATACCTACCTCAACTGCACCCCATGGTCCCATCAACCAAATGCACCACATTTAGGAGCATCTCGTGTAGAGAGCACAAAGCACATGGGTTCAGGAGCAGTTTGTTGCAAACAAGAGCTATTATGTCGAGTCATCAACAGTGACACCTCCACAGGTACGGGAAGTGAATGTGATATGGTACAACCATGACCCCAACCCCACACCAAGTCAATCACAACAACACCCTCAGTACTCACAGCAGCACCAATATCGTCAGTTCCCCGCCCCTCAACAACATCAAAACCAGGGCCCTTTAGTATTAGCAATACCCCCTTAACAACAGGTTCACCAGCATGTCCAATAGGGACCTGCTCTTTCCCATTAGGTTCCACAATAGCCTCACCAGAGGCAAGAGCACGATGCATCCTCTTCCAATCACACTGATATCCAAAGGTGCCTAACCAAGCTCAAGCTCATATACAACGATCAAAAGGACCAGAGAGCCAATATCAATCAGTTATCATGTTGGCATAATGAGTTCATAGCATCCAAGACCTCCATCTCAGCATAGGTTTAGGTTAATACCAACAACCTAAAATATGTATAGAAATCAATTTCAGGAGCGGTAAGATTGTGCATACACCTAATTTGGCTTGGACAAGAGGAGGATATCAATGAGCATGTCCTTGAGTAGAGCTCATGGGAGGAAGAACACCAGCACGGGTTTTGGTGATTGATTGATGATTTCTCTACATATTACCTTTCGCACAAAACACTATTAAGCATTAAGACGCTTGGGATCAGAAATGATACATCGTACACACCACTAGCAGCAGAACCACATACCAGTAGGGGAATTCAAATATCAAAACAGTCCAAAAATATCATAGAAATAAAAATTCCAAAAAAGAAGAATAAGGCAATCACAAGCACCATTTCCACCAATAATGAGTATTAGGAGGGCGAGGAGACCAATCTTCACTCCAATTAGGATACAACACCACCATCAACATCAGCACCAATAATAGTTTCCCCTCATTTTCAGTTTTGTTTCATATTTTTCATTCCAGTCAATGTACACAGTTTCGCTTGTTAGAGACTTGAAAACACCACAAAAAAGTCATGATTGTTGTGCACATGATGGCCCATCATGTGCACGTTGTGTGCACGCCCACATGTTGGGCTAGCACATGTGCTTTCCCAACGTGTGCTCATGGGTAGCCCTGTCGCAAGGGCTGGCGGGTGAGCACCTATGTATGCTAGGTGCTCGCCCGCCTTATGGGCGTGCACAAGAAAGCTCGCCAAATGGCTCGTCCCTACATAATACGACGAGCGGTCTACGATCCCCGGGCGAGCACATATGCTCGTCCATCCTGTAGTGCTAAAAAATATACAGGTTCGGCGGGGTTTCGATACCTCGTCGAACCTGTAAAACTTACCAAGAATCCACTACATGTACTTATGAAAGTAGAGAAAACTACCTGTAATATGCCTTCTAGTCGACATCCTCTTATACATGTCCTACTAACTTGTACCTGCCAAACTCACATAATATATGTGAACTTACTTACAAACTAAACATATAAGTTCATATAAAACTTCAGTATATGTTCAACTTTATTTATTTATTGGTTTTTTTAATATGAAACCTTGGAGGACTTAGATCAACATAATATGGAGTCATTCCAAATTCAACCTAAAGCATTTTTTATTTTTTATTTTTTTGAAATGAAATCATGGGGGAATTAGATCGGCATATCACCATAGTGTCATTCCAAATTCAACGTGTTTCGAGACTTCTATCCCATCTATCGATACTATTAAATTTCAACGGTCTTAGAATTGTTGAAATTGACCTCTTCCCGATCTACATGTAATTAGGAATGTGTGCGAACCCATATGCATAATCCCTTTTTCCCATATTTGTGTGTATGTCTACACACATGAATGCATAAATACATACATGTGTATATGTGTGCTACATACATGTGTTAATACGAGATAACGGGAATTTCCTGACAGTTGAACATTACTAGTAAATGAGTTTTACCCATTGTTGTGTGTGCATGTGAGTGTGTGAGCGCATGCGAGTGCGTATGCGTGTGTGCACAGACATAAAAATACAAAAATACATACATACATGTGTATGTGCGTGTGCGTGTGTGAGCGTGCACGCGCTTGCATTCATGTGTGTCACTGCGAGATATCCGGCAATTAATTTCTGACAGTTGGAAATTGCAAAAAAGTGAGTTTAATTTATTGTTGGATATTGTAGTATCACAAGTTATTTCTGTTCATGGGTCGATGGGATTATTAGGAAATTTCTCGATTTCCAAATGGGACTGCTCCACTTATTTGACGAGATGCATTACCCATTTGTCAAGAGTACTAATCATGCCATTAACAACGGGTCTGCAAGAGGTATTTACAAGCGATTTGGAGCAATCGTTCCAATTTCTTCCTTCGAGAAAATAATAGCAGCAGATGTGTTCTGATACTTTCAGCTTTACTGGGTGCTCTGCCTGGTGGAGGCTTCAGCAAGTGCTGCAGTAACACTTCCTACATCGCGGCCGCCCTCCTCTTCTCCGTCTCATTCAATGTGGAGGTCTTACATCCGGTCATCTCACACTCTACAGACAAAGAACCCTTCTTGCCCTACCACAGAGTCATGGTGTCATCTGCTCTAAAACTGTAGAAGAATTCACTATAGATAAAAGGCAGTTTTTCGGTGTCTTCAAAAGACAGTTTTTCGGTGTCCGTCAGACAAAAGGCAGTTTTTCATGGAGGTGGTATATAACATGTCCGTCAGACAAAAGGCAGTTTTTCGGTGTCTTCAAGCTATTCATGCCTAAGATTTTCTCCTTACCCTTCCTATAGACGGACTTGAACTTCACATGTCACCGGTGGAGTACCGCAGTATCATCAAATATCGTCTCATGATTCCGTTATTTCCTACTGATGAGATTTATCCAGTCTGTCGCAAGGCATGCTTAGACAATTTTGGGGATCATGCCGTTCATTGTAGGGAGCTCCCGGGATTTAAGTACAGACACGATCTTGTTAGAGACGTTTTATTCCATGTCCTCAAACGTGCAGGTATTGCCGCTAAGAAAGAGGCGCTAGTGAACTTTTTAACAGATCTACAGGAGGGAAGATCCACACTTAGACCGGCTGATATTTTGATTTTTGGGTGGATAGGAGGAAAACATGCTTGTGTAGATTTGACAGGAGTTTCTCCGATGGTGGGGTTGAAGAGCGGGACCTTCACAGCAGGGCAGGCTGCCCTTAAAGCTTCTTTATCAAAAATGATGAAACACGAGAAAGCTTGCACGGAGAATTAACATGCCTTCATCCCCTTTGATTTTGACACCTTTGGCTTCCTAATACCGGAAGCTATTAATCTTTTAAAGAGGATTCAAAAAGTGATGAACAGTAATGTGATGGACCTCAGATCTATGGATGTAGTGTTTAGAAGGATTGGTTTTGCCATACAAAAAGGACTAGCGGCGCAGCTCTGCTTGCCTTCTGTCTCGATATAAACTGTTCTTGTATTGACATTTGCAGAAGAATGCCGGATAATCGACACATTACCCCTCCTGTATGCATCCTCTACGTTGCATGAAAGAGTCTCGCCTCTGCCCTCCACCAAATCGACCATATCATGCTGAATGTATATTCAAATACACATTAATATGCATGATGATCGATGTAATGTATGGTAGAGCATTTTACATGTTCTTGCAAACTTACACATTGTTGCTCGCATCTCTCATCGAGCCACACGATGGTATGGTCCTATCCGATATGCTGGAAATCTAATATCTTTTTCCTCGACCACTATTAGAAAAAGATCAGCATTATTAATTAAATTCTTATAGCAAAATTTTTTAGTCAGTCTAATTTATTCTCTTCGGTCACCCCATTGAATAGAGCAGTCGGATTGCGTAATCGATTCGATCGGGTGACTATTACAACATTGATAACTACTTTATGCAGGAAGCTCGTGATCAGAATGATGCCCATAAAAAAAGATATAAGGGAACAACGATTGCATGGTAGTCATCATAGGTCAACATTTTCCACTTCTTCCCGATAAAGGTCAAGATTCTGAACGGTTTCTGAAGAGAGTTGCCCTTTCGGTGTCAATGGGAAAGAGGATGAGGAACGCCTTTCTTTGTTTGGTGTAAATAGTAGTTATTTGCTATTCTATGTTTGGTAAGAGGGAAAGGATGATGAGGGATAAGTGGGTTTTTTTAGATAAGATCGTTAGATAAGTGATAGATGTTTGTATTTTTTTGTCAGGAGAAGCTTATGATGGGGGAATTGTGAGGGAAACATTATTCCTCGTTCGGACTCCAGGACCAAAATGTTAACCGCCTATTGAGGAAGAGTTATAAGGTATGATATCCCTCCTTATTCCTCGAACGAACAACCCCTTAACATCTCGGTCCACATACAGTCTAAGGCAATACAGAGGATGTGATATAGAGCAAATGAGGTAGCATTTTAGATCTTCGAGACCATATATGGAGAATGCTCTCTGGCAGTGCCTTATTATTGGAGTGGAAAAAGTTATACAATCTTAAGTTTCCATTGTCTTTTTAAATATAAAAAAATGGGTGGCTATTAAACACTAACGGCCATCCTTATAATTAAAGAAAAGGTAATGCATATCACACCTCTAAACTATAACTTATAAAGAAACTCATAGCTTTTAAATGTAAGGTTATACAGAAATTCATAGCTTTTAAATTTAAGGTTACAAGTATGTAGCTGGGGAACTGAGTCTTAGATTTCTTCTTTTATGCAGGTGCTGTTCTTTTTTTGTGATAATTAGAATTTGTTGGGTTGTGCAGCTCCACGTAATTTCCAGCCCATTCCAGGGCGTATATGCAAAAGGCCCAAATGGGCATGGGGGCAATTTGCCCAGTCCTTTTCTGCGTTTTGAGAGGGCTAGGGCTTTACCTTTCCCTTCTCTTCTCTCCTTCCATTCGCCAGGATCTCGCTGAGGAGGACTAGAGATAGGGCTGCCGTGGAGCTTGCTAAGGCTGCAACTTTGAGTGATATTTCTCCATCTTGTTCCCCTTTTATTTGTGCTGGTGTGGTTTATTGTTGACACATCTTGGGGAGAAGGTTTGCTTTGTATATCTTATAGGGAGAACATTTTGATCATCATATCTAGTGGAGAAGTTTGATTGGGTCGAGTAGGTCCCATGATTTTTCTCCCTCTCATTTTGGGTGTTTCCACGTTAAAATCTCTCGTGCAGCTAGTAGTTGATTGTAGTTGTGATTGTGGTTGTTTGCATGCTATTTGGATTGCCCGTGGGTCTTGTGCTATTTGATTTGACTGTGTTAATCCGTCAAGTTGACCTATGACATGTTTCTGCAATATCCGTGTTCCCAACATAGTGGTGTCAGAGCATGTTCAATGACAGATTGCAAGACGGAGTGTGGTTCGAGTCGGATAATTAGTCTTAATGGGACTAATTACAATTTATGGAAGAACAAGATGAAGAATCTTTATATGTGAAGGTCATGCACCTTCCAGTGTTCTCTACCCAAAAGTCCAAAACCAACACAGATAAGCAATTATAATTTGAACATGGGCAAGTTTGTGATTTCATCGGATATTTTGTTGATGAAAATGTCTACATCCACATCCATGATGTCTGCTAGAAGCATACGGTTAAAGTTGGAAATTTTTTATGCATCCAATATGGGAAGTAACAAATTGTTTGTTCACAAGAAATTGATGAACTTGAGGTTCAAGTAGGGAAGCTCCGTGTCAGATTTTCTGAATGGTTTCTAAGGCATTACAATTTAGTTGACGAGCATAGGCATCAAATTTGAAGATGAGGTGTTGGGACTATTATTGCTTGCTACTTTACCAGATTCTTAGAAGACTTTCATAACCTCACTTACTAATTATGCAGTTAATGGGGTTGTTTCTTTGGAGGTTTTCAAGTCTGGAACTCTCGATGAAGAGATGTGAAGAAAATCCCAAAGAAGCTCTTCACATTCAGAGGCTCTTATTACAGAGAAGAGGGGGAGGAGTAAGATCAAGAATGACGAGGGCAGAAATAATAGCAGGAGCATGTCTAAGTCCATATATTAGAATATGGAGTACACTATTGTAAGAAGAAAGGACGCATCAAGAAGTATTATTTCCAATTCAAGAGAGATAAAAGGAATGGAGGTGATAACAAAGAGAAGAAGAATGGCAATATCGTTGCAGTTGCACAACATGAGCTCCTCATTGTCTGTGATGACAAGATAGTTAATGTCGCATATGATAGTTCTTTTTGGCTTGTTGATAGTGGTTCTGCACTACATATTACATCTCAGAGAGAGTTCTTCTCTTCGTATACAACTGATGGTTTAGGCACATTTAAGATGAGGAACGATTCTTTGTGCATTATTGTTGGCATTGCAATGTTGCATTGAAGAATGCCAATGGAGTGTTATTGACATTCAAAGATGTGAGGCATTCACCCGATATGAACTTGGATCTTATATCTGTAGGGAAGCTTGATGATGAAAGATACCTCAACACTTTTGATGGCGGACAATGGAAGCTTACTCGGACATCCTTAATTATTGCTCGTGGCAAGAAGTATAGCAATAATCCTTACATTATAAATGCATCTATTTTCCATGATGTTGAACATGTGACCGGAGATGCAAAATCCATTGAATGATTGAGTCACATGAGTGAGAAGGGGTTATTGTGCATGGTGAGAGAAAAACATGTTCGCATATATAAAGAAAGAAAAGTTGGAGAGATACGCGCATTGATTGGCTGGGAAGCTACGAGAGTCTCCTTCAAAATTCATTCACCTTCCAGAAAGATGCACGTGTTGGAACTAGTCCACACCGATGTTTGTGATCTTTTGAAAGTAAGTTCTCTTGGTGGTGCATTTTATTTTGTTACTTCATTGATGATTTTTCCTAAAAAGTTGGGTCTATGCCTTAAAGAGGAAGGACCAAGTCCTTGGTGTTTTCAAGGACTTCCATGTGCCAGTGGAACGACAATCTGTGAAGAAACTTAAGTGCATCTGCAGTGACATGGTGGTGAGTATATTTGGTCATTTGATGAGTATTACAAATCTTATGACATCATGCACTAGAAGACTCCACCAAAGATACCACAGTTGAATGACATTGCAGAGAGAATGAATATGACCTTAATGGAGAGCGTCAAGTGTCTCCTTTATGAGGTTAAGTTTCCTAAGTCTTTTTGATGTGAAACACTTTTCATTAATGTTCATATTATTAATCTCTCTCCATATTTACCTTTGGATGATGATGTTCCTGACAGGGTTTGACACAACAAGGATTTCTTATGCAATCATTTGCGGGATTTGGATGATGTGCATTTGTGCATTTTCTCAAGGATGAAAGGTCCAGGTTGGGTGCAAAGACGAGATAGTGCATATTCTTGGGATATGATTAAGATGAGCTTGGCTACAGGTTGTATGGTCCACTTGACAAGAAGCTACTAAGGACAAGGAATGTGGTCTTTTCTAAAGCCAAACTATCGATTCGAATAGTTATCAAGCAGATAATGTGGAGTCAATACCTTTGCATAGGACTCAACATATGGTTCTAAATTATGTTGATAAGCAGGTTCCACATGCAGAAGATGAGGAGTATGTACCAGATGTCCCCACTCATGATAATGATGCAGATGATGGTAATGATGATAGAGGGCAGGATGATGAGAACTCTTCTACTTATTCTCTCACACAGCAAAGACATGTGTACAAGGAAGCCTTATAAGATACAAACAAAGAATATTGGGAAGAAGCTATGAAAGAAGAGATGGAGTTCCTTCATAACAACCACACCTTTGAGCTCGAATTTGCTCAAAGGCAAGAGGTCATTGAGGAACAAGTGGGTCTTTAAAGTGAAACATGATGAATATTCTATAAACCCAAGGTACAAAAATAAGTTGGTTGGAAGAGAATTGACTTTGAGGAGATATTTTCTCCTGCTGTAAATATTTCTACCCGAGCGGTTCTCAACTTGGCATCTAGCCTTGATTTTGTAGGATGAATAAAAATCCGTCCATGATGACCTCAATGAGGAAATTTACATGTTGCAACCAGAGGGCTTTGCATTCGAAGGCAAGAAAGACCATGTTTGCAGGCTAAAGAAATGCCTATATGGCTTGAAGCAGACGCCAAGGCAATGGTACAAGAAGTTTGAGTCATTTGTGGAGGAGCATGGCTACACCATGACTACTTCAGACCATTGTGTTTTCATGAAGAAATTCTTAGGTGATGACTTCATCATTTTGTTGCTTTATGTTGATGATATGTTAATTGTTGGCGGCAACAGTGCGAGAAGTTCTTGCTTGAAGAAGGAGGTTAGCAAGTTCCTTTCTATGAAGGACTTGGGACATGCAAGTAAAACTCTAGGCATGAAGATCACACATGATCGGAAGGCAAGGAAGTCGTAGCTTTCTCAAGAGAAGTACATTGAGAAAGTACTTCAAAGATATTGTATGAAGAAGGCAAGGCCAGAAAGCATCCCTCTTGGAGCACATTTCAAGTTAAGCTCCAAAGATAACCCACAGAATAATGAAGAGAAGAATGATATGGAGAGAGTTCCGTATACATCAGCCACATGTAGTCTCATGTATGCCATGATTTGTACGAGGTCGGATATTGCTCGTGCAGTTGGAGTTATTAGTAGGTTCATCTCAAATCCAAAAGAAGCGTCATTGTAAAGCAATTGAGTGGATCTTGAGATATCTTCGAGGTACTAGTAGTTACTCTATTTGCTTTGGAGCAAAGAAGTATATTCTTCTTAGTTACACTGAATCAGGTGCCATTGATGGGAGAATGTTCATATCAGGCTAGTTGATGTCATTAGTATGTGGTGCAGTTTCTTAGTAGTCTCGACTTCATAAATGTGTTGCTCTATCCACTATAGAGGCTGAGTTCATTGTAGCTAAAGAGGCATGCAAGGAGTTGCTATGGATGAAGCTCATGCAGGAGCTTGGTTTTAGGCAAGACAAGTATGTGCTTTACTGTGATAGTCACAGTGCTATTCACCTTAGCAAGAACTCCACATTTAATGCAAGGTTGAAGCATATTGATGTGAGGTGGCATTGGATAAGAAATGTCTAAAAAGAGAAGCAACTTGTTCTTGACAAGATCTACGTAAATGGTAATGGTGTTGATGTGATGACCAAGTCATTGCCTTTGGGAAAATTTGAAAATTGCCGCTCCCTTGTTGGATTGGAGAGGACTCCTTGTTGCTGATGAAGATCTTGGAGGGTGAGGTCTCTTCTATATGGGAACTCAACCATCATGATGGACCTCAGGAATACATATTCTATACATGAAGCTTGTTGATTGTTGATCTCCTTCTGATGAACTGGAGGGAGAGATTATTGGGTTGTGCAGACCCACATGATTTCCAGCTCATTGCAGGGCATATAAGCAGAACGTTTAAATGGGCACAGGGGCAATTTGTCATGTCCCATTCTCACATCCTGGCAAACATAATCGGGGGATCTTTCTCCCCAATTTGTTAGGGATGTTGATGTTGCATTTTGAGAGAGGGTTGCACCTTTCCCTCCTCTCTCCTTTCATTCATCAGGATCAGATCGTCGCTTACTGCTAGAGATCTTGCCAATGAGGACCCGAGTTAGGGCTGCCATGAAGCTTGCTAGGGCTGCTGCAATTTTGGGTGACACTTCTCCATCTTCTTCGTCTTTTGTTTGTGTTGGTATAGTTCATTGTTGATACACCTTAGGGAGAAGGTTTTGCTTTGTAGAGTTTCAAAAAAAAATGCTTTGCTTTGTATTAGTCTATTGGGAGAACATTTTTTATCACCATATTTAGTGGAGAAGTTTGACTGGGTCAAGTAGGCTTGGTGGTTTTTTCCCTCTCATTTTGGAGGTTTCCACATTAAAATTTGTCATACACTTGTGGCTGATTTCGTGGTTGTGTTTGTGATTTTTTACTTGCTATTTGGATTGTGCGAGATTCTTGTGCTGTTTGATTGCGGGAAATTGATGAAGATGTTACTAATAGAATAAATGTTGGGTGGCTAAAGTGGAGAGGAGCCTCTGTTGTTCTCTGTGATAAGAAAATTCCTTTAAAAATTAAAGGATAGTTTCACAAAGCAGCCGTGAGACCTGTTATGCTTTATGGATCCGAATGTTGGCCTGTGAACCATAAACATGTGCAAAGAATGAATGTAGCAGAAATGAAAATGTTAAGGTGGATGTGTGGACACACACGTAAAGATCGGATTCGGAATGATTTAATCAGAAAGAAAGTTGGTGTAGCTCCGATCGAGGATAAGATGCGAGAAAATCGCTTAAGATGATTTGCACATTTGCAAAGAAGATCAGCTGATGCACCAGTTAGGAGATGCGAGTGTTGGGATGTTGAGCCGGCTAAGAGAGGGCGAGGATGGCCCAAGAAGTGTTGGAAAGAGACCATACGAAGGGATCTTAGTTTTGTGGATATAAGCCCGGGATTGACTCAAGATAGATCTAAATGGAGGCGAAGAATCCATGTAGCCGACCCTACTTAATTGTAGGAAAAGGCTTTGTTGTTGTTGTCTAAGTTGATCTATTCGACATGCTTCCGCATTATCTGTGGAATTGCTTGTTCCCAACAAAAAATACACTAGAATGGATCTTCATAATGACTACAACATAACGAAAAAGAGGTATTGTGTAGTGATAATCCTTTAGTTAGATCCAGCGGAAAGGGGGAAAGAGACCAGTTACGAAAAATTTAAGGTATGTTTCTCATATGCTAATGTACTGTATAGTAAAAAAAATGGCATCACCTCAAATGTTACGGGACTTGCAGCTCTCATGATTCTAAACTGTAATGAAATATGTAAACAACATGAACATGGTTGCGGCCGAACTGGGAAAACTAGCCTTTGTTCTCACGTCCCCTTAGGACTTCCATCTAAAAGATCTAAAGCATTGATGCTTTTGGGTAAAAGAACGGATTTACAATCTTGAAGACATGTTTGATTCTGCCATTGGAGGGGGTGGGTTGCTGCTGTCAGTCCAGTTTGTCTCGCCCCAGTGCCACAACATGCTCTCCCAGAAGCAGAACTCCTCGAAGCAGGTGGTCAATCGCTCGTCCACGATCTTCCTCTTCCAATGCCCATCCGAGTAATTTGCTTTCTCTGCCTGCCTCCGGTCCCATTCCAGTGCCGCTTTCTGCTTTGATCTGAGTAGACAGAAGTGTTGCAGGTTTTCTGGCATTGCATCGTGCACTGCCCACCATCTCTTGTGGGCGATATCACTCGCAAACTCCTGCAGTATGTCTACATTCCAGTTGCAATCATAATCCCGAAAGCATAGCCATGGTTTCATACCCAAGTAGTGGAGAACGTAGAGGATTGGAGGCTCCGCAGCAAAAAGTTGGATCTTCTTCAATTTCTTGTCATCCTCATCTCCAACCCAGAAATGTTTCAAGAAATTCATGTGCTTTGGTATCCGGTGCCACCAAGTGAATATCTCATTTAAATAACCTTGATCCCCTCCATTATATGATTCTATCTCATTTATGTGATCCATCAACAATTGAAATGTGCAATTGGAGGGCTCAACAACCATCACACCGGAGTTGAAGAGGGTGGCATTGTTGCCTGTTGCAGTGATCTCAGGCATCGCAAATAGGATATCTATATTTCGTAGAATCAGTAGGTCAGCATCTATAAAAATGATCTTGTCGTAGTCAGTTAGCTGCCAGAGCCTAAACTTGCTGTAGTTCCACTCGTTGTAAGCGTTTCTCTCAGCCTTGGGATTTCGGATTCTTTGAATCGTTCTAACCTTCCAACCTGCAGCTTCAAGCCCCCTTCTATGGTGATTACTGATAGTTTCATCTACAAGTATCACAAGGTCCCTTGTAGAACCAACCATGCGGATGCTTTGAGCTGCTGCAATAGCTCCACAAACATATACATGGGCAGAGTGTAGTATGGTAGCATATGCTTCTCGAAGTGGTGCTTCAGAGTAATAGCGTGCTGATTAGCAGTTAGTAAAAGACAAATTCGCACGTAAGAGAACATTCATCAAATGATAATTAGATTTGGTAGCAACAACTAATAAGAGAGGGGAAGTATGCGCTAACATGGAAGATAAACATATAAATAACCAACCTGTTGCTTTGAGCGGGATAGCAAGTTCACATGACCCAACTGGAAGTTGCAGCTTCTCTCTCAGCGTTACTATATCTGGCTTGTAAAGCCAAACATTCCCTTCTCTATAAACAAGATCCTTGCACTTGAAGAGATTTGGTATGGGGAAGCACTCGGTCACAAGAAGGACATGCACAGGGCCGCGTCCTTGTCCGCGAGATGCAGCAATTTTGGCTGCTGAAAGTTGCAGATGCAACCTGGCAACATTTCTGGACCATTCAGCAGATCCGCTACAAGGAAGTTTGACAGCAATAATATCTAACTGGGACTGGTTTGGCACCAAGGGGTCAGGAAGGTTTGGGCATTTAGGAACCTCGTATTCTTCCTCTTCATCAATCCATTCAGGATATAGTGTTTCCCAAGTGATGCTTTTATCAGCATGTTCCAAATGCACAATAGAATACTCTGCATGGGGTATTAACTGCCTCCATTTGTTGATCTCATGAGAATTGAAATTTAACAAGCCAATTGTTAAAGGTACACTGGTGCCATCTAAATTTGCCATGCCAATCGAAATATGGCTCCATTCAACATCTGTATATGAAGTATAAGGTGACTGAATGGTTTTCCTGCCCCATATCCAAGCAACGTTCACAAATCTTGATCTGCATCAAAAATATAAATTATAATATAATCAATGTCTTCAAAGTGGAAAATTGTTAAATCAGAGAGAAAGGTCATCTTGAATTGCACTTGCTTTAGGAGTCGTTGGTATAAAGTTAGCCCAATAGGTTGAGATAACAATCCAACATCCCAAGCAAAAAAGGTTGAAAGTGGTCAATAGATAGTTGAGGCCCTTGTCTGAAAGTCAGTTGCACGGACTTAACTGTATCGGAAATATTAACAGGGATCAAGTTTTTCAAAAGCGAGGTTTTTAAATCAGATGGAAGCTGTTTTCCTGTGCAAATATAGCCCTCAAAGCACTACAGATTGCAGAACTTCAGTAGTCTTCGCACCCAGAGAATCACTATATAATTTCAAGAAAAAAGTGGCCTTTTTTAGAACTAAAAATATAATTGTTATGACAAAACAGGCATACGTTTAACGAGAATGACCTTGGAATGTTACATGGACAAACACTTGATTAAAAGAACTCAGAGACGGCACGGCAGAAAGTTAAAAAGACATACATCAACATCTTGTTTAGATGGAGCTCCAGTATTCTTGAAATGAGATATATCCAAGACAAATAAATCCAATAAAAAATCAGTAATAAAAGAACGATAAGATGCAATTTATGTAAATCATGCCAAGTAAAATTAAATAGCAAAAAAATTTGTGAGTTAAAATATGCTTTGATACGGGAAAAGAATGTCAAAAATTTACGAAAAATTGCATGTCACAAAAAATAAATACTCGATTAGCAAATGACAACTGTGACATGATAAAGTTGCATGTAATCCCTGATTAACAAGGATGTCTATACCCATAATATTGATGGTGCTCATCGTGATCCCCTGTTGGAGTTTGAATAAACGCCAAGAATCCTCCACATAAGATAAGTGAAAAAACAACTTTTAGTGAGCGAAGCTTCCAGCTAGAGTTCCGATCTTGGGCAAAAACCTTATCAAACTCTCTCTTCTTACTGCTTTTGGTAGTATCTCTAGAGCTCCTGTAATCACTTAGATAAATGAGAGAAAGGTCAAACAAATGCCAATGCACTACTACCAAGTTCAGTGGTCAAAATTTCACCATCTCTCTTTACACATACAGAAGAACAAGTACAAGGAAGAACAATTTTATGTACGAGACAACCACAAACTTTTGAAAAGTTACGTAATTAAGTGCAATAACAACAGTGTAATGGAAGCAGATTCCAATGACTAAATTTCAAGGTGCGTATCCCAAACAAGATGTATCTGGGGTTGCCAGCATTTGCAGGTACCACAATGGTGAATGGCCTCGACGGACTAGTTTATGCAGTCATCCAGATAAATATTTACCAACAAGTGAGAATAATCATTATTGATCAAACCAAAAAACAGGCAGTATGAAATTACACTGCAAGTATGATGTGCTATCCTTCTGCAATCTTTAGTTGGTTACGAAGAAATTGTGCTATTCAAGCAAATAATTTGTGCATCTGGCCCTGCATAGCCATTTATCACCTCTCAACATCCAAGCCATATTCATATCATCGTCCTCCTTTAATCTATTTTAGTATGCATCAAGAATTTGATTTCTCCTGGGTAGAGGGAAGCATTTTTTATAATATACTACGTTGATAGTTTGGTTTCTACATGCAAGCATTTCCACTTAATAATAAAGAAAACATTGTAAAATCCTGAGTGGATGCTTGGTTCCTCAGCCACCCCTCGTAGGACTATCCAAGGCACAATTTTTATATTGATGGCCTTGTTCATTTCGTTGATCTGAAGAACACCCACTCCCCACCCCCGTGTTGTCAATGTCACCATATCCCTCAACCAAAAGAATACCTCAATTTTCCAGTCATGAGCTGGCCCCGAAAAAACACCTTATCACCCCTTCCAACTGCAGACAGACCCTCATCGGCACCAAACAAGTTGACATGAAGAAAATGAGATGGTAGAAAAACCTGACTTGAGTAGTACGAGACTATCACACCGCAAGAGGCAGGACGCCTTCCAGCCAGCCAACTTTTTCTCTGGTATCTCAACTAGCATACGCCAATCAGACTGTCGCAGCATGCCACAAGAAAGTGGCAGCTCCAGATACATCGGTAAGCATGCACTAGGGGTATACATAATCCTATCACACGAAATATCTCATCATAAGTGGGACAAGAGAGAACAAAAGCAGACTTTGCTCCATTCACTTAATAGCTTGCTATAACAGACCCAAAACCACCAAAATGCCCCTTCTGTCATACCAGCCTCGACAAAAAAGATAACATCATCTGCATGTTGGAGAATCGGAATAGAGAATTCTACATGCTTAAAAAATCCAAACCTCATTGCAAGTTTGGTCATCACCATCAGCGCATTCATCGAAATAACGAGCAAAAGGGAAACAAGATGGCAGCCTTGTTTAATCCCCTTTACGGCTAAAAGAAACCACCTTTCTATTTGCCGACTACTAGCACCAAGTACTAGACCATTTGATACACATCCTCATCCATGTAGTCTTCTCAGGAAAGTCACTTCTGCATAAACTAATGAGGTTCAAATAAGTCTCCAATCCATGGTGTTCATACCGCAAACTAACCATTTGATTTGTTCCATTATATACTAATATATGTTTAGACCTCCACGTACAACCTATCAACCGGAGCTTCTTTTTTATTGATTCTAATCTGATTTTTAACTAAATTTCATATCAATTCGAGATCCGTTAGCGATGGAACTTAGACATATTACACTAAAATTTCATAAACATCAAATTATCTACTCAAAGTTAAAATCATAACTAGAATGCTATCCTACGTGATATAGTGTTCAAATGAAGAACACTCCTACAATCCCGAAACCCAAATAACCGATTTCAATAGAAAACTTTATGGAAAACCAACATCAAAAAGGATGATTATTTACCTAACATTGCCAAGCAAGGAGGGTGATTCATTATCGAAGGGTAGCCAATCTTCGTACACTCTTATTCTCTTTAATGAGTGTGAAGAAACCCTAGAAAGCTTGAAATAAGCTTCGGCCCTTCAAAATCCTTATCCAAAACTTGGAAAAACATTATAATTCTTACATGAGTCAGGCATGATTCATCCATAAGCAACTTTCTTTCATCAAGTGAAATTCAGGCGGCAATTGCTTGCAAAATGAACTTACTGCTCGATCCGAGCTTGTGAATGCAAAGAATATGATTAAGGATTTCTCACAATTTTGTATGGATTTTGATGATTTTCTAACAATATATTGAACATTTCAAAACTCTTTTATAATGAAAGGCTGATAACTTGAAAATGTTGAACATCTTTCAATCCTCGTAACTTTTTCATTTCATGTATGATTGATGCAATCTTATCCTCGAGAAGCTATCAATGTGGAAGTTCCCAATGGCATCACATTCATCATGTTCCAATAGCACTACTTTTGCCGCATTCGAAGAGTTTTGCGTGATTTATGAATGTTTTATTGGAAATTAATCTTGAAAAGATGCAAAATTAGCTAAAATTCGATTCAGAATTAAAAAACTAGGATACAGAATTGGTGGCAAGTCGTAACAACATATCTGAGGATATATTGGCACATCATTAGATAATTAAGGGGCTAGGTTATTTAGGGATAGAAGTGTATCAGTGTTTCTCGAAAAAATAACATACATCCAATGACATACAGTTATAACCAAAGATATAGGGGTATACTGAAAACACCCAAGGACCAATGTATATGGGTATATTCAAGATATATCAGTACATTGTTGGTCAAGGTGTGTTATATAATCAAAAGTCCACCAATACAACTTGAGTTATATCAATACAGCTTTTCAAAAAGGGATATTTACACCTATAACCCTGAGTAATTTCATAATTACCCCAGAAACCCTCTATAATCACGAATTACATGCAGGACCCCCAATAATACTTAACTCTTACCCCCACAACCCTCGTGTTAACTTCCATCCCATTTCCTGTTAACTATGACGGTATCAATCAGGTATTTTACATTTTATACCCTTTTATTTCCTATTATTGAAAAATGGCCACTCCCCTTCCTCCTCCAACCAACCCCCTTTGACATCCTCCTCCAGCCAATCAACCCCCCGCCCCCTCGTCGACGTCCTCCGCCAACTTCCCCTTCCTCCCGATCACCTCCTCCCCTCATCGACACCTCCTCCTCCCCTTCCGCATGCAACCTCCCACGTGCACATCCCCCTGTATCTACAAGCATGCTTCGTCTCCACTCTGATGGTTGACCCATTGCTTCTAGCACTGCCTGCAAGCCCCCCCCCCCTCCCCCAGGGTGAAAGCCTGATCCGCCACTTCCAGCAAGCCCCGTACCCCCCCTCCCGCCGCCTAGGATCCCTCCGCCCGTCGTCCCTCCACCAACACCTCCTCCTCTCCTTCCGTCGGCAAACCCCCACTTCCCCCTGTGCCGCCTGGAAGCCCTCCGCTCGCCGTCCTTCCCTCGACATCTCCTCCCTCGCGTTGCCTGGAAGCCCCCGATTCCTACCCCCCCCCCCCGGCTCATGTAAGCCCGCAACCCTCCCCCTCGCTCCTGCTTCTGTAAGCCCGCAACCCTCCCACCCCCCGCCTGCAATCCCGCACCCCCCCTCCGCCCTCGCCGCCCGGAAGCCCTCCGCACGCCATCCCTCCCTCGACACCTCCTCCTCCCTCGCACCGCCTGGAAGCCCCTGAGTCCTCCCCCTCCTCCGGCTCCTGTAAGCCCGCAACCCTCCCCCATCGCTCTTGCAAGCTCGCACCGCTCTGCTCCTGTAAGACCGCAACCCCCCCCCCCTTCCTGCTCTTGTAAGCCAAACCTGACCCACCACTTCCACCAAGCCCCCCCTACCCCGCCTCCGCATGCACATCCCCCTCCGCTTCCAGCCCCAGTGGAAGGCCGATCCACTGTGTCCAGCTCCACATGCAAGCCCCTCCATGCCCGACCCACGGTCATGGTTTAAAAAAACGCGCCTCGAGGCGCAAAGGCGCTCGAGGCGAAACGGGGCGTTGAAAAATCGCCCTGAGGCGACCGCCTCAGACCCCCTGGCAGAGGCGTGCGCCTCGGATGCCTGAGGCGGTCGAGGCGAGGCGAGGCGAGGCGTTGAGGCGGGGCGAGGCGCAAGGTGAGGCGTTGGGGGCTTTTACAAGTATTTTTTTAAAGAAAAAATGGTCCTATTCGTATTTTCATATGTTTATAAAGGTTTTATTGTTGAGTATATATTTATGCAAGATGAATGCTTAAATTTGACCTCTTTCATATTCATATGCTTAAATTTGACCCCTTTCATATTCATATTTAACATTAGCATGTCCAATTATTTCAATAAACTCTTACTATTACACCATTAATAGTGTATGGTGGGTATGGTGGCACAGGGGGAACATCATGTTGTTCTTCATCTGGTTCAGTAGAACATACGATTAGGATTCAAATCGTATGATTCATATCAACAACTTGGATATCTTTAGAGGCAACTATAACCAATCCCTTTTTGATAAAAAAAAACTTTAGTGATAGTTATAGCCAATGATTTCCTTTTGATTGGATAGAAATTTAGTAGAAAGGTTTATGGCATTAACATAGCATCATATAGTTTCCTTTTGATTTCTTTTTTCGTGTTCTTATCTTCATAATATCATCATATAATACATTGTTATATACTATATGTTTGTCAGAATATATTATTTCACCAATAAATATATTTATTATATATTTTATAATTATTTTTCTATACAAACTGAGGCTTACGCCTCGACCGCCTCGAGGCTACGCCCCATCTCGCTTCCAAGGAAAACGCCTCGTTCCGCCTTTCGTTTTTTCAAACCTTGCCCACGGCTTCCAGCCTCTCTGACCGACCCCGCCGCTTCCATGCTTGCAAGTCTTTTTCCCCTTTTTTCTTGTGGTTAATCCTAGCCGTTAGATAGCGGATTGGTTAGATTAACTCACTCATATGGTTGAGTTAATGAACCAAACTAACGGATGGTTATGGGTGTAAAACGAAGCATTATTGGGGATCCTCGGTGTAATTCATGATTATAGAGTGTTTTTGGGGTAATTACGAAATTACTCAGGGTTATGGGTGTAAATATCCCTTTTAAAAAAACCTAATAAATCCCAAATTCCAATGTCGTTATATTTTCAATATTTTAAGAACCCCAAGGAATCCATTATCTAAATTTAACATATATGCGAAAAAAAGAAGAGTATTTTTCTGTCTTGAAAGGATACCCTAGTAGTTATTATGAAGGAGGATGCTAGGGTCAGGGTTACACATGTGAGACCTAAAAATAAGCAAAAGACACAAACATCACAACAAGTTACAAAATATTTCTCCCATGTCATATAACAGTATATAACTTTGTAATCCATCATGATGTATTTATTCATGCCCATATAGGTCTGAAAGTATCCTGATGCGAGGATAAGCACCATTGGAGCTGTCATCACAGGTGACACCATGAAAATACGAAGGAGCTTGGTAACATCGTGATGATGATGATAGAGTCGGAGACAATCTCTACGAAGGAGGAAGAGGCATTGTCGAGTAATTGTTAGAAAATAGGAATGCGGAATAGAGCATAAAGAACAGAAAAATAAACATGAACATCGAGATTTTACGTGGAACCCTACTCCTAAGGAGCGGGATGAAACCATGGGAGAATGCCTCAAAGGGTTGATAGTCAATTGTTTTTCTCACGGGATACAATGGGTGTGGGGGTCTATATATAGCCTCTACTGAGTCTCCACATCTCCTAACTGGTAGATGTGGGGCTAAAGACTTGGATGTGGTAAATAGATCATGGAGTGATCCATTTACCCATCTCTCATATAAATGACACATAAAGGTGATAGGCAGGAATCCCATAGCTACCACCAAAAAAGCTTGTTTCGCTCGAATCGGGGTAATTTCATTGTATATTGTGATAGTTTTGGCATTGTAATCATAGTTATAGTTGTACCTATGAGATAGAGGAGTTTTAGGAGGAGCATGAAAGTATTCATGGGAACAAGTCAAATGATTTTTCATCATGTGACCTATATCCACCTAGAGGGCTTGTTATTGCTCCATTGTATGATGTGAGTTGCCCGCATCCATGTTCAATTAACCCACAAAAGATAACAAATCCTTTAAATAACTATCATTTCCATAGTCACTTGTGATATCCCTCATAAATCCATAGGCTTCGCATGACCCAAACTCGAACTTGGAACTAATTGTCCATGTGCATTTGCTCATTGTTCCATAAACTCACGACCAACTTGTAACCCTTCATCGAATCGTCTATCATGTAGTCGACTTCATACCCTCTAAGATATGGTTGGCCATCACCAGATTCACAACCACCACCAATTACATCACAATCTCCACAGTCGCCACTTGATTTTAATTAGATTTTATTTTTGATTTTACTCTCTGAACCGGAGGAAACTATGTCATCAACAACATCATCAGTTTATAAGCCTTCAAAAGGGCATGTCATCCAACCGGTCTTGCACCATGTGATTGTCAACATCTGCACCTATTTGTTAACTTATATTTTGATTTGGCCTCCCTCTTGCTACATCAAGTACTGGAGCAACATTGGAATCCATCTGTTTACACAGGACATCTTCCTCCATCGTCATCATACATTTTAACAATATATGCAAGGTCAATGGAGTCTGTGTAGTATTCTTTGACATGCCTACATGACATGTTTCATCTTCAACCTTATGTTTTGATCCATTTAGATAAGATTGTGGAGCTTCGCTTTTCCCAGCATATTCATTCTTTTGGAATGGATGAAGTTGAATATACTCCAATTCCTCACATCCCCCAATTGATGCAGACTAGGACAACATTTTTATTGCCACTTTCCGCAAGTGAAGAGCTTCTAATATGTATAATAAACATCATTCAATGTTGGAAAAATCAAAAGAGAAATAAATGTAATGACTAACGAGTTTGCCCCTCGAGAAGTAGCATATGAATGGAACTTCAAATTAACATGTGGAAGAGTATTGCCCCATCCATTAGTCGTGTAATTCTACCTAATGTCCCAAATGAATCTCTAAATAACACGACCAAACATAAAGTTTAGTCATATCATGTCACATAAAACTTTCATTGAACAACTTTTGAATTTTTTCAAACTTACGTTTTTAACTTACGTTTTGAAGAAGGAAGCAAAGAAGGCTGTAAGCGAAGCTAAGTCAAGAGCTTATGAGGTTTTGTATAAAAATCTCAACTCTAAGGAGGGCCAAAAGGATATATTCAGGTTGGCCAAAGCAAGAGAAAGAAAGACCAAAGACCTTTCTCAAGTGAGATGCATTAAGGATGAGGAAGGTCACGTGCTTGTTACTCAGAAGGATATAGAGACTAGATGGGAGCAGTACTTCCATAAACTTTTCATTGGAGAAGGAAATAGAGAGATCACTTTAGGTGATCTAGCTAGTAGTGAAAGTTACTTGAATCGTGCATGCTATAGACGAATACAAAGAAAAGAAGTAGAGGAGGCTTTGAAGGTTATGAGACCTGGGAAAGGTGTTGGACCAGATGACATCCCTGTAGAAGTATGGAAAGTTTTAGGTGAGTGTGGTTTGACTTGGCTTACGAATCTATTCAATGTTATTTGGCGAAGCAAGAAAATGCCTGAAGATTGGAGGAGGAGTATCGTGGTGCCTCTGTATAAGAACAAAGGAGACATTCAAAATTGTTCAAATTACAGAGGTATCAAGCTGATGAGTCATACTATGAAAATTTGGGAACGTGGGATCGAAAGAAGGTTGAGGCAAGTTTCCCAAGTAAAAGAAAACCAATTCGGATTCATGCCAGGTCGCTCAACTATTGAAGCCATCCATTTGCTGAGGAGAACAATGGAGATTTATAGAGCTAAAAGGAAGAATCTCCATATGATCTTTATTGATTTGGAGAAGGCTTATGATTCCGTCCCACGAGAGATACTGTGGAGAGTTTTGGAGAAGAGACAAGTACATGTCCTATACATTAATCTCATAAAGGATATGTATGATAGGGCTTTATCTTGTGTAAGAACCCCGACAGGGAAGACTGACTATTTTGATATCAACATTGGTTTACATCAAGGTTCAGCTTTGAGTCCATTTCTTTTTACTTTGATTATGGACGAGTTGACAAGTCACATTCAGGATGAGTTACCTTGGTGTATGTTATTTGCTGATGATATTGTGTTGATTGACGAGACTAGAGATGGAGTAAATGAGAAGCTTGAGGTTTGGAGACATGCATTGGAGACTAAAGGTTTTCGTATAAGTAGGGCTAAGACGGAATATATGGAATGCACTTTTGATGGAAGCAATGGTGAAGGAATCGAGGTGAAGATTGGTGACGATAACATTCAAAAGAGAGATTCTTTTAGATATCTGGGATCTATTTTGCAACATGATGGGGAAATTGATGGAGATGTTACTAATAGATTAAATGCAGGCTGGCTAAAGTGGAGAGGAGCCTCCGCTGTTCTCTGTGATAAGAAAATTCTTTTAAAAATTAAAGGAAAGTTTTACAAAGCAGCCGTGAGACCTGCTATGCTTTATGGTTCTGAATGTTGGCCTGTGAACCATAGACATGTGCAGAGAATGGCTGTAGCAGAAATGAAAATGCTAAGATGGATGTGTGGACATACACGTAAAGATCGGATTCGAAATGATGCAATCAGAAATAAAGTTGGTGTAGCTCCGATCGAGGATAAGATGCGAGAAAACCGCTTAAGATGGTTTGGTCATTTGCAAAGAAGGTCAACTGATGCACCGGTTAGGAGATGCGAGTGTTGGGATGTTGAGCCGGCTAAGAGAGGGCGAGGACGGCCCAAAAAGTGTTGGAAAGAGACTATACGAAGGGATCTTAGTTTTTTGGATATAAGTCCGAGATTGACCCAAGATAGATCTGAATGGAGGCGAAGAATCCATGTAGCCGACCCTACTTAATTGTGGGAAAAGGCTTTGTTGTTGTTGTTGTTACGTTTTTAACTTTTTACCTCATTCATGGACAATGTTTGTGTATTTTCATCCTATACAAGCTTCTCTACCATAATCTAAATAATAATTAGAAGAACAAATTTAGTACCATGTTTGAGTTTGTATTGGTACTTTGGATTGACCAAGTCCTTAATTCAGATTTCGGTTTTGTTTCGCCAAATCTAGAAGGAGAAATTCTATAGTATTTTGCTGAAATTTCACTGAACTAAACTGGATTTTTCAAAAAAAACAAGGTTTCAATGTTCCTAAATCATTAAATAGAATAGAAATACATAGTTATTCGTAAAAATACATGTGTGAATATAAGCTTGAAGTAATATTATCATCATAATCACCACACATGTTGATATATAATAGCAACATGTTGCTTAGAATCAGAGAAGCAAAAGCCATAATAATCAACTTTTCATCAAGAATGAGTTGGCACTTGTAATAACTAATAAGCATAATATATATGTCAAAATAAAGCTATTCAGCTCTAAAACTTGAATTTAACTCTTGAAGTTTATTTCTAACTGATTTGGTTTGAATTTAGACTTGAAAATTTGGAACTAGCTAAAGGAACTTATTCAAACAATATAAAGCACCTTAAGAACTCAACACAAGGGACAAAATGCGTGAAAATTCATAGATATATGCAAATTTTGATGAAAGCAAAGGGTGGGCTCCCTTATTTTTGATATTGAACCGCATGCAATTTCGAAGAAATTTTGCTAACATTAGCCAACATTGTGTTGGAATCCTGTAAAAAGAAATAAGGTATCATTTCGATTTTGCCAACCTGGATAAATGAAATTTTTAAAGAAATTCAACAGAATTTTGCTGAAATTTGAGGTCATGGGATTGAAATAATAACCTGTGCACAAGCACAAATATATACAAATCCATCCTTCAAAACATTACTAATAAATGTTAAATACGCGTACCAGCCTTGTGAAGAGGATGCAACATCATTTTGGACCATTGCTCACCAATAATGTCCAGGCAGACCTTGAATCCTCTATTAACATTGACTTTTACATTCTCCCTCATGCTATGTGATAGACGTCTGCTTGCCCTTCCATGATTTTGGGGTCTGCATCGGTTGCTTTCCTTCCCGAGTGGAGTTCGTCGAGTAGCTGTTATCTGATCCATAATCAGCGGATTCAGAGGTTCTAATGTCTACTTCCTTTGGTCGACGTAATAGGTCGGTGCCTAGATTGTTCCCTTGCATCCTAGTTCTCCGGTTGTATGGATGTTGGATTGAGAGAGAGGGCAGGACGAAGTGAGGCTGGTACGAGGGCGGAGCCACTAGCCATCTCAAGGTAAGGGTGTTTGAGCTTAATTATTAATAGTCAATCATGGACCACTCGGTTGTTTATACCTAGATCACTCACATGGTCGATTTTTTACCACCATCCACTATCCTAATGCAAGACACAGCAGGTTCCATGAAATTCGTGACTTGTGTCATGTCATTCTATCATTGACCAATAATTCAACCGTGTCAAAGTCGCTTCTTTTTCCGATTCGAGAAGAAGTAGATGGCTGGAGGATGGCTTTTGGGATGCTATCTGATTACACTCCCATTCTATAGAGCTCTGGCGAGGACCGGCCGAGTCGCTTCTTTTTTCGGTTCAAGAAGAAGTGGCTGCTGGAGGATGGCTTTCGGGATTTGGTCGCTGAGCACTGGCAGAGCTTCGTGGGGGAAGGGTCAACGGTGTCGCGTTTCGCGGTAAAGCTGGCATCCCTAAGGCGGTTACTATTGTCGTTTGGGAAGGATGTCGCGCGGCGGCGAAAGGCGGTAAAGACAGAGGCTGAGGCGGGGATTAGCAGGTTAGATGGGCTGGAGGATGAACGGGGGTTGTCACCAGCGGAGGTGGAGGAGAGGGTAGCGTGGCTGGAGGCCGTGTACCTGGAGGACAGGAAAGAGGAGGTCCGCTGGCGGCAGAGATCGAGGCAGAAATGGTTAAGGGAAGGTGACGCGAACACGCGCTTTTTTCACTCTGTGGCGTCTGGGAGAAGGAGGAGCTTCCTGCACGAGTTGGAGGTGGGGGGGCGATCGGTGTCGGGCGAGAAGAACATTGGGGCCACATTACGGGAGCATTTCGTGAGGGTTTCCAGGAGGGTGAGGGGTGAAGACGGCTGGGGTTGGACTGGTTTGGGTGTTGGTTCTTTATCTGGAATACAGTTTGAGTCGTTGGTGGCCGCTTTTCTGAAGAGGAGGTCCGCAGAGCAGTTTGGGATCTGAATGGGGATGGGGCTCCTGGTCCTGATGGCTTCTCCATTTCGTTTTACTGGGAGTTTAGGGAGCTGCTAAAGGGAGATATTCTGGAGGTTTTGGATGAGTTCAGGTGTGCCAACAGGGGTTCTGAGAAAGTTAACAGGGCCTAGATCTTTCTGCTGCCAAGAAGGAGAATCATGTGGATGTTGGGGACTTTCGGCCTATCTCTATATCATTGTGTCCAAGGTGCTTGCGAGCAAGCTCAGAGCAGTCTTGGCTTCTGTGGTCTTACCTGCCCAATCTGCGTTTATCCTTGGTCGGTGTATGGCGGATGGGATCGTCGCTGCGTCGGAGGCTTGTCTTGAGTGGAAGAGGTCGGCAAAGAAAGGTGTCATTTGGAAGATTGACTACGCCAAGGCCTACGATTGTGTCAGTTGGAAGTTTCTTTGGACATAGATGCAGAGAAGGGGTTTTCCAGAGGAGTGGATTGGTTGGATCAAGAGATGTGTCACTACTTGTTCGTGTGCAGTGTTGGTTAACGGAAGGCCGGAGGGTGGGTGGTTCCAACCGCAGATGGGGGTGCGTCAGGGTTGCCCACTAGCTCCCTTATTGTTTGTGCTTGTGGCGGACTATTTGGTCGTCTTGTTTCAGCGGGCGGTTGAGGAGAGGTGGTGTGAGGGTTTCAGGTTTGGGTATATCTCCATTCCGGTTTTGCAGTATGCCGATGACACGCTGATCTTTCTGGGGGGGGCGGAAGAGCAGAATCACAATGCGGTTACTTTGGCTGACTTGTTCGGGTGCTTGTCCGGTTTGAAGATCAATAGGCAGAAGTCGGCGCTGGTTCCACACGCGATGGATGATGAGGAGAGTAGCAGGCTCATGGAGTGGGCGGGGTGTCCCCGGGGTCATTTGCCGATTAACTATCTGGGGCTACCTCTCGTTGTGGGCAGATTGAGGAAGTCGGATTGGGACTGTGTTGTGCGGAGGTTGGAGGAGCGGCTTGAGGGCTGGAAGGATACCCCTCTATCCAAGGTTGGGAAGCTTACCCTGCTGAAGCATGTTCTGTCTGCCATTCCGGTGTTTTTCTACTCCACGAGACTGATGCCAATTGGGGTGAGAAGGAAGGTGGAGGCTCTGATGAAAGCTTTCTTCTGGTCGGATGGAAAGCAGACGGGAAAGGGGTTCCACCTGGTCGCTTGGAAGGATGTCGTGGTGCCAGTCTCGGAGGGGGGCTTGGTATTCGAGATGTAGAGCCGATGAACAAAGTTTTGCTTGCGATGTGGGCAGTGCGGATCTAGGGCACGTCCGACTCTTTGGTCTTACGTCTGCTGAGATCGGTTTATGGTGTCGCTGGGTTTTGGTGGCTCAGAGGATACGTCATGAGTCTCCCTTATAGATGGGTATTCGTGTTGTGCTTCCTGGGCTCGTGCCCTTCCTCCGTCCGAGGTTGGGGAATGGTCTCCGGTTCCGTTTCTGGCTAATTGGACTGGGGAGGGGGTGTTAGCCACCCGTTTCCCTAGGCTGGTGGCTTTAGCAGTAGACAGACGGGTGTGTGTGGCAGAGGTGGCTGATTCGGGATCGTGGGCTCCGAGGTTCCACTCCGATCTCTCCGATCAGAGGATGGAGGACTTTTTGCGGCTACTATCCGAGATTCCCTCTGTTGGGGAGATGTCTGGTGACCCAGACTACTTCGTCTAGGCAGATGGTAAGTTTTCGGTAAAGATGGTGTACCGGAAGTTGAGAGCTGGAACATTGGTAATTGATGAAGACCTTTGCGTGGACATGAAAGTAATTTGGGCGGCCAAGATTCCTACTCGCATCAAGGTCTTCCTTTGGTGCCTTAGGAGAAACCGTATGTGTGATAAGGTGAGGAGGGGGAGGATTCTGGCTACGGCGGACCTGCAGTGTGACAGATGCGAGGAGGAGGTGGAGGACGTGGACCATATCTTCTTCGGTTGCAGAACATCGGCGCAAGTTTGGGATGTTGTGGGGATTTATTGGGTCCAGACATCCGGCCTGGGTCCTTTCTGGAGGTCTATCCGTTCGGTGGGGATTGGGTCCTCTGGGGATGTGTCCAGGCCCTTCGTCGTTTTATGGGCTATCTGGCTTGGCAGGAATGACCGTACTTTCAAGGGCAGCGTTTCTACTGGGAAAATGTAATCGCCCATTGTAATGTTGTGTACAATTTCTGGATTTCTAACTGATGTACCCTTTTATTACTTAATGAATATTTTGGTGTGGTGACTCCTGCCTTGGGAGGGCTCCCCCTTCTATTCTAGTCAAAAAAAATCAACCGTGCGCCCTCTTTCCTTTCGAGCCTCAGGTATCTCGAACCATTCACCTTGACAACACATGGTATTATACCATTTTTATGTTCTTTCAAGCTTTCCAATGCTATAAATCAGTTTCAAACCTTGTGATCCCAAGCCTGAGAAGTTTCGTATTGTGCATCCTCCTTATCAACACAAAACTTTTAAATGATTGTAAATGAATGAGGTGATCGTCCGTTCTTGATCCACCACATTTTCCATGAGTTTTCCTCCTGTCGAGGTTCCTCAAGATCAAGACATAATGTGCAGCACATCGTGTCCAAAAAATACCGTAGTTACTAGAAGAGATGATCATTTTGCATGTTTTCTTGCAATTGTTGCTATTCTCAATAACTTTCTACACAATGTTATCTTTCCTAACCTCTTTGACGATCATCTTTATCAACTTCAACAAGTACTTGATTCTCTACAACAAAAGTTGCAACCATATGAAGGGAAGAGTTGCAGGGATGGGGAAAGCAAGATTGAGAGCGATGCAATTTGGGATGGCTAACAAAGGTGCTCGTGGACAGTGGATGTATGGCATCTGATTCAATGGGAAGAAGCAAATGGAGTGAAGGTGCTGCATTACGATACAACAAGGGGATGTTTTAGATACGACGAGGATGGGGATGTGCCTGCTTCAGGTGCGGAGGAACAGTGGTGTCTGTGGTATGTTGAGGATCAAATAATTCAAGGCTAATGTTGGTGGACAACAAAAGGTAATCACTGCCATCGAGATGGTGCTGCAACGTTCGATTGAAAAATTCCTCGTGGGCATTTGTCCTCGATTTGATCATTGCTTGTAGGTTGCGATGGCAAACATTGCTTTCAAGGTTGATTCTTCATTTGGAGGTGGCATTCTCCTCAAGAATTATGTAGTCTACATGCGGGGTCTCTCAGATGAGGAGGGGTAATCTCTGATGCAAGTCTGACTGCCAGATTCTTCGATGGAAGCAGTGGTGTGGCAGCAACCTACCCTGCAGGATGGTGCGACTCGGGCCATGTACTCTAAGTTCTCACATTGAAAGGTATACCCCTCTATGTACGGGACCTCAGAACATTAGAGTCTTTGATGGTGGAGCATGGCACGGTGGTCTCCATTCTTAACAATGGTCTTTGAAAAGATACCAATGCCGACGTAAATATCAATATTATCTGCAGATCAAGGGTGATGCCCTCCTAGGTGTGCATAAGGAGTGGCAAGGCAGTATTTCGTGTGGGGTTGAGGAGGCTGAAGCCACCACGTGCGACAGTGACGATGGCAGAGCACGGTTCTGGGGTAGCTGAAACATCGCTCGAATGTGATTCCAGCACCGAATTTTTGGTGCCTGCTAGTGAAGATTCTGGAAGAGGCCGTCATTTTGGCTTTCAGACAGAGGATGCTCTAGCTAGGCCCGGTACGGGTCATAAACCTTGCAGGTCGGATCTTGCTTTTTCCAATCCCCTTCTGCCTACTCCCTCTCTTGACTGATTGGCTCCTCGTAGGGGTGCTTCGTCGAATCCGATTATCTTGCAACCCACTTGGTTTGGTTCCAATCGAGAACGCCTTTTTCGAAGCCTACGGTGGCATCTGAATGCATTATCGGAGGGATCTCTCTCGTTGATGAACCAGGTGTATGTAATCCTGGGGCGATGGCTTCCGCCCATGGGGTTTTGCATATGGAGGCACGGAAGGCTAGGGGCACTTTCTCCTAGGCTTTTGCCTCCATGGTGTTATGGGAAGAGATATGGGTAGTGGTACTCAAAGGAGAACCGACATCAGCTAAGGCTCACGATCCGCAGCGCAATGGAGTCGTCGAGGGGGTTCTCGATAGATTTTTTTTTTGAATAAGAAAGACGGGGGTGCCCTCCCAAGTCGGGAGTCACCACACCAACACATTCATTGATCAGCGAAATTTTACATCAGTTGGATAACCAGAAATTGTACAGGGCATTACATTTTGCTAGTACATTTTCAAAATAAAACCGCTGGCCCTTGAATATTGTATCATTCATGGCAAGCCAAATAGCCCAGAGCGCGGCAAAAGGCTTGGAGACATCACCGGATGACCCAATACCAACCGTCCGAATAGATCTCCAAAATTGCTCTGCATCGGATGCCCAAACCCACGTGAGCCCCAACGAGCCTCACACGCTGGCCGACGTCCTGCACCCAAAAAAGATGTGGTTCGCATCCTCCATGCCGTCCTCGCATCTGTCACACCTCGTATCCATCGCACTCAGCAACCTTCCTTTTTCTTCTCACTTTGTCACAGATCAGGTTTCTTCTTAGGCACCAAAGGAAGACCTTAACCCGAGTAGGGATCTTAGCCGCCCAAATCACCTTCAAGTCAGCACACAGGGCCTCGTCACGCTCCATCATCCCAGCAGTCAGCTTCCTGTACGCATTCTTCACCGAGAACTTACCGTCTAGCCACGCAAAATGATCGGGGTCCCCGGACATCTCGTCAACAGGGGGAATCTCCGACAGCAACAGCAGAAAATCCTCCATCCTCTGATCCGAGAGAACAGCAGTGAACCTAGGCGCCCACGACTCTGAGTCAGCCACCTCCGCCACCCGCACCCCCCTGTCAATGGCTAATGCCATCAACCTAGGAAAGCGAGAGGCCAACGCCCCCTCCCCAGTCCAGTCATCCTGCCAGAAACGGAAACAGAGGCCATTACCCAACCTCGGCCGAAAAAAAGACCTGAGCCCTGGAATCACCGCACGAATCCCACTCCACAACGAGGACTCGTGACGCTCCCTCCCAACCACCAACGCCCCCGCAACACCATAAATCTCCCTCAGCAAACGCAACACCAGCGCGTCGGATGGACCCCAAATGCGTACCACCCACTTGGCCAACAAGGCCCTGTTCATTGTATCCACATCTCTTATACCAAGGCCCCCTTCCGAAACAGGCATGACGATATCCTTCCAGGTCACCAGGTGCAAGCCCTTCGTTTCCTGCCTTCCATCTGACCAAAAGAAGGATTTCATCAAAGATTCCACCTTCCTTCTAACACCAGCCGGCATTCTCCTCGTCGAGAAGAAGAAGATCAGAATGGCGGAGAGAACATGCTTCAACAAGGTAAGCTTCCCACCCTTGGACAGAGTAGTAGCCTTCCACCCTTCCAACTGCTCCTCCATTCTCCGCAGAACACAGTCCCAATCGGACTTCCGCAGCCTGCCCTCTACCAGTGGTAACCCCAGATATGTTATCGGCAATCTCCCCAAGGAGCATCCAGCCCACGCCGCCAACCTGTTGCTTTCCTCGCCAGCCATCCCCATAGGAACTAGGACCGACTTTTGCTTGTCCATCTGCAAGCCAGAGAGGCAACCAAACACATCCCATCAAAATAGCCGCATTGCGATTCTGCTCCTCGGTCCCCCCCCCAGGAAGATCAGCGTGTCATCCGCATATTGCAAAACTGGGACGGAGATGTCCCCCTTCTTGAAGCCCTCACACCAACTCTCCTCCACCGCCCGCTGAAACAAGACTGCAAGGCAATCCGCAACCAACACAAATAGCAGTGGGGCAAGGGAACAACCCTATCGCACCCCTCTCTGTGGTTGGAATTAACCACCCTCCGGTCTCCCGTTGACCAACACAGAGCAGGACTTGTGGTCACACATCTCTTAACCCAGGCAATCCATTCCTCCGGAAATCCCCTCTTCTGCAATGCAGACCACATGAATCTCCAGCTGACACAGTCGTAGGCCTTGGCGTAATCAATCTTCCAAACAACCCCCTTCTTTGCAGATCTCTTCCACTCACGACAGATCTCCGAGGCGGTCACAATGCCATCCACCATACACCGACCAGGGATGAACGCAGATTGAGCCGGTAAGACCACTGAGCCCAAGACAGACCGAAGCCGGCTTGCCAGTACCTTGGCAACAATGAGATAAATGCCATTGGAAATAGAAATCGGCATGTAGTCACCAACCCCCACCAGAGTCTCCTTCTTTGGCAGCAAAAAAAACCAAGGCCTTGTTAATCTTCTCAAAACCCATGTTGCCGCCCCTGAATTCAGACAGAACCTCCAAAATGTCTCCCTTCAGCAGATCCCAAAACTCCCGGTAAAAGGACACAGAGAAGCCATCCGGGCCAGGAGCCCCATCCGCATTGAGGTCCCAAACGGCCTTGCGCACCTCCGCCTCCGAGAAATCAGCCAGTAGCAAATCCACCTGAGGCCCGCTCAACGACCCCACCCCCCGTCCCGTCCAACCCCACCCAAACTCCCCCCTCCCTCGCCTCGACGCCCTCACAAAGTGTTCCCGAAGGGCGATCCCAATATTCCTTTCGCCCGACACCCTTTGCCCCCCACCTCCACTTCATGCAAGAAACTCCACCTCCTCCTACCAGACGCCACAGAATGAAAGAAGCGCGTGTTGGCGTCACCCTCCCTCAGCCACTTCTGCCTGGATCTCTGCCGCCAATGGACCTCTTCCTTCCTGTCCTCCCAAAGCACCACCTCCAACCACGCAGCCCTCTCCCCCACCTCCCCCGAAGACAGCCCCCGGTCATCATCTAGCCCATCCAGCCTGCTTATCTCAGCCTCAGCCTCTGACCTCACTGCCAGTCGCCTCCTAGCGACATCCTTCCCATACGTCAAGAGCAGCCTCCTCAAGGAGTCAAGCTTGGCCGCAAAGCGCGAAACCACCAAACCAGACACCACAGAGCTCTGCCAATGCTCGGCCACCATGTCCCGGAAACCCTCTTCCAACAGTCACTTCTTCTCAAAACGAAAGGAGAACCGAGACAACCGCTCTTCCCCAGACGACCAAAGAACAGGAGAATGATCTGAAAGCGTCCTCAGAAGAGCCCAAGCTCTCGCCAGCGGGAAGGCTTCCCCCGCCTCAACCGACATCATGAATCTATCAAGCCTGGACCTCGATCTCGAATTCCGCCAAGTGTATCTGCAACCGGCCGCATCCACAACAGACAACCCCGGAGAACGAACCATCTGCCTAAAATCTGCAGAACCAGGATTCGACCCCCCGCCACCCCCCGGCCTGTCATCCGGGAGCAGCGTAACGTTCAAGTCACCTCCGATGATCCAAATCCCGTTGCCAACCTCAGGTGCAACACCCGTCAAGTCCTCAGCCAAGCTACCATCTTCACTTCTACACAGCCCATAGACATTAGTGAGGCATAGAGAAACCCCATCCGCCCTCCGCAACAGCCTCACCGACAAGGTGAATAAGGAGACGGATGTCCCCACCAGATCAAAAGCATCGGATCGCCAACCAGATATCAGCCCTCCCGAAGCACCTGCCGCCTCCTTCTCAGCCAGCACAAACACCCCTCCCCTGCTCATCTCCCGCCGCATCTGATCATCTAAAGCCCGCAGCTTTGTCTCCTGAAGCAAGAAGATGTCTGTCCCAACCTCTCTCACCAAATTCTGCACCCCGAGCCTTTTTTCGGACCGGCCTAGGCCCCTCACATTCAAAGATAGCACCTTCATTTAAGCAACACAGCAACCATCTTCCTCGGAGGAATAATCCCCAAGCGCCTCGCAACATCTCTGTCGAGAGCAGCAAAGCGGTTCCGCACCACCACCGGGCTGGACGCCCCCGGCGCCTCCCCTTCTGCATCCACACCCGAAGCCAAAGAGGCTCTCAACGAAGCCCTTGCCGCCTTCTCCGCCCACCTCCGCCCCCTCCCCACCTCTCATAAGCCAACCCAAACCACCTATGCTGTGGCCCCTCCCCCACCCGAATCGGTTGCCCAACTCCCACCCCCTCACCCGCAACAGCGGCCCCCAACAATGGAGGCAAAGACCCCTCCGCCACCACCAAACACGCCAAATCGGCCCCACATCCGGTCGGGACCCGCTGGCAAACCTCAGAGACCAGTGCGCCCGCCTCCCCCCCCCCCCAACTGAACCATCCGAACCCCCTGCTCAGGCAGCAACTCCCCCAAACCGACCGCAGCACCCCCCTCACAGAGCACCCGGTCTGAGAAAGGCCCTCCTCACCTCGGGCTAAACCGACACCCTCCCCCCTCAACTCAGCAGCAGCCCCGGGTGGAGACCGAATGGGATCCAACCCAAGAGAATGCGGATCCACCAGAGCACCAAAGGGGTGTGCTCCACCACTCCCCGCCGCAACGCGAGAGTCAACAGCAAGACGTCAAGGAAGACAAACCGCTGCCACTCGCGGGAACCCCGCAGCCGAAACTGTGCCGAACCTGAGCACCTCCACCTAGGGAACTGCCACGGTCGGAGCCCGACCACCTCCCGAAGGTTGCACCAGCTCCGGCTGCCGAACCCCCACCTCTGTGCGCTGAATCAAAGGCCGCAGCTCCGGCTCTCCAATCCCCGACAACCCCTCAGCCATCCGAACTTCCCTCCCGCGAGAAACGGCCACCTGGCACGCCTCCCAAACATCCACGGCCACCACCTCGAGAAGCATCCTCCTACCAGCAAGCTGCACCTCCCACCAACCCATCTTTTCAGCCCAACCGGCCTGACGTCCACCGCCTGTCCGGGATGACCACCCGAACTCTCGAGCGAGACGACCTCAAGAACGCCCCGCAGCAACTGAGACAGGCCCTCGAACGACCTCGCCTCTAGCGGGAGACCCCTGACGACGACCTTCTCCACCCTGCCAGGCACCACGGCGACATCCCGCTCCCTCGGCCTCCGCCACTTTAACTGCAACGACCCGGCCTCCGAACCATCCAGCAAACTCCGCATCTCGGAATCACAGAGGCCCCTCGTCGACGCCCTCCACGGAGAAAGCTGAACCGCATCTCCCTTAAAGGAAGCCTTGGAAACAAGCCCCACGTCTGAGGACGCCATGAAGAGCGCCCCCTCCCCCCCACCTTCACCAACCAGCTAGCCAGATTGAGGAGCAGCTGTCGGACAGCACCTCCTCGAATGCCCAAAGCACCGACACGAAAAGCACCGCAGGGACCCTCGACACGTCCAGGCCCAGTGATCCAGACCACCACAGCGATAGCAGCCGCGGCCGAATGGGGAGACCAGCGGCGACCCACGTCCACTCCAAGAGCCAGCAGACCCCCGCCTCCTCCGGCGACCAACCACCAAGCGCCATCCTCCGGCCCCATCAGACTCCACACAAGCAGCCGCGCCACGGTCCCAAGATCCTCCCGCCAGCTCAATAGGTCCCTGACGCAGCTCCCGTATGCCACCAGACGCAGCTCCCGAGCGCCGCAGACCTCCGAAGCAGACTGGCGTCGCCCCCCGGGCACCCCGTACCCCCTCACGCTGACAGCCAAGCACCGCCGATCGGCTCATGCAACACCCCACGCGCACAGACTGGCGAGCCTCCACGCACGCCCCGATGGAGGGGCGGCCTGCATCCTGAAGCTCCGACCGAAGAGGACGGCCCCGAGTCGAAAGCGCGGGCCCAAAATCGCCCTTCCAAAACACACCGCGCGCGCGAGAAGGATCCATTGCCGCCCCAACGCGAAGGCGATGAGACGCGCTCGCCCGGAGGAACCCTAGCGCGGAGGAGCCCTCGGTTGCGCGGAGGCACGGGGGAGCTCGAGCAATAGAGCGAAGGCGCACGCCCGAGTCGCCCCAGCACGGGGGAGTCCTAGGTCGCATCCAAACGACAGACCTTTGCTTATATCTCACAGCAGAATCAGTTCTTCGGTGGGGGTTGGTGATTACAGGCCGATTTGACTGCTGAGGAGCTTGACTTGAGGGCCAGAAATATGCATGAGATTCATCAGAAAAAAGAGGTCGAATGGAGGCACCGATCGAGGCAATGTTGGCTTAAGTAAAGGGATAAGAACACATATCTCTTCCATTCCATTGCATATGGCAGATGGCGCATGAACTACATCCCTTGTTTAAAGTAAAAGGGGTTGAGGGTTGAGTTCCATGGAGATCTGGAGGTTGATCGTGCTCTCTAGAACCACTTTTATGCTCATAGTAGAAAGCTTACCTGCACAGGATGGGGTTGGTCGGTAAAGGGGTAAAGATGATTTTTCCTTCTTGGGCAGATGCACTTGTAATCTCTTTCTCTGAGTCTGAGATAAAAAAGGCAGTGTTTTCACTTGAATGTAGATGGTGCTCCTAATCCATATGACTTTTTGACAATCTTTTTTACAGAGAATTTTGGAATCTGGTCAAGGAGGTCATTGTTTTGCAAGAATTCCAGAATGGTGACCAGGTTTTGAACGTGTGAACAAAGCACTGCTTTTTTTGCTTCCGAAGAGGGATAGTCGGACCAAAGTTGAAGTTTTCAGACCGATTGCCCTTTCTAATGGCATTTACCTAATTATTACCGAAGTTCTTGTGAACCGCTAGCGAGGTATTCTAAGGGATATCATCTCCCCTGAGCAATCAGCCTTCATGTCTGGGAGACTCATGGCGGACGATTGTGTGCAAGCCTCTGAGATGGTGCTTGATTGGAAGAGAAATCATGAGAGAGGTGCGTTGTGGAAGGTGGATTTTTTCCAAGGCTTACGACTACGTGAATTGGTGATTTCTATGGGCATCGTTGGAGAAGAGGAATTTTCCAAGCTTGTGGATCACATGGATGAAGAGGTGCACTACGACGGCATCTTATGCAGTGCTAGTTGTTAGAAATCAATAATACAGAAGCGTAATATCAGAGATAAGAGAATAAACATGAAAAGAACACTGGAATTTTACGTGGAACCCTACTCTATAAGGAGAGTAATGAAACTACGGGAGAAGACCTCAAAGGGCTGATGTTATCATTAACTTTTCTCGCATCTGATACAATGGGTGTGGGGCTTCTTATATAGCCCCCATCCAGTCTCCAAATCCCACAAATTGTAGATGTGGGATTAAACCACTGGATGTGGTAATTGGACCCTGGAGGGATCTAATTACCCATCTACACATGACGCATATACTTCAACACTCCCCCTCTAGCTGGAGCATGCAATGCTCAGCTTAGACAAATAGAAAGAAATCTCAAACTCGCATACAAGGCACTACAGACAATATCAACTCAACGTATACTCTAATGCATGATGATGTCGAGGACGTTGTTTCTCATGCTGTGTTGGTGAGGATGAACAAAAGGGCCGGAGTGTGAGTTGAATTGAGTCTTCTCATCGGAGAACATGTGCTCTATACTACGACCGTCAGTCATTGAAACTGGAATAAGTCTCTACCTAGAGAACTCTGGCCCGCAACTGCTCCATCTCTCTGCAGGGTCGAACTGGAAAAGGTCGTGAAAACATCCTCGTCGGAGTCCACGGTCATTGGAGAATGGAGTCTGAAAGTCTCCTCATCGGAGAACTGGGTCTCTCCCATACTGGCTCAGAGAATGGGATTTCTACTACTCTGGTGTCCCTATGAAACCAAATGAAAAAACCTAGCCGACAATGGCATAGAGAATGGGATCTCTACTCTCGAGTCCCCACTGATCACATGAAACTCTGAGACCAAAAACAAAGATGGGTACCACACAAATAATGATCGCATACATGTGCGCATCAAACTGAAGTCTCAGAACCAATCTGAACGTCGAGTTTGAATCTGAAAATCTGTAGAGTCCGAAATCTGGCCTGGAGAATCTGAAATTGAGCCGTAGAACTCTACACAATACTCCCCCTTTCTCCCATTATGGTCGAAATAGAAGACATCGACCAAGTTGGGAGAAGACCTAAATATGGGGAAAACCAATGAACCACATAAGTCGATCTCAAAAATTTTCTCGACTTTTCTTCTCGCAATAATTTTTGAATCATTTTTCACCGCTATTCATTCTTTTTAGTCGACTCCTTTTTTAAGCATATGTTTTTTGTACGCACCTCTTTTCAAAACTTTTTTTCCTTTCGCGTACGACTTTTTCCTCCTTTTTTTGGTACGCATGCCTTTTTTTCAAAAAAAACTCATGGCCCAACTTGGGCCCAAAAGAACTCATCGTATTTTTTTACATATTTTGGCCGAACTGGGCCTAGACTCAAAGCAACTTTTTTAATATCTAAATCGGACATGTCCTCAAATAAATGATACATCAAGCCTAGGGTTCCTCACAACACTGGGGTTCCCCTCAATGGAATCTAAATACCATTGCCCCACATTGGGGCTATTCTTTGAAGTCGCCACCATCGTCGCCGCTCTTGCTGGGCTCCTCTTTCACGATTGTGTTGCCGCCTCCGGCTAATAGGGGATCACCACCACGTGACCTGGAGGGAGGCTTCGGGAGGAGTTTTTGGCATGAAGGTGTTGTAAATAAGAGGAGGTGAAGGCGGATGCTTTAGGTTGCGCAAGAGGAGGCGGAATTGCCTAAAGCCTCTAACGCCCCGAGTGCTTGCCGGCTTGGAGGATGAATGTTGAGGTTCCTGCACATGAAGGAGGGAGGGGACTCTGGAGTATCGCCATCCTCGAGGGTGCATCGTCGCCGCCTGGAGTCGAGCTTCGACAAGAAGCTCAAGGAGGATGCTAGCGTGATGGATTCTGCAAGGGGCTTCTACATGAGAAGCCATGCAATGACTTAAGGTTTCTGCGAGGACTCAAGCAGCTACATTATCGTGCTTCAATCGGCCCAAAAAAATTTATAGGCAAGTAGCGTTCTAGAGACCCAATATAAAGTTTCGACTGATCAGAGATCGAAGGTGTTGACAATGGCCAATTTCTTATTGCAGAGTTAGGGTACTACCAGCAACCTTAATTTTTCTTAATGCTTGCTACTTTAGATGATTCCCATATCAGAACAAATGCTTGGAGGTTTTCCTGGAGGTGACGATGATGGTTGTGGCTTGAATCAATAAACTCCAGAATCAGGTGATGATATTCTTCAATAATTTCATGCAGAATTAGGGTTTCTAGAAAACCTTGGACTGAATCTCAAACTCCAGATTGATTGCGACGGCGTCTTGTAGATTTTAGGATTTTTAAAAACCATAAAACTCTTCTCAAACTTTGAGCAGACCAAAGAACAAATCTTAAAGAATACTTCAAGAACAAGCAACCAAAATCGAATCTGCTCTGATAGTCGAATCTCGAATAAATCATAAACATAAATTAAATCCTCGAGAATCGAACCCGCTCTGATACCATGTTAGAAATCGAGAATGTGGAAGCGTAATATTAGAGATAAGAAAATAAACATGAAAAGAACACCAGGATTTTACGTGGAACCCTGCTCTGTGAAGAACAGGATAAAACCATAGGAGAACGTCTCAAAGGGTTGATGTTATCATTAACTTTTCTCTCATCCGATAGAATGGGTGTGATGCTTCTTATATAGCCCCTACTGAGTCTCCAATTCCCACAAATAGTAGATGTGGGACTAAGCCAATAGATGTTATAATTGGACCCAGGAGGGATCCAATTAACCATCTACACATGAAGCATATACTCCAACATTAGTCAATGGCAAACCAAAGGGAGGTTCTTTTCAGACCAAACGTGGGCTACGTCAGGGATGTCCTTTGGCCTCCTTACTTTTTGTGATTGCGGCTGATACGTTGGCAATGATGATGATGTTAGTTGATGACAGTGGGATTTGCACGAGTTATTGCTAAGGTGATATATTGATTCCCATTGGTCAATACGTAGATGATACGATGTTTTGCATTGGTGATGGATTGGATCAGATCAGGCGTACATCAAGGATTATGGATATTTTTGGTGATATTTTCGCAATGCAACTCGACAGAGAGAAGTCAACCTTCATTCCTTTTGGGTTCAGGTAGGAGGAGATCCAAGAGACTAGCACCTTCCTGCATTGTCCAAGTGGTTCTTGCCATTTACATACTTAGGTCTCGCACTTATTTCTGGTCGCCTTCTTTCTTCAAACTGGAGACTAGTGCTTAATAGTTTGCAATGCAAGCTCGCAGGCTGGAAGGAAAGAATGCTATCTAGGAGCAGGAAGTTGGTCCTCCTCAAGCATGTACCTAACGAGACAAGATTAAAGGTCTAATGTGACACTTTTTTGGTTAAATGGCAAGCAAGATAAGGGGGTATTCGCCTTATTAATTAGGAGGTGGTGACGTGCCTTGATTCCATTTCAAAATCACGACGGATTCCAATTTGGTTATGCATTTGGCAATGATAACCATGCTCCAAGAAATAGGGAAGTGAGAACATGCATTTCATCATTGGAACAATGCCCTAACATATCGATTTGAGGCCTCTAGGCATGAGGATGCCATGGTTACAGGATATGTACACCTTTTAGAGGACGAGTCAATCTACTAACCATCAACACAGTCAATATCCATACCATGAGCGACCATTGAGGATGCCATTTTCAATTAATTGTAGTGTCTTACAGAAAGGGTAAGATATCAACCTTTCAAGGCATGAAGACACTTACAGAAGCCAAGAGGTGGTTGGATGATGTGGCTGAGTGTACTTTATAGACTACTCCATGACTGATCATGCATGCTAATAATGGATGGCCAAGAGGTGGTTGGATGATGTGGCTGAGTGTACTTTATAGACTACTCCATGACTGATCATGCATGCTAATAATGGATGGCCATGACTAATCAACTATGAGATTATATCACTTAGGCCATCTCGTATTACTATAACCAGCTCAAAAAATCCCCCACTCATTGCTCTATCTACCATGATTATCAATGCATCTGACATGCATCTGCCATCAAAACAAACAAGAAGCATGACAGTGGACAACCCTGCCTCACCTCCCCCCCCCCCCACCCCTCATTTTGTCACTGGAAAAAGCCACCACAAGTCAAGCCATTAGTCGATATTGTGCATGAAGACCCGGTAAAGCATTGCTTAACCCACAAAATCTAAAGGTCGAGAATATACAACGATGTAAAAATGTCCAAATACAATGCCAATCTACACAATCATAGAATTGGAGAAGTCCTCCTTCCATAGCATCCCCTTGACCTTTCATCTTGTCCACTTCCAAATGATCTCCATGAAAATCACCACACTATCCAATAATTGCCTCCCAAGAATAAACGTTGATTGAACTGGGAAGATGATTTCACCAAGGACACCCTTGAGTTGCTCAATTGAAACCTAAGCCACAACAAAACGAGGTATACTGCATTAGATAATGTTAGTGGTAGAAAGTCTTCCACCTTTGTTGCCACCTTGTTGGGTAGCAGATAAAGGGATGGTCCAGTCTATAAACCATGTGATTCCCCAGTCTGAATTCAAAATTTGTTTCAAAGATATCTTCTACAATAAGGTCCCAAAATTCTCTAAAGAAATATACCAACCATCCGAACAATGACATCATCCGCATTTAAACCAAAAACGACAGGACAGAACTCCTAAATCAAAAGGTTTGGTTATGCCTTTGACGACCTCAATGAAAATGTGTTATCCCCTATCCAAGTCATCTACTCCTCGTATAGGCAACATGTCCGTCGGTAGATTTAAAATGATATGTAAATGTAACTACCCAGCCACCTAATCCTCATCGTATACCTTCTTCTTTGTCTTCCACTGGCAGAGGCATGGAAGAACCATGTGTTGGCATCCTTGAATTATCTCTCCATTCCATCTCTATTTCTCATCTTCCTCTTCAATTATCTTCTGGAATATTACGCGTCAAGATCTCTATCCTCTTCCAGGCCATCAAGCCTAAAGTTTTTCTATTGATCAGAGCTACCTCTCTCTCTATTTCTCTCTCCCCCTGTGCGTGCAGTGGTTTCACTCCAAAATGCAACAAAAAACTTGTGGAGCTCACGGAGCTCCCAGACCAACTGCTTCAATGCACAACCCTCCACAGAGGCACAGATAAACCCACCCATAACCCAACTACCAACTCTAGACAACCCATTGTTGCAAAAATTGACCAACTAACCCGCTTAGTCAGCCCGATTAGTCGACTCGGTAATGTAACCGAGTCAACTAAGCCAAATCGGCCTATAATAGGGTGTGTCTGATTAATTTGGCATTTAATCGGTCTAATCGGTCGATTAGTCAGCCGCTTTCTGAATAGATGTTTTGCTGGAGTTTAAGGTGGTTCTGATCTTGACCCAAGTACCTGTTTATCTTTAAGTGGGGGCTTATTGTTTCACAGTAAGCATCTCCTACAAATTAGACCATCGCGTGTTACGCTAACTGCTCCAAATCCTCGACGATCTCCTGTTGCTCCTCCTCATTCATCGTCGATCGCTGCCTTATCATCCCCCTTCACTTCTAGTTGTTTCTCCGACGCCTCGCCCACCACCGCAAGTCCTCCTCTGTGTTCTCCTTGGGACATCCACATTCTCCTTACAACGTGGTTAGGGTTTTTTTAAAAAAAATATTTTCTTACTTGGTTTATTACTTTAATGCTTATGTTAGATGTTATTGCTTAGATTTTCTCTATTAATTTGCATTTTGGTTAGTTTGTTAAGTTATTTTAGGAGTAAAAACTTATTTTTTTAATGATAAAGGCACATTGGTTAGCTTATATAAGGTTAGCATTGTGTTAATTATTCTCTAAATGTTGGTTAACTTAGATATTTTTTGTGATTTGCATGTTGGTGTGATTGTTAGGTTATTTTAGGAGTAAAAACTTAGATATTCTTGTTTATTTGCATGTTAATTAGCTTATATAAAGTTAGAATTATGTCTATTATGCCCTAAATGTTCGTTAACTTAAATATTCCTCGTCGATTTGCATGATAGTTAGGTTATTTACTTGTTGGTGGTTGTTGGTTAGCTTTGTATTAGTTAATTTGTAACTTCAACTTGTGATTTTGTTTGTTGATAAGGAAATTCAATTTGTGAGTTTAGTTAGCTTTGTATTTGTTGATTTGTTAACTTGTGAGTTTGTTGATTAATAACTTGTGAGTTTGGTTAGTTTTGTGTTTGTTGATTAGTAACTTGCAAATTTGTGACTATGTAGATGGATACACCTCCAGCAAATGTCACTTCAGATAATGACTCATCTTTTTATGCGCCGCAAGGATCAATTAATCATGCATGACACTATGGTTATCTTTCGAACCATCGAATCCGAATACGATTGCTTGCAGATTGTGCAAGAAGGTTGTCAAAGGGGGTGTGTATAGGTTTAATTCAAGCAACATCTAGCACAGCGAAGAGGCAGTGTGGTTGCATGTCCCAAGGTGGACGAAGAGATGAAGAAGAAGAACATATTTTGATGATGTTGTCAGGAAGAAGTGCCAGAAAGCTAATGATGTTTAGGAGATGAGAGAGGAAATTGATATCACTGGAGATGCGTGATCGACGAAGAGATCATGAGTATCTGACTCCTTGGAGCAGAACATCGCAGCGGAAGGATCATCACATCAGATGACCATAAAAGCTGCATTCTCCAGGGATCATCGTGATAGGGTTACCTTGTATATATCCAACTTTGCATATACATCGGTGATTCCTTTTAATGCATCGACGACGAAGCCCTTCACGCAGATGGTTGAGGCGATTAGGAAGTACGAGCCTGGATTAAAGACACCCACGAGGTATGAGCTTAGTAGTCCGCTTCTGATGAAGGCAATGAAAAAATGGATGAATACATGGAAGTCGATTGGTGGGTGTATGGACATTCAAGTAAGGAGCATTAACAATTTTTGTTTCAATTGCACCTTGGTCCTTGGGTACATTTTTGAAGTCTATAGATGCATCAGATGAGGCTCACACTGCGGAATACATCTTTAAGCTGGTGGAGGAGTGTCCGAATGAAGTGGGAGCAGATAATGTGGTTCAGATTGTAGCGGATAATGCATCCGCCAATGTAGCAACAGGAAAATTGTTTCTCACAAAATATCCACAGATTTGTTGGACTCTGTGTGTCGTGCACTCTATTAATCTTGCTTTGGAGGAGATAAGCAAAGAGATGAATGTGAGAAGTGCAATCACAAAGGTGAAGAGGCTCACGGTGTTCATATACTCTCGCACCAAAACTCTAAGCTTGATACGCAAGTTCACCAACAAGAGGGACATTGCAAGGTCCGAGCAAACAAGATTTGCAACCACTTTCCTCACTCTTGAGAGCCTTAATGAGAAAAAAGACAAGTTGAGGCTGATGTTTTCCTCATAAGAGCGAAGGAAGTGCAAATGGTATAAGACCAAGAAGGGAGAAGCAGCGAATTCCATAGTCTTCAACCCAACATTCTGGAATTACACCACACATGTTGTTTGAGTTTTCACACCTTTGGTTCGTTTATTGCATGTGGTTGATACAGATCGACGCCCATCCATGAGGTTTATCTACGGAGGGCTTGAAGAGGCCCAAGCAGGAGATAATTGCAACATTCAATGATGTGGAGTCGTCTTACAAGTTTTTATGGATGATGTTACCTTCAAGACAAAAGGAAGGCTCGATACTACATTGCATCTATCAACTTATTATTTGAACACATTCTTCTTTTACACAGAGCCTCGTGGTGATGTGGATGTTGTGGTGAGGAGAGGTTTTAAGGAGTGCATGGAAAATTTTATCCAGATTTGAATATACAATATGCAATTACTAGGGACAAGCTTCCGACATACAGACTTGGTCGTAGAGATTTTGGCAAGCCTTCGCTATAAGACAAAGGATGATAAATGATGGCAATTATGATCTAGGTATATCAGTCAGGGTGCGTTTGGTTGGCGGGTTAAACTGGTAGAGGGTAACCCGTTTTTGGATTTTGGTGTTTGGATAGAGGGTTAAACTGGGGGTGGGTTAGAAGTGGGTTTGGGGTGATATGATTGTATTGAAGTTTGAAAAAGTGAGTAGTTATTGTGATGTGATTGTATTGAAGTTTGGAAAAGTGAGTAGAAGTGGAGTAGTTTATAATTTTTATATGAGGTATAATATATTATTTTTTGATAGGATTGATGATGTAAAATTGATTTATTTAATTTTTTAAAAAAGGAATAAAGTGGGACCCACAGGGAGAGAGGGGGATGTGAGTTAAGGGGGGTAAACTTCCCTAACCCGCAGGTAACCCGTCATCCAAACAGTACCTCATTGTTTGCTATTCATGTCAATCATATTTTTATTTTATTAACTTGACTCATTCTCTATTTTAATAGCTAATTGGTAAAATAATCATGGAGATGGCATGCCTTATTTTAAAGTCATGGCCATCATGATCTTGATCTTGACGTCTTCATCCTCCGGATGTGAGCATAACTGGAATACATTTGACTCGGTAACGGCTTCACTCCACCCACCCAATTAGAGTAGTAGTAATCAAATTTAAATAAGTGATATAAATTTGTATTTTGGTCTTCAGATCCATACCAATAAGAGAAGCAGATTGGAGACGAAGAAGATGAACGATCTTGTGTACGTGTGTTTCAATTCCAACCTGCAGGAACGTCGAGTTGAGAAAGAAAGAGAACATCTCTCATCTCGTAATCGTGTACACATGGGTGAACGGATCGGAGAATTCGATGCTCATGACGAGGAGGTTTTTCCAGGTTCCGGATTGATATGGGGTACTGTAGCACATGCTAGTGGTGCCGAAGAGAATTTTGAATCGAGAAGGAGCCAACGAGGTGAATGTGGCAGGGGAGCTTCATCTTCGAGTTCAAATGCTACACCAATGAATGAGGAGTTAAATATTGAATATATAGAAAAAGAAGAAGAAGAAGAAGAAGAAGAATATGATGATGATGATGATGGTGATGATGATGATGATGATGAGCTGGAATTGGATGATGACATTGAGGCTTGAGTCGATTGACTTGTCTCACTTTTTACTTGTATTATTGTTTAGACATGTTGTGCATGTATTTGTTTTTGAACATCCGCTCGTGCTATGTACCAAACATTTTATTCTTAACTTGCTTCATTTTTTCTTCTCTTGCTATAATAGATTGTTTTAAGCTTTTCAAAATATTAAAATTGCTAAATATATGATATATAAGAGTATATGTATTAAAATTGATTTAAGTGTTTAAAATAATTAAAAATGTCAAAATCAACTAATAACTGACTAAATCTGATTACTCTCTCGGGTGTCGATTAATCCTTAGTCAGTGACCCTACGGACCGAGTACCGACTACGGACTTCTGCAACCTTTGGAAAGCTATCTTTTAATAACCGCAAATGCTCAAAGAGCAACCAAGAAGACTAGTGGCACCCCTCGTTGCTATCAAAACATAGAGGAGTAAAGTCCGATCAGGACTGGGAAAGTGAATGGACCACAGCCATCGGAAAAAACAACAGCCCTCCACTAAAAAAAGGAAGAGATCAATCCTGCTTAAAGCCTTTTCTGCTGGAGAGGAAGAGAGGGACGTAGCTTGAAGTGTGTCAATATTCTGTTGTGGGTACGCTTTTGGAATGATGCTGTTAGAAAATCGGAAGCGGAAGCATAAACATGGAAAAGAAATAAAGAACAAGAAGAACGGGATTTTTACGTGGAACCCTACTCCGTGAGGAGCGGGATGAAACCACGGGAGAAGCCCTCAAAGGGGCGTGTTTTGCATTGCTTTTCTCAATGAGTACAGGAGGTCTGGGGCTCCTTATATAGCCTCTCCAGAACCTCCAAGTCCCACCACTGGACGATGTGGGACTAAACAACTGGGTGGGGTAAATGGATCTTCTCCAGGATCCATTTACCCTGCTACAACTCAATAGGCGCATACACCTTATACTCCAACACTCCCCCTCAAGCTGGAGCATGCAATGCTCAGCTTGGACAAACATAAAGAGACTCAACTCAACGCTACAGGACACTACGGACAATATCAACCCAACGCGCACATTGATGCAGTTTGCTTCTCATGTCGTGCAGGTGAGGAGGACGAACGGGCTGGAGTGTGAGTCTGCTGAATCTCCTCGTCGGAGAGCATGTGCTCTGAACTGCGCATGTTAGAGTCACTGCAACTGAAATGAGTCTCCTCGTCGGAGTACTCTGGCCCGCCACAATAATGTGGACAACTGCTCCATCTCTGAAAAGGGCTGAACTGAAAAAGGTTGTGGCTGTGCAATCCTCGTCGGAGTCCACGGTCGCTGGAGAATGGAGTCTGAAAATAGTCTCCTCGTCGGAGAACTGGGTCTCTCCCATCTGGCTCAGAGAATGATGCACTGCTCTGGTGTACCTATGATACCACATGAAAACCCTTACCCTCAAGGGAATGGTCCTCTGCTCTGGAGTCCCTATGGCTCACATGAAAACTCTGGCCTGACAACAAGAAGAATGATGGGTACCGCGAAACAAATGATGCCAACTTATGCTCATCTGACAATGACCGCACACTCGTGCGTGTCTGAAAACTGGACTCGGGATCAATCGCCGAGTCTGAACAACTGCGCATCAAGCTAGGACTCGGAATATGCACGTCGAGTCTGGAATTGCGCATGAACTGTAGAGTCTGAAATCTGAATGGTCTCTGCATGTGAATCTGGAATATCTGAATGTGGCTAGTAGAAGACCTGTGACTCTACATATATACTCCCCCTTTCTCCCATACTTGTCGGAACATGAACATCGACAAAGTTGGGAGAAGACAAGATAAATAGGGGGTAAACAAAAAAACATGAAACTTGCGGCTTTCCATTTTTTCTTTTTTTTTAAGCCATCATTTTTTTGCAATTTTTTTAAGCCGTTCAAACTCTTCCTTTTTTCGGCTTTCACAAATCTTTTCAACTTTTTTTTTGAAATTGCGTACGACTTTTCTTTGTACGCGGCTTTTTTTTAACGACGTACGGCTTTTTCAAATATACGCGCCTTTTTTTTCTTTTTCTCTTTTTATGACTCAAACTTGGGCCTAAAACAGTGGCCCTCTCCCCCTCCTCTCTTTTTTTTTAACCCTCAAAATCTCTCTCTCTTTTTTTAGCCCGGTTGGGCCCCACGGCCTGCATTTTCCACGTCATCAATTTTTTTTAACTTCACGGGCCAGGCCGAAAATGCAGCAGGAAATTTTTCTTTTAAAGGGGGGCCCGCTACTTTAGGGTTCCAACATGGAAACCCTCACGCACACCAGTGCCGCCCCGCACGATGGGGGCATTCGAAGACCTTTCAGCCATGATCGCAGTTCTGGTGCGGCGCCGCCACGCAAGGGGGAGACGCCATCGCATGCGTGCCCTAGATGCTATAGGGAGGCCATCGCATGCTGGAGGAGAGAGGCCATCGGCTTGCGTTTGGAGAAGATCTGGAGAGCCTGCGCAGAAGATGCGCGCAACGTCGCTGGTGGTGCCCTTGTGGGTTGCGCGTTGGGTTGGTCGCCAGAGATAGAGAGGGAAAACCGGAAGGGCCGCCTCGCGCCTGAGGGCACGCGGGCTGGAGGGCTGCCGCCAGCAGCCTGTGCGTGGTTGGAATGAAGGAGCGCCCGCCTGCGCTTGGATGGGGGGGCTGCAGATCGCCGCCGAAGACGAGGGGGCCCTCCACCGAAGACGAGGGGGCCCTCTGGGAAGGTTGATGTTGCCCTGGAGTTGAACTGGGCTTCGCACGAGGGGCCTGCTTGGTGCAGATCATGGATGAGGGCTTGCGTGCGAGCGACCTGCAGTGCGCAAGAGGGGCGAGCACCGCCGGGAATGATAGATGTCTCATGCGCCTGTGGAAGAAGGGAGACGTGAAGGACTGGAGCCTCACGAGAACCGAGACTAGGGTTCCAGAACTGGAACCCTAGTTTGCATAACATTGCTCGCCAGATCTTGCATCTGAAAGGGGTTTCAACAAACCCTAGAACCATGGAACTCGACCATAACTTATCAAATTACGAGCATGCTCTCAAAAACGATGATTGAATCGAATCTCGAACAAAAATAAAGAATACAAAAAATTCCTCGAGAATCGACCCGCTCTGATACCATGTTAGAAAATCGGAAGCGGAAGCATAAACATGGAAAAGAAATAAAGAACAAGAAGAACGGGATTTTTACGTGGAACCCTACTCCGTGAGGAGCGGGATGAAACCACGGGAGAAGCCCTCAAAGGGGCGTGTTTGCATTGCTTTTCTCAATGAGTACAGGAGGTCTGGGGCTCCTTATATAGCCTCTCCAGAGCCTCCAAGTCCCACCACTGGACGATGTGGGACTAAACAACTGGGTGGGGTAAATGGATCTTCTCCACGATCCATTTACCCTGGTACAACTCAATAGGCGCATACACCTTATACTCCAACAGATGCTGCCATATTAAAAGGAAGCTAAGCGTCCTACTGCCGAAGAGCTATATTTCTACACATGGAAATCTTCCAAAGGGAGGCGGGTATTAGGTTTTGAAGACTATGAACGCAACAGTTTTAATGCTAAATATACTAGGGGAAATTGGATGACGACAAGTCATTACAAAGGGAGGCAGACAATGGAATTTAAAGATATTCATATTGGACAGTTTTTTTTCTGCAGAAGTTCTGCATTGCAAGATACAATGAAGTGATGACGTCGTGGAATATCATTATTCCTCTACTTCTGCATTGAACTCGATAACACTGTGATCTGGTGTCTGACGCAAAATGTTCTTGTATATATTGCAAGAAGAAAATATGAAGCTGCTCAATTCTGTAATGTTGATGCGGATGCTGATTGCTGCAATTACTGATGACAACTTATACTTCTTCTTTCGAAAGTTTGGGGGTTGGGCATCAACCTTCAGTCAGAGCCTCTTAGTTTTTACTTTTCCTTTGCATTTCATGTTTATCCCTTTAAGGGCTCATTTTATACATTCCAATGATTGGAATAAAAGGTTGCCAGAACCTTACAACATCAGGCTTTTACTAGAAAAACGAAGCAAAAGTTAATATCAACAAGAATCAATAACAAAAAATAGCATGTGAGGTTCATGTGCTGGAAAGAAAAGTAGTCAACAGAAAGTAATCAGAACAGCAGCAATTATAATCAAGAAAATAGTAATCAGCAACAATTATATCACACGCAACTTGCATTAATTATACCCGCAATGCGAAGAAGAAGGTAAACGAGAAATTGGATGCTCACAAAATGGCGGAAAATCGACGCCTTGTCTCGAGAATTCCTGATGAAAAAACCAACTGGACCCTTCATCATGATTTAGCCGTCACGACACATAGCACCATCCAACCTACTGACCAAAAACAACAGCTTCTCCATGTGAGATTATGGTCAGGGACTCAGGGGAGTAACAAACATCAAGATTCACCCAAACAAACTACAAGAACTAAATGTGCATACAAGACGACATATAGATAGCTATAGTGTACATCCACGGGCTTGAACAGACTATAAATTCGCTATAATAGGTCTCCATTCAACAACAAAAAATTATCGCTGCAACCTAGTACCTACATGTCCGCGATCACGACGGCAGGGTAGTGAGCGAAGTGTCATCAAGCTGCGATACTGCGATGCAGAGGTGGATCAGAAGGTTGCGGGGTTGCTGGCGGCGGTGGCGATTCACAAGTCGTGACTCGCGATCGAGAGAGAGAGAGAGAGAGAACAAGGTCGGCAATGGCGGCGACCGCGCGCGGTGGGCGGGACTTGTGGAAAGAGAGAGGGTATGGATATGGAAGCAACCGCAGCGTGGAAGGCAAGTTGGAAAGCTGGACTGAAGGAAGAAGTAGGGTCGGTGTCGGTAGAGAGGAGTGAGAGTCACTGATCAGATCATGGGATGGGTAGGCTTGAAATTTTTCCCTCTCTGTCTCTATTATTAGAACGTGTGATTTCCATAAATAAATTAGGAGTTGAAAAGACAAATGGAGCAAGGAATATTATGTTCTTCATAACCTAGATCTTATATACCAATTTTGAATGGATGCAACTTTAATTATAAAAAAATTACAAGAGAAAGAAATCTTCAGAAAAGATTCCAAACCATATATACCACGGTAAGACATTAGGTGTAACATTTTATCATTCTAACTGTAATTAGCCAAAATGTGGATGAAATCCAAATTCACTGCAAAATAAATTTTAATAAACTATATGGGCAGTTTAATGGAAAGGTTCAAAATCAAACTTAAGGAGTGGTACATTTCAAATAATTTAAAATAGTAATTATATGCAGGCGAAATATTAAAATTAAATCACATTAGAATCTTTGAATTTTTTTAAACAATCGAAAATAAACATTTATAATATATTAGAAATAATATGCAATCCGTCATGGCCTAACAAAAATTTACTTGACTTGAAAACGAAAGTTGAATCGACAGTATCTAAGGTATAATAGAAGGCAAGCAAGCAGATATAGCTCATGGTAAAATGAGTGATGACAGCTCACAATGAAGGAAAATGCACGATGTGGGCATGGCAACGACCACATTGGAGTTAGTGGATGACAGTGATGATCTCTAATAGGTGTTTGTGAACACCAATATACATGGTGATGCATATGTTCGGAGGGAGGGGGTGATGAATCTCAAATTTATCGTGTTATTTAAGCTTTACACTAGTAAAAACGCAGTAGTATGCACGCGTTTAGCTTTACACTAGTAAAAACACAGTAGTATGCATGTATTTAGCTTTACACTAGTAAAAACAAGTAGTATGCATGCGGTTGCAATTATAGGAGCCCTACAACATATGCTACCTCAATACACGATATTGAATAAAAGTAAAAATGATCAAAATCATTTACATAATAGATAAAACTTATCTCTGCCAGTAGAGGAATATTTCAATGTGCTCAAGGCTTATTTGCTTCTTCAAGAGTATCATATGCGATCCACGATCGAAATTGTACAATCAAAATCATCCTCTTAATTATGCATATTCATTTCAAACTTTTGAAAATATCACGTACAATCCTAATTTTTTGAATTCCTGATGAAATTGTTTATGGTATTTTTTTGGTATCTCTTAATAACATCTTATTTCCTCTTTTTTACGTATTTTGATTTTCTTCATTCAATTCTATTCATCTCCATTTTCACCCCTTTGGGTATTATATTACATGAAAGAACATTGCAAGTGTAAAATAATATACTCATTTACAAGTCTTATAGTTATTTACGTATAGAGCAAATTCATAAGTTGTAGTTGAATATACCACATCTTTTGTAATTTCGTAAATTAGAAGTTGTAAAAGTAAAACATAGCAATGTAATTTTGCAAATTTTTATGTACAGTAAATTTATAAAGTAGCAATTGAATACAATACAAGATGCAACTATTATGCACATAATTGTAATTCCATATATTAAAAGTTGTAGAAGTTATACATAGAGTTATAATTTTACATAGTTATTGTATAAATGCATAGAGTTATAATTTCGTGTCGATGTTAACGAGATGCTAAAACAAGATAATTGTATTCCACGATTCTTAATAGAAAAATGTATTCCACAAACAGAATCTTTCTTGAGAATTTTGTTGTTACTAGTATAATTGATTATTTCATTACTTTGTTGATTTGAAAGAGGAAGGAATGCAGTTATCATGAAGATGTGACAATCTTATTAATGCTAATAAGTGGTTGAGATCACGAGCATACTACAAGTCTAATGGAGCATGTGCTCATTGAAAATGCCCTCTATATATAGAGGTATTTCTAGTGAGCACAGGGGCCATTGGCAAACTAATAAGCATTAAACTTCAACTATCTATTTTGCATCCAGTGATCTCAATTAGAATTGATTTTGATGTCACAAGTAGATTTATAATCCACCAATCAATCTTTTTTTTCCTTTTTTACACAACTAAAAAATCGCAACCAACCAAAACTTTTTATTTTGTCTCTAAATTTAAAAAAGGAAGTGAGTAATAGCAACCACTACCTCTCAATAAAAAAACAAGCAATGCCCATGTGATAATGAGACCTGAGGAGGAGCATGCACTTGGACAATGATGTGGCCAAGGTTGTAGTGCGACAACAGGTGTCAGTTTGCCACCATGAGGATGGAGGAGAAGGCCCATGGACGGTGGTGGACAGAAAGGCACCTTACAAGATCCGTTGTAGGAAAGGAGAAGGTGGGGTGGGCATATGGGTGGGCGCTAAGGAAGGTGTTGCATTCAGATGAAGAGAGTAGGAGCTTGTGGATGGATTTTGATACAAGGGGTGTAACGTCTCGGGTTTAGGTCCCCGATCCGTTATCGAGGATAACTGGCTCTGACAACTTGTTGGATTCGGGCCCAAATGGATCCATTGACAACTTGCGGATCCAATACATGATAATTGTTTGCACCATGGGTGCAAGCTCCTCAAGTCATTTATATATAAATGAAAATATTCTATAGAACTCAAAGCTCTTTAGGATTTTAATGGGCACCATCTTTTTTACAATTGTTTACAATCAATTTTTGAGCAAAATATATTTTGTTTTACATATATTATATCATCTTCTTACTATTAATGATTATTTTCACAAAAAATAAACATTAAATGTATACAAAATGATCATTTGTAAAATAGAAAAGACATTTATTTGAATAAATATATAATCATTTCACAATAATTTAATATTTTGTTTTGGTGAAATGACAATTAATAGCATGAATATGATAAAAACATTTGTAAAATTAGAAACATTTTGCTCAAAAGAATTGTAAACACTTGTGAAAATGAGCGTGCACATTATAATACTAATGAGCATTGAGCTCAGTGCTACCCCCCATGAGCACATGACTCAATTACACAATTAATAAGACCACATATTCAGCCATCAGATTTTCATATAATGATCTCAATTAGAATCGATTTTAATACATATATGGGTTTAAAATCCACCATTCTATTTATTTTTTTATTTTTTAACTCTGTTAAAAATCTCAATCAAAAATTTTTATTCTCTAAATTAAAATATGAAAAGTCGAATCTTCCAATACGTATATAATCGATTAAATAAATAGAGAAGAGCGACATCGTCATTGGGGCAGACTATGGAGATGAACGTCACCGTTTACACAACTCCCCATATCATAGCTCCCCTTACGCCACCTTGTCTTCCCCATCACACGCTCTCCCTAATGCTCGACGATGGAGAAGAATGTCATCGCTCACACATCTCCCCGCCACATCACTCCCCTCATGCTATATCTCCACATGCCACCATGTTCTCCCCACCATGTCACTTTCCCTAATGCTTGACAATTGAGAAGAACACCATTGTCGTGGAGGAGAATGCCACTGTCAAGGAGTAGAAGGCCATGGGAGAAGATCCCTTCCCCCTCATGTCAATTAATTGGTTTATTTTTTACTACTCCATTTTTACGACCTTGTTATTATTTGTTACAACTCATCCGTCATTTTTTTACAACTTCACATAGTAGAGGAAGAAAAATTTGTAAAAACATAACACAAATGTGTAAAAAATGATAACATAGTTGCAAAAGTTCCTAAGAAATTGTAGGCAATAATCCATATTTGTAATAAATGATGATAGAGCTAAAAACAACTAGGTGTTGAAAAAAATAAAAATGGAGTTGTAAAAAACGAACATGCTCTGAATAAGCACAAATTTGTAAAAAATGAACATGATCTGAGTTAATAATTGCAAACAATAAATACAAAGTTACAAAAATTAATAAAAAAACTATAAAAAGTAAATACAAAGTGGTAAAAGAAGGATTAAAAGTTAACACGAAGTTGTAAAGTGTGACTTTATAGTTGTAAAACTGCGACACACAAATAAATATGAGTATGCAAAATGTAATAAAAGATGTATAATAAATAAACATGGAGTTGTAAAATGTATATTCAAGACATTCATAAAAAGGTCATGATTTATGCCAATTATTTTGCAAATGCATAAATATGAGAACTCATGAAATTATTATTTGGGCAAAATCAATAAATGATTTTCATGTAATACAAGTTTATGAAAGATAAAAATGAAAGGGTAAAATCACGTACTTATTATTTTGCTAATGAGCTCTATGCTCATCAGAATCTCTCTCTCTCTCTCTCTCTCTCTCTCTCTCTTACATGCATGTACTTGATGAATACTCATTCATCACTCTTTATTCTTTTATTTTAGCTAAATATCTTGGCAAAGCATCATGTATATAGTTGTAAATACAATAAATTAGCAATAAGCATGCATTTGTTAATATTCCATAATTAGCATGAATTCGTGCAAAATAAAAGAATAAATAATAAAAGAAAAAGAAGGAAATATTTAGAATAAAAATTGAGTGACTTAAACCCAAAAGAGGGTCTAGTATGGGCCTGATCGCCAAATAAAATAAGTAGAGAGAGATAGGGTCACTCAACCTTGTACATATTTTTTACCTATGTATATATGTATATTTATACAATTTATTTCTATAAAAATAAAAATAAAAAGGTGTTTCTATTTCCTTGAATATATTTCTAAAATAAAACAAAAATCAGTAAAATAAAATAAAATAAAACTCTCTCTGTCACCTTGTATATAATACATGTAAATATGTATTTTTCCCTATTTAATTTATACTTGTAAATAAATAATAAAAATAAAACAAAAATAATTTTATACTCCAAAAATTATGTTGTAAATAACTAAAATATAAAATTAGGGTATTTGTGAAAAAATAATAAAAATTAAAAATAAATGTACAAAATTCATATGTATTTTATACCTGTATATAATACAATATAATGTAAATATTATAAATTATTTCTCATAAAAACAAATAAATATCACAAAAAAATAGTTTAAAAATAACAAGTATTTTTCATTTTGTACACTTTTTGATTTAAAAAAATTGTTATTTTTAATTAATTTTACAATTATTTTTGACCATCTATTTTTTTATTGGTCCAGGAGGAATGTTGACCCCGGTCAACTACCCCTCCCAGACCCCTTCTCGCACGGATCTGATTTTTGCATCCATTTCTCCCAATTACCCTGACCGGATTCTGCATCCTA